>JAVGWX010000004.1:35772292-36332292 GCA_036924085.1 Ariolimax columbianus | reverse complement strand
TGTTTTAGTGCTGTATCGCATGTTACTATAAAGACTAGTTGATTAGTTTTAAGTTCAAAATTGTGGAGGCGTCATAGATGAGAGGTAAAGGCATTTACACATCATGAAACAAACGCACGAAACGGTGGTGTTTCAAATGTCGAAAGTTTCACGCGTCCCCGTTGTCTCAAGGAAGGTGAGACAAACATCTAGTTATATTGAAGAAATATACGAAGATCAAGTGTACACTCCGTCACATAAAGAACACTTGACAGTTGATAAATCTATAAAAGTAGGTTGTTAGCCACTGTCTGGGCAACATTCTAAAAAAGTCATTAAAGCCCTGCCCAAACGCAGGCAATCAATTGTCTCCCGTGCCTAATAATCTGCAGCAAGTAAACATTGAAAATAAAGTACATACTTCTGGTAGCCTTCTTCTACCTGGAAGCAGGCATAACATGCCTGTTTAAATATCAGGATTCCAAGTGAAATATACGCATAATATGCGAGGTTTCACAGCAGTAACGTCAATTAGTCAATGTCAGCATAAATTTACAGTGGTTGGTGAGGAAATAGATCTGGTTACACATTTTGAATATCTGGGCTCCAGAATTGACAAAAATGGTGACTGCTCCAAAGAAATCAGAAGAAAACAAGCTATGGCAATGCAGAGACTGAACAGCCTGAAGAAATGATGGCAGGGCACCAACAAAACGATAAAAGTAAAAGTCTTGAGAGCCTGTGTTTTTCCTGTGGCAGCTTATGGCTGTGAAGCATGGACGATTACCAAAACTTCTAGACAAAGAATCGAATCCTTCGAGTCAAAATGTTACAGAAAGATCCTCAGAATACCATGGACAGAGAAAAGAACAAATGTAGACATTCGGCAAGAGCTGAGCATAGAGGAGAACTGGTTTATTAATAATTCCATTTTGGCTAGAAAATGCAAATACTTTGGTCACATCAAGAGACACAACGGTCTTGAGAGAACGGTGATGGAAGTTATGGTGCCAGGCAAAAGAGGAAGGGGTAGACCAAGAAGACGATGGCACCAAGATATCCAGGAGTGCCTGAGCATGACAGTGGCGGAAGCTGGTGTTTTGGCAAGGGAACGAGTTTCTTTCAGACAGACTGTGATGGGAGCGACGTTCTACAAAGGACATGCTACATGATGATGAACATCAATTAGTATTTCTTGGTTTTCATTCTGTGCTTGACTGACGAGTCTATTCACAGTTTGTCTTCAATATGTAAAATTTCGAATATTATTTCCAGAACTTTACTTTAAACGAAAATGTCAAAACTATTCTTGTTCTTCTTTCATACGCTTGAAAATATAATGTCTATCTGCAATGTTGTCTCTTGTAGCAACTTCATTGTCTTTTGCCATTCACAAATAGGTCCATAAAGTTGATCTTTTTGTTTCTATGGGGCAATATGCTTTTCTCTGTATATCACATACAGTAGAAGGGTATTGGTTCTACAAAGGCTAACATCCAGAACTTATATCTGCAACATGTGCATATGTACTGTTAATTTACGTTCTGAATATATATTGGCCAACATTGTTTTAAACTTATATTTTGTAAATAATTGATAAAAATATACAAGTAAAAACGTACCAGCAGGCATGATTGAAGAATCTAGTTCCGATTCTTGTGCCGACACTGAATATTAATCAAAAGTCACAAATGTTTACTCCAGTTTGTCGACTTGAAACGAACAAGTAAGTCGACGTAAGTTAGTTTTCCTGATGAAAGTGTACAGTGTTCAAGTAGGATAGTTACAACTCTGCTGCTAAGTTAAAACGTGTCCTTACTAAAATCTTAACTCAACTAACCACAAAAGTCCGTGGTTGACGGTTTATATTTGGGGAACCCGAACTGGTGGTTTATTGTCAACATTTTTAACGTCACTTTCTGGGAACACGCAAGCCCACGGTTTCCCCTCAATAATTTTGTTTGAGGCGCTGTTAAGGATTTCAACTGTATCATTCTAAGACTGCAATACATCAATTGTTCACAATAGCTTGTCTCCTTGTTAAAGGACAATTCTTTATATGTGCAATGCACTCATTTCTTATTTTGGA
This sequence comes from Ariolimax columbianus, assembly GCA_036924085.1. NCBI lineage: Eukaryota > Metazoa > Mollusca > Gastropoda > Stylommatophora > Arionidae > Ariolimax > Ariolimax columbianus. The sequence continues at coordinate 36,330,224 of JAVGWX010000004.1, read as the reverse complement.
CATTGATGCAATTTGCATTTTCTAAACAAATGTTTCAATGTAGACTTTGTTTTAAAGATTCACATTTAAAACTTTTCTTTCACATAAACATCGCGAGCGGAACTTCAATTTATTAAGTGTTGTAAGGCAAAATAGTGTTTGTTATAGCAAGCGATTTTGTTGCTACTATTATAAACTGCACTACTGTTTTACAGAACTAAAAGAGGTCGTACTTGATACGTCATACATTCTATCATCACACGACACTATTAACAAAAACTGTACAGGTAACTTGCGACCAACAGGTATCTTGCAGCGTGTCAGATTTGTAAAAAAATGAATCCTAATCAGAGCCCCAACAATGGCGACACGAAGTGTCTAAAAATACAACTTTTTTGGGAAAACCATGACATCATTTGACCCTCTCATGTTTTTCAGCCATTGGCTGAATCCTTTAACCAATCGCAACAAGGCAGTGTCTCTATCTTGAGACACATGTAATGAAACCATATCATGAATGAATGGGTTTCTTCACTGCAAGGCAGCAAAACAATGCGATGTGATAACTGATGTTAGGAAAAACAACGTTTTATAGATATGTTTATAGGAATGAACTCTTTGACTTTCCTGTCCACGTCTAACTTGATAATGATTGGACTTTCGATCTTTTCTGACACGATTTGTTTGAGAATTACTACTAGTAGTATAAATACACGTGTTTGGACATTAGTGTCTGGTGGAGATAAAGTTTTGATAAAATACACTAGAATAACCACTTGTTACTGATACTACCATTGACACATGTTAAAATTACTGATATTAGCAACACTTCTACTACTATTATACTGCTATTACTACTACTACTATTACTAAAAAAATGTTTTATTAAAAGGAATAATCCGCAGTCCATCGTAGACGATGATGGCATAATTAATTTTGCTGACGCTATTTTTAGTAAGGATTAACTGCGCTACTTTTTATCCTCACTCTCTCGTCTCGAACCGCCCGACACCAGTGGCAAGTCAAGGACAAGACGACTATGGGGCGACTACGAGATGCAGGGCCTTCGCATCAAGCACCTGTGAAAAAGACGGCGGAGTCCGGAGTCGAACGGTCACCACCTGATCACGACGCCGACGGCTTAACCACTTCGCCACGGAATCCCCAACTCCTATTACTAATATTACTACTACTACTACTACTACTACTACTACTACTACTACTACTACTACTACTACTACTACTACTACTACTACTACTACTACTACTACTACTACTACTGTAACTGCAAATACTACAGCCACTAATACTATTACTACAACTACTACTACAACTACTACTACCGCTACTACTAATAATAATAACAATTAAAATAGTTAATACCTCCATAATACCGCCGCAGAACAAGATTTGCAATCCACAGTGACGGAGTTTTCAACGGAATGCAGTGACTCACGATCAACACTAGAAAAAACAGATGTTCCTCCAGTATGCTCACGGGAAGCCATTCATTGAACCAAACGTTATCGTACATAAACAACGTCGCCAGGTAGTTGATAGCTTCATCTTCATGCAATACACTCACTAGAGGCGCGAATGTCGACTTTGCGGTTAACAGAAAGAATGCAAAGGTGAGCTTTGTGTTTGGTAAACTGCGGTCAAACGTCTGGAGCAGACATGGCATCAGTGTTGCCATCAAGGTTGAAGTGCATCGTGCTGTAGTGTTAACTACTCTGCCTCATGCCTGTGAAACATGGACAGTGTATGGCAGACACTCCAAACAGCTTAATCGTTTTTACTTGCGATGTCTTCACAGGTTTCCCAGGATCTGATGGCAAGAGAAATTCCTTAACTTTGACAATCTTAGTAAAACTAACAAATGGGCATCCATATTCGGAATTCTGGTATTCAAACAGGCATGTTACTGTTTGTTGCTAGGTAGCCGAATATGTGGTATGCACCCAGGCGTTTCTGAAAAATAAATAAAAATAAAAGATAAGATAAGATAAAGATGGACGGGACGTACTGTGCATCCCCAAGCATCTTCTGTACAGTGAGCTCAGAACATGCAGACGATCGTTAGAAGGGCAGAAGAGACGCATTGAAAGGGTCTCTGAAAAGTTTAAACACTGAGTCCCCCCCTGCGAGCTGCTTGTACAGAACCGTTCCACCTGGCACGTTAGCATCACCAATAGTGCTCAGATGACTCATGGAAGAGCAGAACCGACGGCGAATCCACAGCCGACTCCTCAAATGAGTGCCCCGGGTGCGGTAAAATCTGCCGTATCAGGAATGGTCTCTATAGCCATATGAGATCACATCTCGCAGCACATGTTTGGTGTTGTCGTCATCTTCATTTGCCATGGACAACAACAACACATGCTACTACTGCTGCTGCTGCTGCTGCTACTACTACTACTACTACTACTACTACTACTACTACTACTACTACTACTACTATTACTACTACTACTACTATTACTACTACTATTACTGCAGCTAAAAATAATAAAAACGCAGACTCAAATCCACGCAAGGTGCCTGGCTTCTCAAAGCGATGGAGAATCAAGGGTATATTGATGCCATTGACTCAATTCAGTTTTATTATGTGGCTTTAAGGCAGTCTACGATCATCCGTCGCACATGTCACATGTCTGCCTTGGTGCTAAAGGCACGGCGCTATTGAGGCTTTTAAAAACTTTAAAAATATTGACCTGTTGTGAATGTACCAGAGCCGATCGATTTGATAGAGCTATGTCGCAGACGGTAAAGGGGTATGCTCGATTCTATTACACTCTACACTCACTCTAAACAAATTCAAGTAACACTAAATATAAACACAATACAACAGATCATTTATTCAAGAAACACTGCCAACTTTAAACTCTCTAACAAATTAAATTCTTTCTCTCACACGCTTATCTAAAACACTCCTACCGCTAAACCTAACCTTATCGATACTGTTATTTCCCGGTTCTTTCTCTTCTCCTAATCTGGTGTGCTGCGATCGAACTTTGTTGCGGACTGCCGATGATGGTAAAGTACGTAGGTTCTAAACCCAAGTACGGCGTCCGTGGCCTTGTTCGTCTTTGTCGGCGGTAGATCAAAGTGGTCTCGACGTGATCAGGAAAGACTGCATGAAATATGATTCATGGGATCACTGGAAAACTGCCTCTAGCTGCGACTGACGACTTACATTCACGTGATCAAGGTTATGTTGACGTAATCAGTGGGACTGCGTCAATATGACGAATGGAATGACTGGAAGACTGTCTCTTTAAGCTACTGGCGCCTAGTAATAATGACCACTACATAATATAAGGGCGGTTACCTTGCTTGCTTCGTGTCTATCTTAACTGCCTCTCTCCGTCGCTTAAATATCAACTCAAATCGACGTCAACTGCATATCTTCCTCGCCTAGCCTCCCATGAGCGTCTCTTTTCAAAGTATCTCTTTCTCTGAAGTGAAGTGTTATCTCTCTGTGGTTCTCAACTCAAATCTGTCTCAACTGCATATTTCCGTCGCCTGCCTGACCTCGCCCCCCCCCCCCCAATTAAGCGTCTCTTTCCAAAGTACCTCTGTCTCTCAAGTCAAATATTCCAAAGCAATGTGGTACTCAACTCAAATCTGCCTCATTCCGTCGCCTGCTATCCACTGATCGTCTCTTTCAAAAGTGTTCTCATGTAACGCCCCTCACGTCTCTCTACCGGGATTTATATTCGATCTGCATCCCCTATCATGTAAAGATATAGAAAACCTACAACAACAAGGCAGAGAAAGAGATGCATTCAAAGCAATAAGAACACTGACAAGAGAATTCCGTCCGGTTCCACATGTCATAAATGACAAAGAGGAAAACACATTAACAGAAACCAAAGACATACTGAATAGATGGAGAGAGTACCGCAGAACCATGTATGGAGATAGCACAAAGCGCTCAGTTACAATCCTACCAAAGGATGAGAAAGAACCTGAACCAACATTGGAAGAAGTACGCTCTGCAATTAAAAGCCTGAAAAAAGGAAAGTCCCCAGGATGCGATGATATCCCAGCAGAGCTAATACAAGCAGGAGGAGATGCATGTGCTCGAGTCTATCACAAGCTGTGTAAACAGATATGGCACAGCGCAGAGTGGCCAGAAGCATGAAAGAAATCAATTTATATTCCCCTCCCCAAAAAAGGCAACCTGAAGCTGTGCACAAACTACCGAACTATCGCACTGATCAGCCATGCTAGCAATATACTCCTGCGAATCCTATTAAGAAGGATAGAGAAAAGGTTTGAATCTGAAATTCACGTAGTCCAGGCAGGTTTTAGGAAAGACAGAGGGACCCTGGACCACATATTCAATTTAAGGAATATATATGAAAAATGTAGAGAGTTTAATGTAGACCTGTACACATGTTTCATTGATTACACTAAGGCCTTCGACACGGTAAAACATCAAAATCTATGGAGAATTATGAAGCAAATGGGGTTTCCTTTGCATATAGTCCATCTCATTGAAACATTATACCAAGATCAACAAGCTGCTGTCCGAGTATCTGGGCAAACATCAGATTGGTTTGCAGTAGAAAAGGGAGTCCGACAGGGATTTATCCTCTCACCTTATCTGTACAACATATATGCGGAATGTATAATGAGAAATGTACGAGAAGATGAGAGCATTGAACGTTTCGACCCATTTACGATTGGGGGGTACGAGATTCCAGAGTTGCGATACGCAAATGACACAGTGATACTATCAAAAAGTGCGGAAGGGCTAGAGCAGCTACTTTCACCCATTTATGGACATAGTAAAGATCAAAATCTGTTCATAAACATAAACAAAACAAAGATAATGACCACCGATAAAACTCCTTCGAGTCAAAATGTTACAGAAAGATCCTCAGAATACCCTGGACAGAGAAAAGAACAAATTTAGACATTCGGCAAGAGCTGAGCATAGAGGAGAACTGGTTTATCAATTCCATTTTGGCTAGAAAATGCAAATACTTTGGTCACATCCAAGGACACAACGGTCTTGAAAGAACGGTGATGGAAGTTATGGTGCCAGGCAAAAGAGGAAGGGGTAGACCAAGAAGACGATGGCACCAATATATCCAGGAATGCCTGAGTATGAAAGTGGCGGAAGCTGGTGTTTTGGCAAGGGAACGAGTTTCTTTCAGACAGACTGTGATGGGAGCGACGTTCTACAAAGAACATGCTACATGATGATCCCCTATCTCGTGATTTCCAAAATGGAGCGCGTTTTTTGTACATCTGCTTGCCATTATCCCCCATCCTGTTAGCAGGGTTTCCAAACGACGCGGGTTTGTCGGCGGCAACAAGCCTACCCGTCTACCACCACTAATCGTTCCAGGTGTTTAGGCCATACGTGAAGGCAACCAGTGGACATCATTACCAGGTAGGCTACATTCTTGATTTCCATAATTTAAGAGGCCTCGTGTAAGATCGAAATACAAATGGGGCAGATAACTTGAGTATAGGAAGAGATCACGAAGGACCTTGTCACATCTACCAGGGCGAGTCAGTAAATAGGCCTCAAATGGCCATTTAACAAAGAACTAAATAAAATATAGACTAACAAATAATTGATTATTATCGTACTTACGCAAGCCTTGTTTTTCAACATAATTTCCACCAGCATTGAACCTCTTATTCCATCGCTTTATCAGTTCACAAAAACCTGCAGTTTCTTTGGTTCGCTGTCTCAGTCACATGTGTTCAAACTCTTCGTCCTTCGCGAAACGTAATCCACTATGGTGGGTTTTTAGTGTATCAAACTGGTAGAAATTGCTAAGGGCTGCATCGGGTCTGTAAGGTTCAAGAAGTTGCGACCCTAGTTAATATTCTTCTGGTCTAATCAGGTCGTATGAAAATATGGCATTGCCATGAAGGAGCAGTACTCAGAAGGACTGGACGTTTTCTTAGAACTGTCTCCCGCGGCATCAATATAACTTTAGAGTGCGATACATTGTTCACATTCTCATCTGTGTTCTGGATATTGATTAAGAGCAATTCGCGAGAATCACTAAACAGTGTAAGCATAACCTTCTTTGCTGATGGCGTAAACCTTGAATTTTTTGGCAGAAGGTGAAGAAGGTCATTTCCCTTTCATTGAAGCACACTTTGATTCGAGTTGGTAGTGATGCATCCATGATTTGGGTTGGTAGTGATGCATCCATGATTTGTTTTGGTAGTGATGCATCCATGATTTGGGTTGGTAGTGATGCATCCATGATTTGAGTTGGAAGTGATGCATCCATGATTTGGGTTGATAGTGATGCATCCATGATTCGGGTTGGATGTGATGCATCCATGATTCGGGTTGGTATTGATGCATCCACGATTTGTACCCCCCCCCCCCCCACACTCTTCTCTCCCACTCGTAGTAACAATCTTGTTAAGCATGTCTTATCATTTATCTACATACTGACAGAGTTGCCACAAGGACAGACCCATTCGGTTCAAATTTTTTCGCCAATCAGTTGAATGGGTACGCGCCGTGAAAAATCTTTCTGGACATACAATCGATCATGCATTATTATGTAGGCTATACTATGCAAGGGCAGGTGATGATTGTTTTTTTTCGCTAAGCAAAGAGGTCACCACTGCAAACAACCTCTTATTACATGAAGTCTGTATTAGAGAATTTATAATTGCATATCTAGTGGTCCTCGGGGTCTTTGTGTATGACACAGACACTGCCACACAGAGAGGATGTCGTAAGAGGCGACTAGCTGTGTGACATGGCATAACACCGGTCATGGTTAGGTGATTTATTAAGAGCAGCATAGATGGCGCCTAACAGGCTGCGGGTCTTCTTTGCTTAAGTGCTTGAGTCTATTAAGATGGACTCGCACATCCGTTAATCACCCTCTTCGGCACTTGTATCAACACAGCAGAGTGACAGGCTGATCGAGCCTAGTCAGCTAAGCAGGGATTCCTCATCCCGGCTACATCTAGCTCACGCAGGAGCTGCGACATGCACAGGGGCATCCCCCATGTAGCAGTACAGGTCGACTAAGACTAAGACAATTGTATTTGATAGTGGTTTTACATGATGACGGGACTAGCTACATGAATAATTTAGTTCAGGTGCCGTCTCCACATCGAAGATCGGCTGCAGTGGTTCTCCAACATCTTCTGTCTCTTGCCTTGATGGTACACTCTTCAGACTTTCCCTGTCCATCTTTGATGTTGTCTTCCCATTTATAGCTTTGTTTATCTCAGGCACGTTTGTCTTTCACCTTCCCTTCCAGTATTATTTACAAAACGGTGGTGTCTTTTGACCTGACCAAATAGCAAAAGTCAAGTAAATGTTAGGTCCACACAGTCAGGTCACGTATATCTTAGGTCCACACAGTCAAGTCAAGTATATGTTATATCCACAATGTCAAATTAAGTATATGTTAGGTCCACACAGTAAAGTCAAGTATATCTTAGGTCCACACAGTCAAGTCAAGTATATTTTAGGTCCACACAGTCAAGTAAGTTAGTATATGTTAGGTCTACACAGTCAAGTCAAGTATATGTTAGGTCTACACAGTAAAGTCAAGTATATCTTAGGTCCACATAGTAAAGTCTAGCATATGTTAGGTCCACACAGTGAAATCAAGTATATGTTAGGTCCACACAGTCAAATCAAGTATATGTTAGATCTACACAATAAAGTCAAGTATATCTTAGGTCCACACAGTAAAGTCAATTATATGTTAGATCCACACAGTCAAGTCTAGTACATGTTAGGTCCACACAGTCAAGTCTAGTACATGTTAGGTCCACACAGTCAAGTCTAGTACATGTTAGGTATAGACAGTCAAGTCTAGTACATGTTAGGTCCACACAGTCAAGTCTAGTACATGTTAGGTCCACACAGTCAAGTCTAGTACATGTTAGGTCCACACAGTCAAGTCTAGTACATGTTAGGTCCACACAGTCAAGTCTAGTACATGTTAGGTCCACACAGTCAAGTCTAGTACATGTTAGGTCCACACAGTCAAGTCAAGTATATGTTAGGTATAGACAGTCAAGTCAAGTATAAGGTCTGATCACTCTTATTTTTAATTTGTGGGTGCAGAGCTCCTTGTAACAATATTTGACGTGGTCATTGTAATGTCACAATAACCTTTTACTTTTAACCTGTGCAACAATCAAGTGCAAATGTGAGTGATGAGGTCTCAACTTACAGAAACCGTCACCAAGTAGCGCACAAAAGAAAAGGGCGCAAAGAAAAATAGCGAATTAAGTTAAACTAATCCAGGGTCACAAATGCTGCACATTGAATCAGCTGACAGCAGCGAGCGACTTTTAGCTGGCTGTTTGCATCAAGATTAGCAAACCAGTGTATTCGAACTATTAAGTGACGGTCCTAGAAGCAAGCTGTATTCGCGTAGTTTGACTAAGGAAAAAAGGAATCGCAGAAGAAAGGCAAACACGAAAACAAAAATTGCCGTGGTGAGAACAGATGTGTTTGGCCGAAAGGCACAGATATCGCAGAAAACTGTGAAACAAAATAGTAGCGTCTGTTTGAGGGCGAACCTAGAAGAATACGAAGAGGTTTCTTCTTCTGCGTACGCAGTCAGACAGTAACCATTATTTTTTCGAAAAAAGCGGCGGTCATCCTGAGGCTGTCGCCACTACCATAGAGCTTGTCTTGCAGTTCCACTGGTGATGGCCACATCTGCTCTCTCTGATCCTCGTATGTCGGGCAGTTCTGCAGCAGATGTTCAGCGGTCATTTTACCAGTACCGCACGGGCATTCGTCGGTACACCCTATCTTCAATTTGTTGAATAGGTGGTACCTCAGTCTATTGTGGCCAGTGCGAAGTCTGAAGACGACGACCTGCTCTCTTCGGTTCAACTGGTAATAGGCATCGTTTTTGGTGTAACCAGTATGTTCGGTTTCCCATTTGGTCATGTATCTGGCTTTGATAAGCCGTTTTGAATCTCCGTACGTCATGCTAGTATCTGTTTGTGGTAGTCTTGCACCTTCTTTTGCCAGTCTGTCTGCCTCCTCGTTGCCGTGGATGTTGCAGTGTGATGGGACCCACTGTACCACTACCCTTTTTGGTGCGGAATGCTGGCACAGTTTGCAGAGTGCTGCTCTTAAGTCATTAAGCTCAGTATTTTTCTGGCTTTTTAGCGCTGTGACTACGGCGAGAGCATCTGTAAGCAGGACTATATGGCTTTCATTTTCACTGTGTGTCACCATTTCTTCCACTGCCGCCCTCAGCGCCTCTGCCTCCGCTCTAAAATTGCTTGTGTACTTACCAGTAGCGAATGACAATGTTATTTGACTGCCATTTGGTAGGTTCAGGAATGCTCCTGCCCCTCCGTTCTGTGTAGTATTTGTTACAGAACCGTCGGTGTATGCATGGGTCCAGTCCATGCTTGGGTAGCTTTTCGTTATGAAGCTTAGGGTAGTATCTCTCCTTTCTTTTTCAGTCTGGCAGTTTTTGTTTGCAATACCTGGTATATTTTCTACCACCTCTGAAAATATATCCTGCCTCCAGGTAGGTTTTCGTACAGTAGTGATGGGTTTTGGTGTTGTTAGTGCGTTTATGGGATCTTCGTGCATCTTTGCTTTGGCTATTTCTGCAAAGTTTCTCCGCTTTAGTTTCCCATTTCCCAAATTGTTTAGTCTCTGGTGCATTGGATGGTCGGTCAGTCTTCGGAGTTTCTCTAACTGCAGCTGGGCTCTGCAGTCTCTTCTATCGGTCATGGATTGCAGTTTTGTAATCTTTTCAAGTTCTACAATTGGCGTTGACTTCATGTCACCTGTTATAATTCTCATGGCTTGGTTATGAAGTTTGCTAACTTTATCGAAGTTCGCCTTCGCTGCTGTTGTCCATGCCGCAATGACATACTCGAGAACTGGTCTCACTCTTCCAGTGTACAGTTTCTTTAGTATGCCTTCGTCTGCTCCCCAGCTTGTGCCAGCAAGTTTCCTCATGATTGCCATTCTTTCTCTGGGTTTCATTCGGTTTCTCTCAATCTGACTTTTCCATGTCATGCGCCGATCAAATGTGACTCCCAGATAGGTTGGGTTGTCGTTTGGATGCAGGATTTTGCCATTTTGACTTAATTTGGTACTTAATTTGGTACAGCGATGTTAGGGCCGTCTGCATCCGATTTCTTGCTATGGTGAGATTCTTTTCAGAGGTCCACATAGCCAGATCGTCTGCAAACATTGAGCTATGGACTCGTCTTGGTATATTCTCTGTAATGTCGTTTATATACACCAGGAAGAGTGTGGGTGACAGTACTCCCCCTTGGGGTACTCCCTGCTCGAGTGTCACCTTTTTGCTCATCTGCCCTTGTACTTGGACTCTGGCCGTTCTTTGTTTGAGGTAGTGGTTGATCCACTTGTACATTTTCCCACAAACATCACTTCTTCTTAGCTTGACTCTAAGTCCATCTTCCCAGACTTTGTCAAATGCCTTTTCCAGATCCACCCAAACAGCTACTGTGTGTTTCTGTGCCTGGTAGGCATCTTCTATCTCCTGGGCTATGAGGATGACCTGGTCCTTAGTGGATCTGTGCTGTCTAAAGCCGGCTTGCTGTGGAATTAGTATTCGTTTTTCTTCCAGATGCCACATCAGTCTGGTGTTTATCATCCGTTCCATCAGCTTGCCGACACAGCTCAGTAGGCTTATGGGCCTGTATCCATTTGGATCTGTTTTGTCCTTTCCTGTTTTTGGTACTGGTACCAGTATTGCGTCTTTCCATGCCTGGGGTACAATTCCCCTTTTCCAGCTTTGATTCAGGACCGATAGCAGTTTCCTCTTCGCTGTTTGGCCCAGCCCCATCAGCATTTCGTTTGTTATTCCGTCTTTTCCGGGAGATTTCCTTTTCTTTAGTGTTCTCATAGCCTCTTCCATTTCGCGCATTGTTAATTTGGCCATCATGTGCTCTTCAGGTGCCGTATTCATGTTTTCGTGCCCCTTTAGCTCTTCGCTAATGTCTGTATGCTTATCTGCAGGGACCTCGATGTGGTTTGCTCTGGCATAGTGATCGGCAAAGGCGTTTGCGGCTTTCTTACCTGTGATCAAGTTCTCGCCCTGCTTGATAGTAATTTGTTTATTTGACGGGGTTTCGTCGTTCATGGCTCTGATTAGCTTCCATAGCTTGTTCCCGTCTTTGTCCAGGTTTAGACTTTCCGTTTTATTTTTCCAGCTTTCTCTTGCTGTTTGATTGAGAGTGTGTTTGTACTTCGCCGTGGCGGCTTTGAGGGCGATGTTTGCCTCCATGGATTTTTCTCGCTCTGCAATGTTCCTAGCATTTGTTACTGCATCTTCCACTTTCTGCAACTCATCATTCCAGTTGGGCTTATAGTTTTTCCTAGCTCCTCTTGGGATGGTTTCAGTGGCGGTTTGCATTATTGCCTTGCTTAGGCTTTCCACCATGGGCTTCATTTTGGTGTTTCGTGTGTTGATGGTTTCACACAGCCCATCTGTCAGGATTGCAAATCTGTCCCAGTCGGCTCGTTTGTAATTCCAACGTGGGAGCGGTTTTGTTTCCTGTGGGCCTACTTCCATGTCAATGGTTAGCCTGATCGGCCTGTGGTCGCTACCTGCCAGTTGGTTTAGCACCTGGCGGTCTATTTTATGGTGTATGTCCTGTGTGGAGAAGGCCAAATCTGGAGTCGAGGTGGTATGCCATGTTCTTGAATAGAAGCTAGGGCTATCCTCCGGCCTATTGATTAGGGAGAGATTTGCATCTATCTCCCAATCTTCCACTTCGTCACCTCTGCTGTCTGTGTCAGAGTATCCCCATCTCTCCGAGTGGCTGTTGAAATCTCCAACTACTATTCAGTTGGAGTCTCTGACCTCCATACTCGAGAGCGATAGGTCTCTATTTGGTGGTCCGTACAGATTGAAAATGCGGAGCTTCGTCTCTTGAGCCATTATGTCAACTCCAACAATTTCTGCTTGTCCGGTGTGATTGACAGATACCGCGCTACTCGGTATGCAGTTTCTGGTCAGTATCAGGACCCCTCCTTTGTGGCCTTCTCTATCTAGACGGAAGGTCTGGTATCCTCTGATTGAGAATTTATGATTATTGTTGAGGTGCGTTTCCTGGATACATGCCACGTCAATCTTACCTTCATGCAGGTGATGTGTTAGGGAAAGTTTTTTGTTAATGACTCCCTCCGCATTCCACTGTAGTTTTTGAGGGTCTTGAGGTTTTGGTCAATAGAAATTGCCCCATAGCCATGTGCCTTGACTCCACGACACATGGGTGGGTGACCACCAGTAGTCAAAGGTGGGCCCCTTCGAGGCGTGAGGCCTGGCACTATCGCTGCCTGGCGGGACTCCGCAGGATGAGCGCCAAGCGTTTTTCTAATCGGTTGTACTGTCATCATGCTGCGATTTACGTTGCACTGTTTTGTTAGGCTTGCGGCCCCGTGCATCCGATTTCAACAGGCGTTTCTGTAGGGATGCCCTCCTTAGCCTTTGGCTGTCCCCAGCCTATCTGCAAGGCAGCAGTTGTTTATGATCAGAGTTGTCTCTCTTATGGAAGTTCGAAGAGGTTTAACAGCTATTATTAGATTGCGATCAACTAGAAAGTAGCTATAAGTAGCAATGCACTACGCCATTAAGCCTTGTGTAGAAGGATTCGACGGTTTAACAAAAATATATGTTGCAATCCTTCAGGTGAATCTGACAAGATAGTTGCATGAATATGATTCTGTGACTATATGTCAAGACTGTGCCTGTAGCATAATGACATATATGCTAGTAATGGTATACATTATGAAGGAGATCAACCAATTTTCATGATAACTTGTCAATGATCACCACTCACCGGAGTTGCGAATTCGATTGGATGGTCTTGGTTCCAGTCTCACTGAAGTTGCATTAGGGTGTTGACTTGAGACTCGACTCGAGTATTTTCATCAATGGTCTAACGACTTGCAACGTAGACATTAATTAGAAGAGATGACTTGCCAAAATGGGAACATAACCTATGGCCGAAAGTGCACAACATTTTGGCGTTAACATTGGTTATCTAAATAAGCAACACACATTTTTTCAATTATTATTGCTCGAGTTTTTACTTAATGCGATTCTCTAGGCCAATTGAACACTTACATTGTTGTGCCGACTTGAGACTCACTTTGACACATAGAAGCTCTTGACTTGAGACATGATTTGACATGGTAACTGAAAATATGAGATTTCATTTCAGTCTTGCTAAAGATGACTTGACTTTGACTTGGAAGTAAGGACTTGGAAACAACCATTTACATATTTAATGTACGACCAAAATACATGTTCAAAAGCAAGACAAATGACCAGTTTCTTTGGTCTAAAATGTTGCAGCCCACTATTTCTTTATTTCTGGAAGAATTATTTCTAGTTTTCCCTGTACGATTTTATTCTATTTCTTAATTTTTATTTCTATGGCAGATTTCTTTCGAGTTACTCCTCCTAATTCCTATGAAAGATTGCCTCCTAAATCCCACTTCTGATTCCTATGAAAGATTGCCTCCTAAATCCCACTTCTGATTCCTATGAAAGATTTCCTTCAAATTCTCCTTTCTGATTCCTATGAAAGATTTCCTTCAAATTCTCCTTTCTGATTCCTATGAAAGATTTCCTTCAAATTCTCCTTTCTGATTCCTATGAAAGATTTCCTTCAAATTCTCCTTTCTGATTCCTATGAAAGATTTCCTTCAAATTCTCCTTTCTGATTCCTGGGGGACATATGATTGCAACAGTTACACAACGACAACTTCTGTTTTTGAACATATTTCTCAGTTTCGCCCACAATAACCTGTTTATCTGATTACCTCTTCTGTAGATCTACATCCTAGCCAAATAAGTCGCAGGAAGTTTAAAGACACTTACTACGTATAGAGAGCCACGTAGCGCAGTGGTTAGCGCGCTGCTTCTCATCTGATCGGTCCTGGGTTCATTCCCCAGTTTCCTCAGACCGTAGCGGCTCCTGGGTTGACCCAGCCGTAAATGGGTACCCGTTCAGTCCGGAAAGTAAAAGCCGAGCTTTTGAAATGTGAGATCGCTTACACCTACGGCAGTAATGCTATGGGATTCCATTACTTTACTTTACTACGTACAGCCGAAGCCTTCGGCTACCCGAGAACAGACATTAACATGCCCGTTTGAATACGAGGATTCAAAGTCAGTATAAGGGGTGCTACTGAGAAGGGTCTACAATCTCTTCCCACCGGAGGTGGATATAACATAAGTTCGCTATAGTAGACTGTGTTTCATTAGTTCAATTCTATACCTGACTCATCAAATGGATTGGTTGTTGTTTTGTTTTCTTTCATGAGGTTGTGTTTTATATTACATCCGACAATCTAGTATGATGTTTGTGGAAGAGGTATATGTTTGAAACGTTTTACAGTTTTGATGTGATATTTCAAACATTACAAAAGACAAACGAGAAACATTATATTGATATCAGCTCATTCTTATGAGTGTTAGACATGGGCCCTGACCAAGGTTGAAGAACGACACGTCACAGTACGTGAAATAAGAAACGAGACAAGCCGTCAACGTCACTATAAGAGACAGATTGAGAAATAAGGGAAGATAACCAGAAATAGAGAACAACGAAAAGCACTGTATATATAGACACGTTGTTCGTCCATCGTAATCAGTGAGGACCACTTTGTCAGCATTCAATGTAATCTGTTCTCATGTCAGCATTCAATGTAATCTGTTCTCATGTCAGCATTCAATGTAATCTGTTCTCATGAGTTCGAAGATGGCTAAATAAGCGAGTCTGAGCCTTGAATTGTCTATTTAACTTTGTACATGGAAATAAGATACCTGCTTTCACCGGGATTGAAGAAGGGTTGATGTGAGCTGGTTTGCGGAGAGATCGTCTGTCTTTGCCTGGAGTCACCACATACAGATACGGTGGACTGCCTTTGTCTGGAGTCACCACATACAGATACGGCGGACTGCCTTTGTCTGGAGTCACCACATACAGATACGGTGGACTGCCTTTGTCTGGAGTCACCACAAACAGATACAGTGGACTGCCTTTGTCTAGATTCAGCACGTACATATATGAAGGACTGCCTTTGTCTGGAGTCAGCACATACATATATGGAGGACTGCCTTTGTCTTGAGTCACCACATACAGATATGGAGGACTATCTTTGTCTTGAGTCACCACATACAGATATGGAGGACTGCCTTTGTCTGGAGTCACCACATACAGATATGGAGGACTGTCTTTGTCTGGAGTCACCACATACAGATATTGAAGACTGTCGTTGTCTTGAGTCACCACATACAGATATGATATATAGACAGAGAACTAAACAGCTTGCCACATGACAAGAGTGCGTCTAGGCCTAGCTTTCGTGCGATCTGATAATAATAGACATCAGTCTTTATAGCTAGAAGACGACCAATAAAAACAAAACATCGCTAGTGTTTAATAAACACTCCAGAGGCATGCATTGAAAATTTTGACGGCCATACAAATGACATTAAAAGAACATTCCATCTTTCTTCAACACCGCAAGTGGAAATATGTGATGAGATTATCTTATATAAACATCATGTTTCTGGGCCATATAGAAAGATAGGTTTTTCGTTTGTTTAACACACTCTAATCTTATTTTCATAAAATGCGAATGTCGAATTTTATGCTGGGTGAAAATAGTTAAAGGAATGATGGCGGTAGCCATCTCCTCTCCCTCGTCGCTTTTACTTCCAGGACTGAACCGGTACCCATTTGAGGCTGGATTGACCCGGCGTGGTTGCGGTCTTAAAAACATCTCAACTGGGGAATGAACCCAGGGCCACTCAGATACGAAGCCATCTCGCTAACCACTGCGCTGCTTTCTTTATCTATACCTGTTAGTTAGGGTCAGGTAAAATTGACTGACCAAGACCCACACCACACTTTCACTTAGGTCTCCATGGAAACGAACTGTTTTCATGACAGTCTGACTAACGAAATGGGTGATCGACGTGATGAAGCCAAGCATAGTACAACAGCCTCGATGTCCACAGGACCCCCTTTATCAGCATGCTCGGGATGTGAAGAAAGCTACTGAAACCCGCCACGTAACACCCGTCTCGTGGCGCTTGCTCATTGGGGACGTTCAATGACAACCAGTCCGTGACCAACTCACTAAGTAACTGAAAACTACACTGAAACCACCAACGGCAACTACCCTGTGACAACATTTCTGACTTAAATCATCAGTTAGCCAATGAAAATCTTGTCAGCTCACTGTGGAGCATACGTCATCAACAAATACATGCCACGTGATCAAAAGTTGATATGTCCATATCTAAATAAATATGTAATACAGTTTCTATAGGATGGAATAACCAGTTTCATCATCAAACACGTCTTAGTAGTCTTTTACGATATGCCTGACAGGTTGCAACGTTACTACTCTTTGCTCCCCTTTCGGTCCGTACTACATTTTCACCTAAAAGAAGAATATCATATCAGGAAACGCATTCACACCGACAAGCGTCCGTTTGAAGTGTAAAGGCAACATCGTGATGTAATGTAAGAAAAATATATTTACGAGCAAAATGTAGTAGTGACAGCAGCCAGGTTGCTTGCAGCTTGCATCCGGTTTAACGAACCTCAGCTGAACAAGTCCGTAGCCCACCTGCAACTAGCGGCCTTGGAGGATGCTGCTCTCGTGTAGTCGGGCTAAGAGAGTAGAGATTTTAGAGGGAAAGAAAAATCGGGGCCATAATTGGCGAGCTTTACTCGCAAGGGGCCGATAATCGCAGGCCGACTCTGGCCTAGCAGTCTCAAATATGGCCACTGTCCAGGGCACATGAGAGCAGATAATCTCAGGCCGACTCTGGCCTAGGAGTCTTAAATATGGCCACTGTCCAGGGTACGTAAGAGCAGATGCCGACTCTGGCCTAGCAGTCTCAAACATGGTCACTGTCCCGGACACGTGAGAGCAGATGCCGACTCTGGCCTAGCAGTCTCAAACGTGCCACTGTCCAGGGCATGTGAGAGCAGATGCCGATTATGGCCTAGCAGTCTCAAACATGGCCACTGTCCAGGGCACGTGAGAGCAGATGCCGACTCTGGCCTAGCAGTCTCAAACATGGCCACTGTCCAGGGCACGTGAGAGCAGATGCCGACTCTGGCCTAGCAGTCTCAAACATGACCACTGTCCAGGGCACGTGAGAGCAGATGCCGATTATGGCCTAGCAGTCTCAAACATGGCCAGTGTCCAGGGCACGTGAGAACAAAAGTTCGACCTGTGAAATGAAGTGTTTGAGGAAGGTCATCGGTGTTACCAGGAGAGACAGAATGCGGAACGACGAGATTCGAAGTATGGCCTGCACTACGTCTTGTGCCGAATACATTTCCAGGCAGAAAGTAAGTTGGTTTGGTCATCTCATGAGAATGCACACTCATCAACCTCCACTGATGGCTTATCACGCTGGTAGATCTAGATACAGGGCAATGGGGCGGCCGCGAGGCTGGTGGATAGATGACATTAGAGTGATTGTGCAGAGACACTCGCTCACATAACCGACGCAATGCACTTGGCGCAGGATAGACGCCTTCAGCTCTCCCCGACGCTCAACGGCACAAATGGAAAGAATAACTAACTGCAATCGCAGCCTCGCTGTTAACTACGACATACCAACACAACGTCCTTTTAGGACGTACCAGAAAGAAAGGGGTAAAACAGGAAATGTACCCACTCAAGGACAGACAGAAACCCAACAATCTTTAAGTCACCACCACGTATTTCCCCAGGTTGTCCACAAGCTGATGACTATACAATTCCATATTTGTTATTCCAATTCATAACGTATTTGAGCTAAATATAGCCTTCTCTATTGAATCTTTCATCACGACGTCTATCGCAGACATTGTACGACAACCTGGCAGGTATGCTATGGAAAGCTTGGTCTAAATATAATACGTTACTCGTTCAAGAAACGGATATTATCTATATAAAAAATAAAGTAAGGCAATCCTGTAGCAGACTATGTTGTCGGGGTTGGAGTGTTAGAGATATACGTCAGCTATGTTTTTTTTATAATTGTGAAGGAGTGATCGATATCTTTCTTGGCTGACTTTCCTTCCCTAATTTTAAGCCAGGTACAAATTTACGCACAGCTTGATTGAGTAACGAGTTTGGATAATTGGGCCCATAATCAGGCACCTTGTGTGAGAGCAAGCGCAGTACCCCTCTACGACTCGGACACTCAGTTCCCAGCAAATAGTAGATACTACATTATTATGTCATGCTTCATTTGAACATACTACACTATTATAGCATGTCTACATTAGCTGATACTACAATATTATAGCATATCTACATTAGCGAATGCTATACTATTATATCACGTCTACATTAGCGGATGCTACACTATTATAGCACGTCTATATTAGCGGATGCTACACTATTATAGCACGTCTATATTAGCGGATGCTACACTATTATAGCACGTCTATATTAGCGGATGCTACACTATTATAGCATCGATAGCCTCGTTCACTACGAGCCTATCAATCATGACGAGAGAGGTGAATAAGGACGGTTTGGGCATGAAGCCTGTTACGTCATCCTGTTGGAAGCCTGAGCCAGAAAAACTTTAGCAAGTATGAACAAGTCAGCCAAGACGATTAACAATCAATTCAACCATCCGTGACAGAAGAAGGTGCTCTGTAAACACGATAAATGTCATAATGCAGAGAGGACCACATGCGCCTGTACCACTGACCTTCCCGCATTCTTCTAACGTATAAGATACAGTGATGACGTGGCCAGAGAAGGAACAGGGGTGGGGGCGGAGGGCTTCACGCTACGACATGTTTATGTTTACTTGTTGAAGCCTTGTACTCTACAGGGAGCTGACATGTTTTGATTGATTCATTGATTTACTCGGGGCCGAAGATTACGGAACGAATGAACTGAGTTAAGGCAGCAACTCATACAAGGTTGCTTGCATTGGGGTTGATGAACCCCAAGGGACTTGTGGCGATATTTGTCTTCAAGTGGGGCCCTGGATACATGCTGCACTCGTGAAGTCTGGGTGAGGGAGTAGAGATTCTAGAGGAAGAACAAACCCGGCCTCAACTAATGATGTGCTGAAACCGGATGTACCGGGTCGGGGATCAAGATGGTCAGCAGCGCATGAGCTGCAACGGTCAGCTACCCATAGCTTTCTGCTAGCGTCAGGGTCAGCCAACCAGAGCTGAGCAGTGAATGGGCTGCAGAGGTCAACGACCCATAGCTTTCTGCTAGCGTTAGGGCCAGCCAACCAGAACTGAGCCATGCATGAGCTGCAGCAGTCAGCGACCCATAGCTTTCTGTTAGCGTCAGGGCCAAGCGTCAGAGCTGCCAAGACCCTTCTACACATCCACGCGGTGACCATGGATAATAGGATGCAACAGAGCACACTGACTAAGGAGAAGGGATTGAAGAGGGAAGGCAAGCCCGATGATCAAAAATGTCTGCTGAAGTCGGATGTGTCGGTCGGAAAGTTGCAAATATCACAGTCAATCTATAAACTACGATACAACACATTCCGTTCTCCGAATAACGTCTTCTTACTTACACAGTCCTTGTCAGAGCTTGGTAGCGTGGGATTGAGAACGAACGAAGACAGAAAGACCCAGATATCACAGCCTTTCTGTCAACAACGTCACAACTGCATTTTTGAACGAATTAAAGTTAAAAAATAATTTAAATAAAGTCAGAAAGAAAATGTATTGATTGATTGATTGATTGATCTGCCCTCGTTCAGCAGCATTTCAAATATTTCTTGCAAAGTCCTGCTGATCACGGTTCAGGGGCAAATCGCTTACCGTACTTGTCTGGTGACGATCCTCAATCCCTGATATCGGCGCACCCCAGTACACTTAACCTGTAAATATGTGCTGCACTCATAGTTAGGTAAAGCAAGGAGACGAGGAAGGCATCTGGTTGCCCGACTTAGCAAAAGTACGAGACCTAGTCAAATGAATGCACCAACACTTCATCCCCGATAACAGGGTCTGTTGTTGAATTACCGTTACATTAGGATACACTCACCATCAGGCTACACTCACCATTAGACTACACTCACCACCAGGCTACACTCACCATCAGGATACACTCACCATCGGGTTACACTAACCATCAGGCTACACTCACCATCAGGCTACACTCACCATCAGGCTAAACTCCCCATCAGGCCACACTAACCATCAGGCTACACTCACCATCAGGCTACACTAACCATCAGGCTACACTCACCATCAGGCTACACTCACCACCAGGATACACTAACCATCAGGCTACACTCACCACCAGGATACACTAACCATCAGGCTACACTCACCACCAGGATACACTCACCATCAGGCTAAAATCCCCATCAGGCCACACTCACCATCAGGCTACACTCACCATCAGGCTACATTCACCACCAGGCCACACTCACCAACAGGCTACACTCACCATCAGGCTACATTCACCACCAGGCTACGCTCACCATCAGGCTACACTCACCATCAGGCTACACTCACCATCAGGCTACACCCACCACCAGGCTACACTCACCATTATGCTCCACTGTGATGTATGTGTCAATGCTGACGCTGGAACTTTAGAAGCTAACCTACCGATCACTTTCAGTCATTCACCTCTTCGATCCAAAAAGATTTCAACTGTAGCTGATATCCTTTCAGGAAGCCTGTGTCATAGTTTTTGCAGTGACGTGTTTATAACGGCAATATTTGCTTAGGTGATAAAGCTGCTAGCCCCATCTACAGTCCTCTGTAGTCGCCTTTTACTGTTTTTAAATTATGTACGTCTTATTTTTCGACATAGTCCACGTGCCTGACATCACACTCTGTCCACCTGTTCAGTAGCTTGTGAACATCCTCTGGTTTGATCTTTAAGAAATATTGCATCGCCTCCATTACCTAGTTGCCAGCTTCCTTGGGACCCATCTGCTATACCCTTTCATACAGCTGAGGTCGTCATAGACAATTTTGTGCGCAGTGCCGTAACTCATATTGAAATCTACAGCTAATTCATCAACAGTGACGCACATGTTGCCATGTTTCACATTGACAGTTGCCACTGTTGCTGGTTTCTCACTCAGCGATTCATCGATGACATTCTGTCTTCCATTTTGAAATTTTTCTAGCCATTCATACACTCTCCCCTGACTCAAACTGTCTCCAGACTGAACCATCATTCTTCTGTAGATTAAAGATGGTTTGACACACTCTGACCACAAAAAGCTTATAAAGCCTCGTTATTGTTCCACAGTGTGGGATTCCGTGGCAAAGCGTGATCAGGTGAAGTGGGTTCGACTCCGGACTCCCGCCGTCTTTTTCACGGGTGCTTGATGCGGAGTCTCCCTGCATCTCGTAGTCGCCCCCTGGTTATCTTGTCCTTGACTTGCCACTGGGATCGGGCGGCTCGAGACGAGAGAGTGAAGATGAAAAGTAGCGCAGTTAATCCTTACTAGCAAAATTAATTATGCCATCATCGTCTACGATGGACGGTGGCCTTTGCCTTTGCAAGTCGACAGTGGGGCGGCCATGTTGTACGCTAAATTGCACATGCGCATTCTGATCGTCGTCACTTTGTTATAATAAAATTGATGTTACCTAGTGACTGTCCCTCAAATATAAATATATTCAAGGGAGGCTGTGGCCTAGGGGTGAAGCATCCGTTTCTCAATCCCAGCGCACCTAGTTCGAATAACGCTCGTGTCCAGTTTCGCAGACATGTTTTTTATCTGCTCCTCAACGTACGGAAAGTAATGTCAACCTGCCGTACTTCACACTTGGTAAGCAACTTATAATAGCCAAATAGGTTGGCGGTTGTCAGAAGCGAAGTTCTGCAAAGGACATGCTACTTACTTAAATAAATAAATAAATATATATATATATATATATATATATATATATATATATATATATATATATATATATATATATATATATATATATATATATATATATATTCGCACCTGATTGTTACAGGTTCCCGAAAGTGGAGCTGGGAAATGTGACACTGAAACTTGCTAAACATGTCGCAAGAGGGTTGAAAATAGGGTTGGCTTCTCCATCTTGTAGAAATTTTCAGCCACCAAAACTTCGACATTTGAAGACTATGCTTGTATTTTAAGACATATTTTAATTTGAGCTGAAAAAAAGTTAGCTGAAAAGATTCTTTTTGATGATGGTGATATACATGTATGTAACTGTTGCTATGTAACTAAGTAAGTCTGCACTGCAGAGATTCATGCTTTTCCATATAACGCGCTTGACCTAACAAAGCAAACAACTTGAAATGAAAGTAATGCTCCCTTTCCTTCGCATTTACGGTCACTGTGCCCAGTTAATCCACATCTTTCCACGTTGATCAGAACTGTATGTAGACAGTGCTATGGTCCGGAATTGGCGCAAATATTTGCAGGGGGAAGGACATGCATTATGATTTCAATTGCAGACGAAAACAACATCGAAGTCAAAGCATACCTTCAGTTAAAGAAAAAAAAAAATCTACATTCACGTGTGATCAGCGTGGGGTTTCATTTAAAGAAAAAAAACACGTTCACGCGTGATCAAATTGTGATTTCAGTTGCAGAGGACATATTTACGTGTGTTCAACATGTGATTACAGTTAGAGGAGGAAACAAGTCCACGTGTAACCGACGTGTGGTTTATGTTAAAGACGAAAACACATTCACATACAACCAACGTGGGGTTTATGTTAAAGACGAAAACACATTCACATACAACCAACGTGTGGTTTATGTTAAAGACGAAAACACATTCACATACAACCAACGTGTGGTTTATGTTAAAGACGAAAACACATTCACATACAACCAACGTGTGGTTTATGTTAAAGACGAAAACACACTCACATGCAACCAACGTGCGATTTATGTTAAAGACGAAAGTACATTCACATGAAAACAACGTGTGATTTCAATTAGGGAAGAAAACACATTTACGCGTCATCAGAGTATGACTTAAGTTAGAGAAGAAAACACATTAATTTCAAATAGTTGTTTCTCAGTTTACTAAGTATGATGAACGGAGGAAAATTCCCAAAAATTATGAGAATAAAAGCAAGAAATGACAATCAGATTGTGTTGGAGAAACACAGTACTACAAGAGATATATTTATTCACACGAGTATATCTTGAAAGTGATAGGGACAAGGCCAGAGGTACAGATATTGATATCACATTGAGGCTACAAAAGACGAGAGGGTATTCGTGTGTTAGGGAATTTATGAAAATCAAAGCAATTAAGTCCACCACAAAAAATCTTCAACTCCAATGTAAAGTTCGTAATATTGTATAGGCCTGGTACGTTAGGAACAACGAAAAATATAACGAAAAATGTCACGCTTTCATCAATGGATTCCTGCGCCGAAGAGTGAAATTGAAATGTAATTCAAACAATGAGGAACTCTAGGAAATAAACGTACGAATATCCACGACACTCGACGTAAGAAGACGATGCTGTAGTTGGATAGGACACACATTACGGAAAACGCTGTTATCATTACAAAACAGTCCCTCTTTTGAAATACATAATGATGTTTTGTATTCCGTTATGAAATATTTCTACCCATTCATACACTCTCCTCTGTCTCTCAAATGGACCTTCATTCTTCTGTAGATTTAAGATGGTTTGACAGCCTCTGACCATAGAAAGCGAAGAACGCCTCCTTGTTCTTCCACAATGCAAATCTACATGATGGAATCCCAAAGACAGGAGAAGTAGGAGCAGCCAGAACATTCATGGAGACGAGATCTTGCGACAAACATAATGTTGTTGTTGTTGTTGTTGTTTCAAATGACCACAATGAGTAGGTTACTCTTATGTGCGCCCTGAAAAGGGCGTTAAGTGACGGGTTGCAGTAGCTTTCCTCACATCGAGCTGAGATGGCTCACCCTGGGGGCCACTCTTCCCCTGCTCTCCCTTCTCACCTCACTCTGTTTCATTTGACTCTTTCCCACAGTCACACCCTTGCACAACTTTCACACGCGCCCTCGTGGTAAAGCCCTTCTATTGCACTTTGGTTGGGCTAGCTTCTGAGGGCGCACAAACCTAGCAGAGGTACATACAGATGCACACATGCATCCAAGCACTGGTTTATGCGTCCTGATATCGCCCAATTGACTACGGTCTGGGGTGGAAAATGGCGCGCCTCCGCCAGTAGAAACTAGTGAGGCCAACATCTAAGCAAAAAAAAAAAAAAAAAAAAAAAAAAAGAATCCCTCACATCTCGAGAGTGCCGATGAAGGTGGACCGTGGTTCTCCAAGCGGTTGTGCTATACTTGGCTTCATCTGTGTTTCGCTCACTACTACAGAGATCACGCCCAACATCGCCTTCTTAGCCAGACTGTTGTCCTTAACAACATCCCGTTTCCAGGACGACCAACGAGGAGGTCAGGTGAGGGTCTTGGCCAGCATATTTCTCCTGACCCTGGCTAACATACTCTGATCAGTATATTTCTTCTGGCCCTGGCTAACATTCTCTGATCAGTATATTTCTTCTGACCCTGGCTAACATTCTTTGATCAGTATATTTCTCCTGACCCTGGCTAACATTCTCTGATCAGTATATTTCTCCTGACCCTGGCTAACATTCTCTGATCAGTATATTTCTCCTGACCCTGGCTAACATTCTCTGATCAGTATATTTTTTACTGACCCTGGCTAACATTCTCTGATCAGTATATTTCTCCTGGCCCTGTCTAACATTCTCTGATCAGTGTGTTTTGCCTGACAAGACGTTAGCCTCCTCGTCCCACAAACATAATGTTAACACAAAAGACGTGAACAGAGTTGGCACGGATAGTCCATGAAAGGAAAACTTTACCTGCATTTGTTGAAGACGTGTGCTCCATTGGGAGCTGAAAGATATTTATTGATGATTTATAGTTGATTATCTACTGTAAATTGGCCTGCCTCTATCTAGGACCAGAGAGAGAGAGAGGAGCAAAACATGACATTGTTATCTGTCAGGTGACAGGTTTGGTCATTGGGTCTTATCATGTAGATAATAGGTGACTAAGTAGGTTTGGTCATTGGGTTGGTGACTTCATTATGTAGATAATAGGTGACTAAGTAGGTTTGGTCATTAAGTTGGTGACTTCATTATGTAGATAATAGGTGACTAAGTAGGTTTGGTCATTGGGTTGGTGACTTCATTATGTAGATTATAGGTGACTAAGTAGGTTTGGTCATTGGGTTGGTGACTTCATTATGTAGATAATAGGTGACTAAGTAGGTTTGGTCATTAAGTTGGTGACTTCATTATGTAGATAATAGGTGACTAAGTAGGTTTGGTCATTGGGTTATGTGTCGCTAGTTTACAGTTTGACTGCGATATTTGCACATTTCGGTCCGACACTCTGGTCTTAACTCCTGTGAGACTAGGGGTCACTTGAAACTTGAGGGATTCGATCTCCCGCCATTTCCGTTCATCACTGTGGGAGGCGAGTGCCTTAACCTCTTGACTACAGCGACCCGAAATAGGAAGTTTATAAATGCGAATAATAAAATTTTGCAAGAATAAACGCAAATGAACAAGTATATATATATATCTGTAATTCCTCGCCATTTTCTGCTAGATCTGCAGTCCTGTCGCACAGACGAAGTTCATATGATTTTTCTAGGTCTGCTCGCTATTGTCAGGTTTGGTGACATATGTCTAGTCTTGCGTGCTCTACCCAGCCTTCCCCAGAACATTATGTTAGCAGTGGCGCTGATTGAAGCCACGTGGTCGACTCCGTTCCTTCCTGGTTGTTGCTGGCTGGAACTACGTCTTCACGAGTTCCGAGATTATCACGTGATCAAAACTTGTGCTTGCGTGTACGCTTTAATCTTTCCGGTTAATAAAAGTCCTAGGTGCCATTTCCTTCCAATACAGGCCTGCCAACTTCCACTGATGGCTTATAATGCTGGTAGATCTTGCTACAGGGCAAGAGGGCATCCGCGATGCAGGTGGATTGAAAACATTAGTTATTGTGCCGAACCACGGGTTCACATCGGCCGACGCAACGCAAATGGCGCAGGACAGACAAGTTAATTAAGCTTCCCGTGACGCTCAACAGCATACGTGCAAAGAAAACTAGCAAGCCCGTCTAATCTATATTGAAGATCTATTTCTTTGAATATAACCGCCAGCTTCAATACTTTTGTATAATTCTGTGGTATAAATTTATGCAGCATATGTTGTCTGCATATGTTGCATCTTCCTGCACTATTATCATATGTAAATTGGTCATTGATTTTAAAACAATCAAAGTAGGACCCTGCTAATTCTCATATGTACTAGGCTTTCTTTAAATAGAAAGCTTTACTGGTGGCATGTACTTCACGATATATATATGAGGTGTGTTTAAAAAGTATCAGATCTTTGAGCCAGAAAAATACAATAATTCACCTGGAGGTTTGAAACTCTGATCCCCTTCCAGGTACTCTCATTGGGACGTCATACATTCCTTTCAGGGGTCTCGCATGTTGGAAGCATTTCAGGAAGGTCTCTTTGGCAATTGACCACAGATGGATTGTCGCATTCCGTATAACGTTTTCTTGTGATTCAAATCGGTACCCTTTGAGCGGAATTTTTAGCTTAGGAAACAACCCAAAAATGGCAAGGAGCCAGGTCAAGAGAATAGAGAGCCTGGCGAAACAGATGAATAAGATGCGAAGAATGGGCGGGTGAGTTGTCATGATGGAGCTGCCCAGTTCCCGCTGTCCACAGGTCTGGTCGTATGGGTCGAAGGTGATGGATGACCTCCGGGTAGTTCTCTTTCGCAATTATTTTCAGAACCACACGGATGTGAAAGGAAAGTCAACATGACTTTGATATTACTGGGCACCTGCTATAATTTTTAAAGCCTCTGGGATGATGAATGTTACCATTGTGACGATTGTAGTATGGATCCCGGGTCGTACCGATTAATTCAAGACTATCACCAGTGATCACAGTGTTCAGTAAGTTTGGAGCGCCGATTGTACAGCCCATGTCCTGTGAGAAGTTTCACAGTGGTTTTTTCTCAATCGTTAGCAGCTTCGACAATAATTTCGTGGACGCTCTCCGCAGATCCAAATCCTCATTCAAAATGGAGTTTACAGAACTAATGCTAATCGTCACGTCGCGCGCTAGTTCCGTTCTCGGATGGGGACACGACGGTTCTGTAAGACCAAGGTCCATACTTGGTCAATGACTTCATCATTTCGGCTTGCTGAGGGTGTACCGGAACGTTATCTGCTCTCCACCGATGTGCGGCCATCTTTGAAGAGATTGTACCACTTCTCAATGTGTATAATACTAAAGACATCATCACAGAAAGCCTGTTGAATCTCCCGAGTGGTTTTCACTTGAGTATCACCTAGCTGTTCGCAAAATGTGGTGCAACACCACTGCTCAGTTCTTTTCGTCATCTCGCGGTGAATGAAAACCTTACACTCAACACTGAAAGGCTAACTGCCAGCAACTGACGCAATCTGAGAGGAGAATTCAATTCACGCATGCATATAACGGTCTCGCGTGCCTCCTTGCCGAAGGACAACACACTAACTACATTTGCTTCAGCAGACAAAATAATTACGGTCGGATACTTTGTGAAGAGATCTCGTATAAATATAAAATATTATAACACATACTTGTATTTATTGTGCTGTTGGTCCTATCTCCTGTTTGAGGGAGAACAAAAGAGATTTATGAATAATGATGACGTTTTTGGCAGTACATTGTGCTGCTGCACGAGCCATGTTGCTGACCTTTACGAGAGCATAACACAAGGAATGAGGAACTACCGACTGCTTTCTGTGTAACACGTACACACGTCACACTCACATTAAGTGTATTATTGGCAGTGATTAGTCAGCTTGTTTCAAGTGGTAAAGGTACCGGTTTTAAGTCATAGGTTTAGAAACGCTTTAGTTTACTCAGCTATTATTTTAATAATCTTTTATTTTCTTCACCTGCTGCGTAATATCCTTTTTTTTTTCTTTTCGATCTGTCTACTTATAACTTAGCTTGATTTATCACTTAGTTGCTACTCTTCTACCAGACGGTGTAGAAATGACTTTTTCTTGTGGATTTTGGTATCTACAGCATGGCTTAGCCAGCCCCATGACCACCCTCTATAGTTGTCTCTTACGACACGCCTGAAAGGTTACAGTGTATTATTCCCTACTAACCTATCTGGCGAAGGTAACGCACGGACACTGAACTATAGTCAATATTTTAATTCATGAACAAGGTCCAAAGAAATTTTCAACTAAACTGCATATCAGATTCGAATTATTTTTTGCATGCAGCCTTAGAATTTACATGACGTTACAGCATTGATATTATTTAATCCATAGATGTTAAAAATTTTGCGCATCGGCGAATTCCTTTTTATCTTTTATGACCATTGCAACGAAATGGCATTACATTTTAAGATTTTACAGTACGCTGCTTAATTCCTCGTCGTATTTTGTAAATGGGCGTGTCTCCTTGATAGATGTCTTGATAAATCAATTGATTGTTTGTGTTGCCTTTATGAACAATCGTAAAAATTAGACCAATATGCAACAGTTAGTACAGCCCTTCGGTCACCCTTAGATCCCCAACGTTGTATCGACTGCGCAGCTAATTTTATGTTGCTTAAAGCATTTGAATTTCGAAATGTATTTGTTGTCATTGTATGTACACTTAATAGCTTTGATAAACACACGTTAATTCATCCAAGTCTGCTAACCAGTATGTTAATATTAATCATCCGAATCTGTCGATTCAAAGAGGTCGATAATTGTTACTGGCTGGACAAATTGTATCCCATCTGTTTGTCTTCCTGGAGCACGTGTTGAACACACTTCTTCCAGAACTGAATGTCTATTTTTGAAAGGTACTCACGTGTCAGCACTTCAAGGTCACACATTGTAAATGTCCTGTTCTGTTGGCAACTTGTCCTTTGACTTTAGCCCACACAAGCTCTATAGGGTTTAGATGCGCCTGATATGCAGGTAGTGGCAGAGAAGTGTGACCGTACTCTTCAATGATTTTGCCATTATGTTACATCTTTGTCTTATATGTCTTCCTCACAAGCTGCAGCAACTCGGGCTTCATATACGTGTCGTAGAAATTAATTTTTTCCTTAGCTAGCCATTGCCTAATTTGAGCTTTTGTACTTCATGCAGTTGGTACTTTGTCTTCCTTTGATACTGCATTGTGATAGGATGTGTCCATTCATGCCAGTGTGTTAGTTTCTACCTTCGGTACTTTTTTATTTGAAAATAAGTTCAGCGTTACTGACAAGTTCTTTTTCACTATTTCCGGCATACGTTAGTGTAATGCACTACCATTTGCTACTTGGAATTTGTCTTTTCTGTTAACCGTCAACTGATTGCCATTCTTTACCATAGGTGTGATGGGCATTTACCCAGGGTTCGTCCAAGTATGCAATATGATAGCCTAGCCTACGCCATTCATGTATCTGTTTAAAGTATTTGCTTCAGGCAGCAATCAAATGTGGCTTTTCACATATAATATGCCTACCATATATAATATTTCCTCAATGTGAAGCCGCCGGCTCTTACATTTTTCCGGAGAGTACATTCAAAATGCCAATACTACAGTAGGATTACAATGTTAAATTTAGTTTCCAGAGAGTAACAAGTTGATTTTTTGTCAACAGTTTCAAAATCTCCAGTTTTATGACAACGGTAAAAGTATGATCTATCCAGACCAAGCGCCAATTGCGTTCGTTTCTCTGGGTCATGAATATCGCAATATAAATGACCCATCTTAATTCCCCGCGGAGGAGACGGCGTGGCCTAGTGGTTAAGTGGGACGGTTCACAATCCGAAGGTGTTGTGTTCAATCCCCATCACAGCACCGGCCGTTACCCCGGAAAGCAGGCCCTTAGAAAATGCAGGAGGAAGCAGACCCTTACATAAAGTGCATACTGAAATCGGATGCACTGGGCCGACAGGCGCAAAATGAAAACCACAGTGCAACGCACAACGCCTTGGGGATTAGAGATAATAAGGCGAACGCAAATAAAAAAAAAAAAAT
The DNA here is from genome assembly GCA_036924085.1 of Ariolimax columbianus. Taxonomy (NCBI): domain Eukaryota; kingdom Metazoa; phylum Mollusca; class Gastropoda; order Stylommatophora; family Arionidae; genus Ariolimax; species Ariolimax columbianus. The sequence goes on along the minus strand of JAVGWX010000004.1, from coordinate 36,300,205 downwards.
TCCCTGCGGAAAAACGTGTATAGTAAAACGGTAACCGTTTGCATTGTTGTAAATATATACTTCAAACTCATTTTGAAATTGATACCAATGTAACCTGAAAAAGCAACAATGTCATCATAATACGACCCACGAACTATAATATTGTGATAAACCTATGACTGAAAGACAGTTTCACATGAATGACCTCGGTTGTTTTCCGCAATCGACGAAGTGTCTAATTTGTGCACCGGATAATCAGGAGTTTGTATTTACTCAGCCTATTTAAAGGCCAAAACATCTATTTTAAAAAAACCACGATTGTGTACCTTAAAGATGTTGTAGTTATGTCCAATTCAGTGAGGTTGCTTTTAATATAGCTTAATGAATCAATTTTTTCAAAATACATACAATTTTTTAAAGAAAAGAAAAAAATTCCTAAACGAATTTGAATGCTCTAAGGCTATATTAAAAAAATCAGCTGAATCTGACATGTAGTTTAGTAGAAAATTGCTTCGGACCTTGTTCGTGAATTAAACCATGGACTATAGTCAGTGTACAGGGAAAATGACACCTGGACATCCGCTGCAATATTGTCCGACATACGAAGACCAGAGTAAGCACATGTGGCCATCACCAGTGTCAACACTAGACAAGCTCTATGGCAGTGTCGACAGATTCAGAATGGCCGCTGCTTTCTTTGAATAAATGGAAGTCGCCATCTGACAGCGCATGAAGAAAATGAAAAAGAAGAGGAAGAAGAAGAAGAAATAGAGTGGTAGGGTTTAGTGGGGAGGGGAGTGGGTACTGTCAATATAGCTCAGGGGTAATGCTCTCTTTCCATTAAAAAACAAAGAAACGAAAGAACGAAACGGTTTGTGTTCGAATCCCGCAAGTTTCAAGCGTCCCCTGGTTTCAATAGATGGGAGACAGACGTCAAGTTCTATCGGAGATGGACAATAAACTTCGATATTCTATGTGCATGCTGTACACATAAAAGAAGCAACGGCAATTGAATCAAAAAGAGCTGCTCGGACACCATTTCGAAAAGATATCGAAATTCAAAATCAATTACGGCCTGCAGGATGGCCAACGAAGATCAGGCCCCAAAATCGTGCATAGACAAAACAGGCCAATTTCCGGGTTGTCTGCACACTCCACTGCAAATGTATGCAGATATCTCTGCACTCCTAATAGGTACAAGAGGAATGACTTAATGCGATGAGCAATCATACATGTGCAACCATGCTGTCAGATTCTAGCTCCTTGTCCATCTGATATATTAATTCCCACTTTTACAACCCATAAGTCTCTACGTTGGAGATTAAATCTAAACACATTAGTTAGAATGGTATAATCATGTTCACATAGGCGTTTGAGGCCCGTCGCCTCGTTCAGCCACATCCATGACCCACTGCTGTGGCGTGATTCTAAGCCTCGTCGAGAGTGGAGGTTGGGACTGCTATCTGCTGGGCCCATGCTTTGGGGGACGTCTTTTCTGCGCCTCCAGCCGGTCAGTGGAAGACTTTTGGCGCTGAGGAACGACTTGTGTAGTATCTTATGGACTGGGTTTCCTGACCCAGCTGTAGAACACGACCGAATAAAGAAACTCTGCGGCGGTCAAGTGTTTCTGAAATTAGAAGGATGCCTGTCCATAGCCTGTCTTAGCAGAGACCTCAACGTTGCGGATGTAGTTATGTCATCAGATGTCCAGGATACGCCGCTGGCTGCACAAGTGGAAGGCTTCCAGTCTCAATATATCATGTTTAAGAACTGTACAGGTTTCGGAACCGTAAAGCAGGACTGGGACCCCGCGGTAGATGCGGATATTTGTCCCAAGGGAGATTTTGCAGATATCTCACACAAGTCGGAGGTTGTGCATAGCAGATGCAGCTAGTCCTTCTTCTTCTTCTTCTTCTTCTTCGTACGCTGTCAAACGTCAACCTGTATTTTTTCGAAAAAAGCAGCGGTTATCCTGTGGCTGTCGACACTGCCATAGAGCTTGTCTAGTGTTGGCACTGGTGATGGCCACATGTGCTTTCCCTGGTCCTCGCATGTCGGGCAGTTTTGCAGCAGATGTTGAGCGGCCATTTTTCCGGTACCACAAGTGCATTCGTCAGTGCCACCTATCTTCAGTTTATTGAATAGGTGGTACCTCAGTCTGTTGTGGCCTGTGCGGAGTCTGAAGACCACGAACTGCTCTCTTCTGTTCAACTGGTAATAGGAGATGCAGCTAGTCCGACCATCTTGGACATGTCGGAGCCGCTGCGCCCATGAGATGATATCATACTGCCATAATATATAAATTCGTTGGTGCCTTTCGCAGTGTGACCTTGATTTTCAGTAACCGGAGTTCTGTGTCGGAAATTATGTTCTGAACTTTTGTCTTGGCCCAGGATATAGACAAGCGTAGAGAAGGCGTTTCGCTGTCTATGGTTTCAAGAAAACGCTGCAGTGCAGAGCTGTCTGTGTTGAACAGAACGATGTCGTCCCCGTAAACGAGATCAGTCAAGACTGACTGAAAATATAATTAACCTCTTGGTGAGCAGTACAAGCGAATATTCCAAGTAAAGGTCAAGGTAATCCCATAGCTGCTTCTGTAGCCAGAGCTGGAGTAACCATTAACCAAAATAAGCACGGGCTTCGGGCACCAATAGAAAAGGGATACCGAGGAACAACAACCAATAATACAAATTGTTTACAAAATTAAAAGTTTACAAGTCCTGAAATTAAATCTTTCCGTTATGAGTACCAGTCAAGGCATGAGCACATTGTTACATTCAAATACCTCTGGTCTTAAGATACTTGGTGTCGTACATGCCAGGTGAATTGTGTTTTGGTAGCAGTTTTTCCCCGTCAAATGTACTTGAGTAGCAGCATGTCCCCGACATCTCTAATGTGTTTGGGTAGCAGATTGTCACTGTCAACTGTACCGTGTTTGGGTAGCAGATTGTCACTGTCAACTGTACCGAGTTTAGATATCAGCGTGTCACTGTCAACTGTAGGGTTTTTGGATAGCAGCATGTCACTGTCAACTGTACAGTGTTTGGGTAGCAGATTGTCACCATCAACTGTACCGAGTTTAGATATCAGCGTGTCACTGTCAACTGTACCAAGTTTGGGTATAAGCATGTCACTGTCAACTGTACCGTGTTTGGGTAGCAGCATGTCACTGTCAACTGTACCGAGTTTAGATATTAGCTTGTCACTGTCAACTGTACCGTGTTTGGGTCGCAGCTGCCACTTCGCTGTAAAACGTAGGCTCTGAGTGCGTGTGAAAGAAGAAGGGGAAATGGTAGGCGCCATCATGGACTGACTGTGCTTGTGACACCATGTGCAATTAATCTTGACCTTGTATGTCGGGGACATTGTTTGCGACTTCATTTTACTACTACATGTCGGTTCCTTATGATGTTGAGGTGCCCAGTTTCTTTCAATTCGTCGTATGTGTCCCAAAACTACATCAGTTCGTGACGAGTCTTGTCAATTTTCGATCATATTGCTATTCAGCGCTTTGCTTGATAAAATATATTATACCAGTTACTAAAAATACTCAGGACGTATTTTCCCGCTTCATCGACTAAGATCGTTTACAAATACCCTGAACATTCCTTTCATATTTCAATAACAGCTCGACCTTCTTTCTTTCTGTACTGCACTCAAGAACAACTCTTCAACGCCGCACCCATAATCTGCCCAGTTTTATCGGAAGATTTCAACCCCTTCCCCTCTCTCCCACATTTATAATGTACACATCAGCTGATGGTATCCTAATGTTGTTTACGTGAAACAAGGGGAATCACCTTCTGAACACCGAGCTTGCTGATTGGCTGACTGCCACAACGTTTTTTTCCGGTGCATATCGGTATGTGACACCGAGAAAGAAATCGTTTCTGTTTCTTACGGTGTAACCCATTGGAGTAATAATTTATGAAAGAAAAACATTGTTGGTGGTCCTCGATTGCTTCCGTGTTTGCGGGGGAGACATGAAAAGGAGAACAATTACATTAAAGGATACGTTTTTGCTAGGATATGTTGTTTAGCATTCTTTTTCAAGAAAATTTGCAAGTCACTGCACGTATACCTACAAGGGATCAGCTCTTCTCTCCAGTATGTAAAATGTAACAATCGACAGATGTTTGCATAATTTCACATCGTGTTGAAAGCCTTAATGATCGTTATCGAGGAATAAGCTTTAATGTCGTTGTTGTTATCTTAATTACAGTCATCATATTGTTACTTACACTTGTTGTTTTTGACATCCTTTGTCAAGGCACGGGTTTGGTTATATCCCGACGCGCTGGCCATCTTGATTCCTGGGACAGCAGGCCACTATAATACACGATCATTCAACCTTAAATCAGGGTTGAATGATCTTGTATTATAGTGTACCTGCAAAACATTTTTAGAGCGACAGAAACATTTACAAATTTAATAGAATGTAATCCGAGTATTAAATCAGGCAGGGCCATTTTCTGATGCGAACTCAAGAAAATATACTTGAATTTCTTCTAGACTTTTGACCTAGAATAATACGTTGGACCAAGAACTCTACTCAGGCGATTTACACAATACATCCAGTTACAACACATCACATTTTTGGCCTTCCTTTTTCTATCCATATTCTCTAAGCCAGGCTGTATGGACACAGCCTGTTTCCAGTACCGCCACTTGGAATCGGAAAATGATCTTGAACAGCTCTTTTTTCGCTGATCCTGATGCAAACAACTATGAGTTTTTGACTGCTGCCATCTCGTTCCCAACGGATTCGGTCAGTCCCCGCTGCTTATTTCAATTGCAAAGGACACAGTCCTTCTGGCGTGATCAGGGCACTTACCCTCACTTAACTCTAAGCACACAAAGACGTCATTGACAGCACAGCTGGTGTCTCATCGTCTCAGGAGTACTGAAGTACCACTTGAGCTCGTGAGTGGCACAGAGTCTTGTCTCAATTTCACTTGTTCTGATTTATGACAAAAGAGATACAAGTGGAGCAGGGAGGAGCAGGGAGGAGCAGGAAGGAGTGATGGAAATAGGTGGTACTTAATACTACTTGCTAGCAATCCGGTGTCAGCAATAACGGGGCTGTAGAAGGCCACGTTATTTTGTTGTGTTTCTGTTGTTGTTGTTGTTGATAACTTTTCCATGAGTGTATACTTGATTTAACCGGTATAGGATATATGTCTCGTAGTAGAAGGACATATATTGAAACTAGGCGAAGATACGCGCCAGTTTCCCAAACTGTAAAATTGAGTATTGATTCTGCTCTGTGTTAAGAAAGGATTTGGTGACAAGGAATTGAATCGATTACAGCTGGAGTCATCATCATGTGTCCTGTAGGTTGGTGTTGGCGATCATGGATCGCCATCGATTCCTCTCACGTGTGTCGATTTTCAACTCTGCTGTTGATCGTTCCACGAGACATTCCTTCAGGCTGTCCAATATTTTCTTTCTCTGTCTCCCTGTCTCACTTCCCTACTGTGTTACTCGTTATGACAGAATGCTTCAACCGCGCTTCTTCTCATGAAATGACCGAGACAGGGTGACTGCACTGACCCGATTTTTACAATGAGTTGTCTTTGTATCTGTACTTCTTCAAGACCCGCATCGATAGTCTTCTGTGCAGTCCATAAAATGCTTTACATTCTTCTGTAAAACCATATATTCGCCGTCTCTATTGATCTTTGTGCTTGTTTTCTAATTGTCCATGATCCACTTCCGTATATCAGTACTGGTTCCATATAACATTCAGTTTCTCTCTTTCTCAATTCCATCAATAACGTTTTGCTGCATAACATCCCCTCCATGCTCTGGAAAATCGATGTTGCCTGAACTATTCTGTTCCTTATTTCATAATTGCATCTCTCGTGAGATGTTATGTGTATGCCCAGTCATTTAAACGTGTGCCTTTGTCTTAATTCTCTTTTGTTCACCTTGACACTGCATTTGGGCGAGTTGTGTTTCTTAGTTACCACCATCAAAGATAAAGTACAAATATAATAAAACAAAAAGTATAAAGCTTCTAACCAACGAATGCAACTTATTGACGCTGGTACCCATTGCCTTCACACAAGCACGATCACATAATTATGAATGATATCCTGCATATGCAACATTTGACATCATTTATCATCATCATCATTTAAGATTTATTCTGGAAATAGGTATGGAAAGATGACTCATTGGGTTAATCCAGAACCTGTAAAAAATCAAAAGGCGATTATTTTCATCACAGAAGGTCTCGATGACACAGTTTCCATCAAACAGGGGGTACGACGGAGCTGCTTGCTTTCATCGAGTCTCTATAACACATATTCTGAGATAATGATGGTCAAGGTTATGCTGAGTTGTAATAGGGGGGTATCAAAGTTAATGGTATGAAAGTTAATGGTATGAAAGTTAATGGTATGAAAGTTAATGGTATGAAAGTTAATGGTATGAAAGTTAATGGTATGAAAGTTAATGGTATGAAAGTTAATGGTATGCAAGTTAATGGTATGAAAGTTAATGCCATCAAATTTGTCGATAATCAATCGATAGTGGGAGGATCAGTGGCAATGTTGTAAATGCTGCTTGATAAAATTAATAGCACTTCCAAAGATTTTGGCATGAAAATAAACACATCGAAGACAAAGACTTTGGTAATATCTAAGCAACATAAGCACATAAATATATCCATCGATGGAGAAATAATAGAACAAATACTGAAGTTTATATATCTAGGGCAAACCGTAACAGAAAGATGGCCGCAATGAGACAGAAATTAAAACAAGTACTGCACTGCCAAAAAATGCTTTAAAAAAACAACAGAAATTGTTAACCTCAATGAATATCAGGATAGAACTGAGGACAAGAATAATCGTCACTCATATATGGCCAATTGCACTGTATGGGGCTGAAACATGGACTATGGCAAAGAAGGATGAAAAAAAGCTTGGAAGTTTTTGAAATGTGGTGCTACCGTAGAATGGAAAGCGTGAGTTGGACAGAAGGAAGATCCAATGACAATGTACTCAATGACGTGCGCGCACAAAGACAAATATTGCATATAATACAAAAAACGTCGGTTGAGTTGGCTGGGTCATAATATGAGACATGAACGTCTTCTACAGAAAATACTTGAGGGCAAGATTCCAGGAAAGAGAGGATCGGGCGACCAAAACTCACCGTTACATCTCTGGCATGCAGGGACATTAAAGTACTAACTTATGCTGCAACGAAAATAACTGCAGAGGATAGGGTCAAATGAAGAGACATACTAAGACAACCTTACAACCAGTCTCAGGACTGACCAACCAGAGGATATGGTCAAATGGAGAGACATGCTAAGACAATTTTATAACCAGTCTCAGGACTGACCAACCAGAGGATAGTGTCAAATGGAGAGACATACTGAGACAACCTTACAACCAGTCTCCGGACTGATCAACCAGAGGATTATGATATGATATCATTAGAAACCACTAATGACGTAATTATAAACCACACAATGGCATAATTACAACCTCAAATGGCGTAATTATAAACCTAAAATGACATAACTATAAACCACATTTGACATAGTTATAAGCCACAAATTACATAATTAGAAACCCCATATGACATTATTATAAACCCCACATATCTTAATTATAAACCACATTGACTATATTTATAGGCTACTCAAGCAAAGAACAGAATGGTGATGAGGAAGATGTCAGGCTCAACATGGGAAGCAAACAGGGGCACCCTAAAGAAACTGTACACAGGTTATGTGAGATCAGTGCTAGAATACGGGATAGCAGCATGGTCCACAGCAACAAAGAATAACTTTCACAAAATAAATACAACCCGAAACCAAGTTATTCGTATCATCACTGGAGTTATGAGAACAATACCAATAAATGCAATGGAGAACATCACACGAATCGAAAGTATAGAGACTAAAATACACTCCAGCAGGGGGAGAAGTTCAAAAGAATGCCTGATCACCCAATATATGGCAGGATAAATCGCATGGGAAGAGGGAGATTAAAGAGAAACCACTTCATATAAAAAAACAAAAAAACTTACAAGAGCAGACCAAATCATAAGCCAGGCAGTGGTTAGAGATCTAAAACAGACATCCTAAATCCCACCATTGAAAGAAGCCAAGTTCCCTGAGATGGTAGAAACCATAGAGGGAATAGGGAAAAATGGAACTCAGACAGATTCAGAAAGGAAATTTATCACAGAAGAATATCTTAGGGCAATATACCCACCAGAAACATGGACACACGTATATACAGATGGCTCATCTAACAAAGCAACATCCAATGGATGTGGACTGGTCTATTACAGACTAAGGAATGGAGATTAAAAAAGTCGAGTATTAACAACGGGAACATATTCCAATAATTTCCGTGCAGAAGCAGAGGCGCCGAAGGCTGCAGCTGAGCTTGTAATCCAAGATAAAGATATCCACCAAGTAAACATAGTATTCCTGACTGATGCCGCGTCAGTATTAGCAGCGCTAAAACAACACAAAGATGAAGATCTCGAGCAATGTATGTTCTCCCTGACACAGCTCTCCGCAGAACACCCAAGGTTCGTCATACAGTGGATCCCACCCCACTGCAATATTGAAGGCAATGAAGCTGCAGACAAACTAGCAAAGAGTGGAGGAGCATCCCCACAAACAGACCTGAGTATCACATATAATGAGGCCAAGACCATAATTAAAGCCAACTTCAGGGTAAAATGGGCTGATCAATACCCCGACTTCCGAAAAGAAGACAGCTTCTCTAACGCAACTAGAAAAGAGCAAGTCCTTATCTTCAGACTGAGAACTGGGCATAACAGACTCAAGAGTCATCTTTACAACAAAATGAGGATTAGGGCAGATGACAGGTGCCCATGTGGGGAGCATATCATGATCGTGGAACACATCCTACAAAGCTGCACGCTCACTCAGGAAAAGAGAGACTAATACTAGCCTCGCGAGACAGATATGAGACAAAAGCTGTATGGAGATGAAACAGCCTTACAAACAACGGTGTCCTTTGTAAGAGAAACCGGAACCTTGATCTGAGGATGAACGAATAAGATTAAGAAGAAGGTCACTCAAAGTTCACACAATTTATAAAAGTTCATTTTACGTGTCTTTATATAAATATTGTGTAACCAGTAATTCAATTATGACACATTATATTGTGTTATGGTGTGCAATGCTTTGTTTGATTATGGTCAGACCATAACATGCTCAATCTTGGATACTGACAACCAGTTGATTACGTTTGATCACGATTACCTTTTCTTGATTTTGGGACCATGTTTCTTTGTGTGTTGTTGGTTTTGTGGCCTTGTTGTTTTCTTCACAGTGCTTTTGCTCTTGTTTCAGCCGTTAGATGAACTCATTGCCACATATGTGGAGCGTCTTGCTCGTCTTTGCTGTGTCTTGGTGGTATGTATTGTCAGCAGCATTGGTCTGTGAGCCTTTAGACGAACTCGTTAAACTTTGGGCTCTTGTCTTTCTTGGATCGTGTGACTGATTGGTTCTATCTTGAATCGTGTGACTGATGGGGTCTTTCTTGGATTCTGTGACTAAATGGGGCTTTCTTGGATCCTGTGACCGATTGGGCCTTTTTTGGATCGTGTGACTGATTGGGTCTTTCTTGGATCCTGTGACCGATTGGGTCTTTCTTGGATCGTGTGACTGATTGGGTCTTTCTTGGACCGTGTGACTGATTGGTTTTTTTTGGATCGTGTGACTGATTGGGTCTATCTTGGATCGTATGACTGATTGAATTTGGAAATCTTGGTTGTTACTGTTGTGGCTATTGAGTTTACCTGGTATGTTAACACTTAAAATGGATGTCGCTGGCTTTGTAATCTCTCTGACTGTTGGGTCTGAAACTCAGAAATCTGGCACAGATATTCGATCTACATGTTCTGTAACGTTTGAATATGTTTCACTATGTAGTTTGCCCCATTTGAATTATGTGTCTTGTTTTTAGACTGCGTGTTTTGTCTCTGGCATAAGTATTTTGTCCTTGGACAACGTGTCTCGTCTCTGGAATAAGTAATTTGTCTTTGGACAAAGTGTCTTGTCTCTGGAATGAGTAATTTGTCCTTGGACAACGTGTCTTGTCTCTGGAATAAGTAATTTGTCATTGGACAACGTGTCTTGTCTCTGGAATAAGTAATTGGTCCTTGGACAACGTGTCTTGTCGCTGGAATAAGTAATTTGTCCTTGGGCAACGTGTCTTGTCTCTGGAATAAGTAATTTGTCCTTGGACAACGTGTCTTGTCTCTGTACAGAGTACATCCTCCTAGATGCCTCTCATGGTTCGATCCACATTTGATGTGAAAGACCTACAGACTGTGGATTGTTGATTCATCGATGGCACTGCCATAGGCAATCATGAAATATTTCATTGTGTCCCTGTATCTAAAGCTAATATCCTAATTATATGTACCGTCCATGCCAGGTTGACAGCTATTTTATCGTCGTGAACCTCAGCAGGTCCACACCAGCAGATTCACAAACGCCACTGATTTTAAAACTATAATCAGTTTAGATCAGTGATCTCATGAGGTTTTAAATGGTTGCGATAACGCATTTCAGGGATACTTTTAATTCATAAACAAGTTGCAAACATAAAGTACTTCATGCCTCAGTCTAGAAACATTCTCAGGTGAGTCCATGTCATAAACATGTTGCAAACATAAAGTACTTCATGCCTCAGTCTAGAAACATTCTCAGGTGAGTCCATGTCATAAACATGTTGCAAACATAAAGTGCTTCATGCCTCAGTCTAGAAACATTCTCAGGTGAGTCCATGTCATAAACATGTTGCAAACATAAAGTACTTCATGCCTCAGTCTAGAAACATTCTCAGGTGAGTCCATGTCATAAACACATTGACAATTTAAAGTGCTTTACACCTCGGTCTAGAAACATTCTCAGGTGAGTCCATGTCGTAAATACATTGAAACTTTAAAGTGCTTTACACCTCAGTCTAGAAAAATTGTCAGGTGAGTCCATGTCATTAACACATTGAAAATTTAAAGTGCTCCACGCCTCAGACTAGAAACATTCTCACGAGAGAGCCTCTTTCATAAACACACTGCACACCCCAAGTACACCACGGCTCAAACAGAAACATTCTCACGAGAGAGCCTCTTTCATAAACACACTGCAAACCCAAAGTACTCCACGCCTCAAACTAGAAATATTCTCACGAGAGAGCCTCTTTCATAAACACAATGCAAACCCCAAGTACACCACGCCTCAAACAGAAACATTCTCACTAGAGAATGTTTCATAAACACACTGCAAACCTCAAGTACTCCACGCCTCCTCAAACTAGAAACATTCTCATGAGAGAGCCTCTTTCATAAACACACTGCAAATCTCAAGTACTCCACGACTAAAACTAGAAACATTCTCATGAGAGAGCCTCTTTCATAAATACACTGCAAACTTCAAGTACTCCACGCCTCAAACAGAAACATTCTCACGAGAGAGCATCTTTCATAAACACACTGCAAACCCCAAGTACTCCACGCCTCAAACTAGAAACATTCTCACGAGAGAGCCTTTTTCATAAACACACTGCAAACCCCAAGTACTCCACGCATCAAACTAGAAACATTCTCACGAGAGAGCCTCTTTCACAAACACACGGCAAACCCCAAGTACTCCACGCCTCAAACAGAAACATTCTCAAGAGAGAGCCTCTTTCATAAACACACTGCAAACCCCAAGTACATCACGCCTCAAACAGAAACATTCTCAAGAGAGAGCCTCTTTCATAAACACACTGCAAACCCCAAGTACACCACGCCTCAAACATAAACATTCTCAAGAGAGAGCCTCTTTCATAAACACACTGCAAATCCCAAGTACACCACGCCTCAAACAGAAACATTCTTAAGAGAGAGCCTCTTTCATAAACACACTGCAAACCCCAAGTACACCACGCCTCAGTCTAGTGTACGCCGCTGCGGAGCACATGGTCAACGCAAATCGCCAGACCTGCCCCAGCCTGCATCTGATGTATTACAAACATGCACGTATGTCCATATTATCCCGTTATATGTTTATTAAATGAGCGGGTGGCCGAGTGGTTATGACAACTGTCTTTTGATCATAGGAACTGAGGTACAAAACCTTGGTAATGTATACATACTTTTCTATTGGGAGCAAAATGAAAACCTAGTCTTTACATTCCGTGGCAACTGCAGAGGCAAACGACATTTATTCCTCAGCTCTGTAAACGTCTGTTTCTTCACCTCAACCCCCACGCACCAGCGGACCTCGACAATGGGAATAAATGCCGTTACACAACTCGTGTATGCCTCGCCCCCCCCCTCTTTTCATGCTCATCTATGATTTATTTCAAGGTACACCTCCTCACCATTCGTTTTGTTTGCGTAATTTCCTCCTACCATTTTATGAGAAACGTGTTTTTCACCACTCACCACGGTCAAAATGTCCGGCATGCTCAATTGCCAAATCAACAACAACAACAACACATAATAACAGCACTAAGAACAATAACCGTGACAACTTAACCATGGCCTCCTTAACCACAATCTTCAAACACCATCAGGATTTCCGATGCTCATGTTGACTGTCGTCATAGATTTTTCAAGTGCAGCAAGTGACCTTCAACGAGACAGGATTCTCTTTTCAACGCACTCCCATTGGCCGTCGGTATCTTAAGTTGATTTCCTGTACGTTTGTGAATTTCATTGCGGAAATGGTATAGTTTACGTAGTACTAAACGTCTAATATTCGTCATAGTTTTATCTCAAATATCATAAAATGTATTTGTGATATGTCACCTTACAGTTTGGCGTGCAATTGCTTAGAGAGAGAGATGTGCTGTCAGCATCCTCTTCTAACAGTTAAACAAATTAAAGACATGGAGAAAATGGTGTTTATTTTCCCCAACAGCAAAGGTCGTTCACATGTCATTGCACAATCTATACTTCTTCTTCATCGATCGTTCTCAATCTTCCCCTACCAAGCCCTGAAAAAGGTTTTGCAAGTAGCAGGATGTTGTTCGGTGAACGGAATGCTTTGTGTCGTAGTTTACAACTTGTCTGTGATTTCTACATTCTTCGGTCCGACACATCCGACTTCAGCAGGCATTGATGGGTACCGGATCAGCCTTCCCTCTTCAATCCCTTGCAATTTAGTCGAAACATTTCGGAAACAGCAACAGAAACATCTTGTATGTTCTGCATTTCTCAATTAACATTTATATTATCACCAGAGTGGTGCACGGGGCAAACAGATAGGACCACTGCCACCGTCTAAGCATGTCGTAAAAGGTGACCAAAGATAGTTGTTTAGGCCCGACAACCTCAACATATAAAACAGCAACGACATTGTCGTTAAAATGAGCCACATCAACAGCTTGGATACAGGCTTTCTGGAAGGTTAAAACATCTGCTTTACATTGGAGCGAAGTCTTGAATTGTTGCACGTGATTGTAGGCAGGCTCCTGTAAAAGTGGTGGTCGGTCTGTGCTTCACATCCGAGCGATATGGTGACTGAGTGATTGAACGAATGCATGGATGAATTATTGAAGGATTAAATGATTGAATGAATACATGAATCAATGAATGAATAATTGAATGAATCAATCAATTATTGAATGATTGAATGACGAATGATTAAATGAATGCATGATTTATTGAATGGATTATTGAATGATTGAATAAATTAATGATTGAATGATTGAATTGTTGAATTATTTAATGAATGCATGTTTTATTAAATGGATTACTGAATGATTAAATGATTGAATGAATGGATGATTGAATTATTAAATTAATAATTGAATGAATGATTGAATGAATGAATTGTTAAATGATTTAATGATTGAACGAATGAATAAATATTATATATACGAGGAGTGTTCAAAAAGTATCCTTGTAACACTGACTGACGCAACCTACATGACTGTCCCTGGTACCTTCCTACCTAATAACGACACCCAAACTTCATTTGTTTAGCAAGTAAAAAAAAAAATTAAAGTCGGATACTTTTTTGAACACACCTCGTATGCTTGACTATTGTTATTTTATGAGGCTTAATTCTGAATTTGACAAGCACAATACACTGTAAACAACAAACATCATATTATTTGTTTAGTCACCCAGTTACATGATCCTCATTGACTCTAGTGGAAGCAAAGAGCCACCGCTATAGGTGACCTCCTTCCAGGAAGCCTGGGCCAAAAGCATGTATTTGTTCTTGAAGACGTGGTTTCTGCAAAATGTAATTTTACATGATCAGGTTGTCAGCCTCAGACACGGCTTATATTCTCCTGTGTATGACACAACCAACATTTTTAATAAGTTGAAACTGATGTTGGGAATCTAGCAGTATTCAGGCTCTCATCATTCAGCCCCATGCAATGTTCTGGTATCTGCATGTGTTTGTTAGTTGCTGTTTAGCACTATACAAAGTGTTCCATGTATCTGGCAAAGGGTGTTTTTCTAACATCATCGAGCAGCGAGCACTCAGAGAGATGATGATGATCAACGGAAGTTGTTATCATTAATATTAATGGGTACCACTGTCAACAGTTTTGGGGAGCAAAGAAGTAGTCCACTGAAACCTTCCAAATATGTCGTAAAAGTCTGCTACAGTGGGTTGTGCATGAAGGAGTAAGCAGACTATTCATTCACCTTTTATATCCAAAGTAAAGCTCAGGCCACAACAGCATTTTTCCTATTTAAAGTAAGTCTGTTTCCAATTATTTACAAACATTCACATTTTTGCTGGAATCTGAAACAACAAATTTAATTAAAAGTAATGTTTGTCCCATAGTAGTTATACTACTCTCGAGGAATGGAGTTGTTAGAGACTTTAGTATATTAAGTCACGGTTTATCTCATTGTAGTTACACTACTGTCAGGGAATAAAGTTGTTAGAGACTTTAGTATATTAAGTCAAGATTTATCTCATTGTAGTTACACTACTGTCAGGGAATAAAGTTGTTAGAGACTTTAGTATATTAAGTCAAGGTTTATCTCATTATAGTTACACTACTGTCAGGGAATGGAGTTGTTAAAGACTTTAGTATATTAAGTCAAGATTTATCTCACTGTAGTTACACTACTGTCGAGGAATGAAGTTGTTAGACACTTCAGTATATTAAGTCAAGGTTTATCTCATTATAGTTACACTACTGTCAGGGAATGAAGTTGTTAAAGACTTTAGTATATTAAGTCAAGATTTATCTCATTGTAGTTACACTACTGTCGAGGAATGAAGTTGTTAGACACTTTAGTATATTAAGTCAAGGTTTATCTCATTATAGTTACACTACTGTCAGGGAATAAAGTTGTTAGAGACTTTAGTATACTTAGCCAAGGTTTGTCTTATAGTAGTTACACTACTGTCGGGTGGTGAAGTTGTTAGAGACTTCTGAATACTAAGCCATAGCTTGTATGAGGTAGGATGTCCAGTTCCTTTTCTCTCTGCCGTTTACTTCGCTATTCGTACGCATGTACCCATTTACTGCTGGGTCGACTGGAGCGTACCGATACCAGCATTTGTATCCTCTACATTTGCCATGAAAATAACTACGATAATAGTACGCCCAGGTTTTAGCTTAAGCCCGCCTCCTTGCAGGAAGCCTGCACCTGAGCTTATGCCGTGACTGATATCATTACAAGGTTTTTGATTACATGATGAAATTACTGACCGCAAACATAACTTTGTTTAGTCGCCCTTTGCGACACGACTTGAAGGTGACAATGGTACCATTCTCGTATCCTGGGTACAACTCGCATCAGGCAGCATCCTAATGTAAATCAAATGTCTACAACAACCACTTGAGCACAAAAATACGTACTGAGGTTCAGGCTTTTGTAAATACGCAGATGCAGTTGAGGCCTTGTGCTTTATGGGGAGCTAGAAAAAGACAACAATTTTCATTGAGAGCAGCGAGAGGCCAAGCGGCAATCTTATCGGTCATTGAGAATGGAGATAGGTTCGAACCTTGGCAAAGACTAGGATTTCTCTATCTGAGGACAGGAGAGATAGACAATCATTGCCTGCACATTGCGCGACGGCTGATGAAGAAAACTACATTTATTCCGAAGTCTTGATGAACTTCCTCCGCCATGTAACCCTTCCACTTCTCGCTTACTATTTATTTCTCTCCCTCCCCCCCCCCACTCCCCCCCCCACTCCCCCCTCACCATCCCTCCAATTATTTTCTAACAGAACCTCGTCCCCTCCTTGCAGACTACTGCAGCTGCAACGACTCAGTACTAATAGACGAGCAGATGTAAAGCAGTTTTCACACACACACACACATACACATTTACACACACACACACATACACACACTCTCGCACATACTATCTGTCTCACCCACTCTCTCTCTCTCTCTCTCTCTCATATACACCCACACGTAAACATGCACGCACGCACACAAAACAAATGCACACACAACCAACTTTCGTCCCCAACTATTTGCCCCAGGTAATACGTCTCCTCCATGCCTCAATTTCAGTCCATCAAACACGAGATCTGCTTCAGAAATCAAAGAACGAAATCTAAAGGCCGGAAAAGTCAAGCAATAGGAGTTGTCGGGCAGATGTAGCAGATAGTTTAGAGCTTTAGTAACAGGGAGGGCACAAAGGGTTCAAATCCCTCTCTCTGGAGAGAGAGAGAGAGGAGACTAACGTATGGCTATGCATAACATCCTGATCGGATAATGTTAGTCAGGGCCAGGTGAAACATCCTGATCGGATAATGTTAGTCAGGGCCAGGTGAAACATCCTGATCGGATAATGTTAGTCAGGGCCAGGTGAAACATCCTGATCGGATAATGTTATTCAGGGCCAGGTGAAACATCCTGATCGGACAATGTTAGTCAGGGTCAAGCGAAATATACTAATTTGACAATGTTAGTCAGGGTCATGTGAAACATCCTGATTGAACAATGTTAGTCAGGGTCATGCGAAATATACTGACAAAGACTCCCACCTCACTTCCACCCAGTTCGCTCTGGAAACACACTTCTTCAGGACAGTCTGGTTAACGATGTGTGGAATCGACGTGATCCCCGTAGTAGTGAGCAGCATGCAGATAAAGCCAAGCATAGCAGGGACGCCTGGAGTGCCCCGGTCCACCTTCATCGCTCCGAATATGATGAAAGCTACTGCAACCCGCCACTTAACGCCCTTTTAAGGACTCACAAAAGAGTGGACTTGTTTATTGTGGCCATTCAACAACAACAAACCCCCTTTATAATGGATTTTCTGACTCACTGTACTTGTCCTGGGCACCACGTCAGACAGGTTTCCCATGTTCAGCCACTTGGATTGCCTTGGCATTCCACCTCAACATGTTATCCATATTGCATATTACCACAACGTTTTGGCAGATCATCAGGTGGTCTGAATCGTGTGTTACTCCACAGTCGCATGTCTCATCGTCCCTGTATCCCTATCTCTGCAAGTTCTTCCTGCATCATGATACTTCAGTTCGGAGTCTGGTTAGTAACTGACATGTTTCGTAAGGCAATTGCTGTCCGAGTGGCAGGTGCCTTCTGCAGTTTGATCTAGTGGATCTGTGTCAGTTCATTTCATTTTTCGATGCGGCGATTTTCGGGACTACTCTGTAAGGGCTGTGTTGGCTGTGAGAAACTTCGTCTAGAATTCAGTCCTGTGCGCTGCTCCTGTTATCCAAGCATGGAGTCCTTTGGTTTGTCTTCCTATTTCTCTCTTTAAATGTCTTATACGTCTCTTCTTCGTGACTCAGGTGCGGCTACACCGATTACGAGGCTATATTTGTTCAGTTGTATTAGGTTTCAGGCAACCTGTAACTAACCGACTATTCTCATGTATTTGCTGTTTCAGTCAGTTTGGCATGTGCAGAGTTGTTTCAGACTAGCGAGGTGTACTGTGTACTGTGTACTCAGCTTCGGAGAAGCATAAGGTGCGAGCTGATGTACGGAGGACATCTGACTTTGCTCTCCATGTTGGGCCAGTCAATTTTCATGTGATATTATTTGTCACATTTATCTTCCGTGTTGTTTCCTGGCAGTGTATCTGGCAGGACAGTGTGCGATCCAACTCTACACTCAGGTATTTGGACCCTACTGTGGTCCAGCTCCTGTTCTTGCTTTTTGATCTGTAGTTTTGTTTTTGCTGTTCTATTTCTGAGGTAGAAAATGCAAATACTTTGGTCACATCAAGAGACACAACTTTCTGGAGAGAACAGTGATGAAAGGTATGGTGCCAGGCAAAAGAGGAAGGGGTAGACCAAGAAGACGATGGCGGCAAGATATCCAGGAATGCCTGGGTATGGCTGTGGCGGAGGCTGAAGTTTTGGCAAGGGAACGAGTTTCTTTCAGACAGACTGTGATGGGAGCGACGTTCTATAAAGGACATGCTACGTGATGATTTCTGAGGTTGAGAGCACGTATTTGAGTTTTTCTGGGATTTGGTTTGAAGTGATTCTTTAGGTAATATGCGGTAAGGACATCAAGGACGCTTGTCAGTTTGGGCTCAACCTTTTCCAAAGCATTTCCTTGCGAAGCAACTGCTGTGTTGTCGGCATCAATTCATTTCTTCACCTTTGTGTCTATAAGTTGATAAATATGTTATACAGCATAGAGGCTAGGACATTTCTTAGTGTAGACCCGTTTTTTTGTTTATTTCGCCATCTAATTTGTTTCCTTCCCAAAGTCACAATAGAACCCCCTGTTTTGCAACATACGTCTGATGAGATTGGGGAGGCGCCAGTGATTTGTCATAAAGTTTAGCTTAGTCAGCGGGTTCTGGTGGATTTCCTTGTTGTATGCTGAACTTTTATCAACAAAAACCTGTGATCTTCTTGAGTTTGTACTCGTCCTTGATTGTGTCACGTTCAGAATTTAGTCTCAAACCTGGTTGTTACACGATTTACATGGACAAATATTTAATCTAAAAAGTAAAAACAGAAAGATCTGCGCAGGGAAAGAGAGAACAATACTGGCCTCGTGAGACAGATATGAGATAAAAGCTGTATGGAGATGAAACCGCCTTACAAACACCGGTGTCCTTGTAAGAGAAACCGGAACCTTGATCTGAGGATGAACGAAGAAGAAGAATAATTGTTAGAGTCAGTAATCAAAGAAAACATTGTAATGCATTTGGACAAATTTAATCTAATCAGAAATAGTCAGCATGGGTTTACTAGGGGGAGATCGTGCTTAACAAATCTATTAGAATTCATGGAGGAGGTTACTAAAATGATAGATAAAGGGGAGCCATTGGATGTTATTTATCTAGATCTTGTAAAAGCCTTTGATAGAGTAAAAAGATTATTTATAAAGTTAAAATCACATGAAATAGGTGGGGAAGTTGCCAAGTGGATTGACAATTGGTTAACGGGAAGAAGGCAGAGAGCGGGCATAAATAAGGAGTACTCTGATTGGTGTGAAGTAAAAAGTGGAATGCCACAGGGTTCGGTTTTGATACCATGTTTTGTTTTTAATATATATATAAACGATTTGTACACTGATATCTGATCCATGATTGTAAAATTCACTGATTACACAAAAATATGTAGTAATGTCTCATCTAAAGCAGAAATGGATATATTGAGGTCGGATTTAGATAAAATTCGAGAATAGTCTGCGAACTGATAAATGGAGTTTAATGTAGATAAATTTAGTCATCCACAAGGGTAGAACAAATATGGAGCATAATTACAGAACGGGCAAGAACAATATTAGAAAAATAGATAAGGAAAGGGAGCTAGTGGCTATAATAGATCATACAGGAAAAGTGAGTGAGCAAGTCCAGGTAGCAGTGAAAAATGTAAATGCAATGTTAGGTATTATAAAAAGAAATATTAAACATAGGAGTAAGGAAGCAATAGTCAAACTGTATAAAGCATTAGTTAGACCTAGATTGGAGTACTGTGTACAGGTGTGGAGTCATTATGGTAGAGAGGATATAAACATGCTGGAAAGGATACAAAAAAGAGCGACAAAGATGATAGTGGGATTCCAGAATTACAGTTATGAGGAAAGACTCAGAAAAACCGGTCTACAGTGTCTAGAAAAGAGAAGAACTCGATGTGACTTAATACAGATTTATAAGACAATCAAAGGAACGGATAAATTAGACTATAACAGGTTTTTTTTTAAAAATACAAACATCTACGAGAACAATTAACTACAGAAAGGTCCAGATTAGATATTAGGAAATATTTTTTTAGTCAGAGTGGTGAATGTTTGGAATGCATTGCCACAGGAAGTAGTGAAGGCAGTGACAATGAATGCATTTAACAATAGATTGGATGCATATAGCTTTTAGAGCAAGGTAATGTAAATGAAACTGATTTTATACAGACTCTGTAGAGTCTTCTAAACTTGTATCGGGAATCCTGGCCATATGTTCAAAACACATTACAAAGAAGAACTCCGCCTTAAATAAATGTTCCGTCTTCAATCAATCAATCAATCAAACAAACGATCAAACACTCAATCTATCGAAATTTTTGCAGCCCTCTGTGGAGTATAGGTCTTCAACAAATAAATGTCGAGTCAAGCCGTCATACGTTCACTAGTCTATATCTGCTGACATTGTTGAGACTTGGAGTATATATACAGTATGGACTAGCCAGTCCCAGTTCAACTTTCGTTAGTCCTCTCTTTCAAAATGCCTGGCAGGCTTCAGTGTTGTTATTCTATTCTCCCCTCTCGGACTCCGGTAATACTGGTGTTTCTCTTCCTTAAATAAGAGAAACTATACGAACATAGAATTGAACCAATCGTAAAAGTGGTGGAGAAGCTAGCCTGCTAGAAGGTTAAACAGTACAAGGCCATTGCATTCTTACAAGGTCGTTGTGTCCGAAAAACAACGGTTTAACAAAAACTGCTGGCTCATTGTGTGGAAGGGTAAAGCCACGATAAGGCCTGCAAGCTAAGGGTTACAGCGTTTATCTTTATCACGTGACCGTTTCACGTGACTGTGGGTAAAGGTAAAGGTAGTCTCGAATCAGTCACTGATGTCTGGGATGATGCGTTAGGGACTTCATTGTACAAGGTGTCAATTTTAATGACGTGCAGCACTTCGTCCCAACCGCAAGTTCGCGGTTTTCTGCAGGCCCATAAAAAAAAGAAGGAAATTGCTGCTGTACCCTTTTTTATTTTCTGCTGAACCCTTTTTCTATTTTCTGCTGAACCCCTTTTTTATTTTCTGCTGAACCCTTTTTCTATTTTCTGCTGAACCCCTTTTTATTTTCTGCTGAACCCTTTTTCTATTTTCTGCTGAACCCCTTTTTTATTTTCTGCTGAACCCTTTTTTTATTTTCTGCTGAACCCCTTTTTTATTTTCTGCTGAACCCTTTTTCTATTTTCTGCTGAACCCCTTTTTTATTTTCTGCTGAACTCCTTTTCTATTTTCTGTTGAACTCTGTTTCTATTTTCTGTTGAACTCTGTTTCTATTTTCTGTTGAACTAATTTTCTATTTTCTGCTTAACTCTTTTTCTATTTTCTGCTACAATTCTGCCAATTTTAAATAGCTGTAGAAATTCATTTTATAATATTAAATTTAACAATATTATATAAATAATAGGATTGTTTTTTTTCTTTCTGAAACAATTCGTAAACAATTTTTCCAATACTGAACTTAATGATTTAAGAGCAGTACTCTGTCAGCTATGCCAGCAGTCCGCACCAAAAATAGTAGTGGCACAGTGGGTTCCATCCCACTTTAACATCCAAGGCAACGAGGAGGCAGACAGACTGGCAAAAGAAGGTGCAAGACTACCACAACCAGATACTAGTGTGACTTACGAAGAGTCAAGAAGGCTTATTAGAGCTAGATACATGACCAAATGGGAA
The DNA here is from genome assembly GCA_036924085.1 of Ariolimax columbianus. NCBI lineage: Eukaryota > Metazoa > Mollusca > Gastropoda > Stylommatophora > Arionidae > Ariolimax > Ariolimax columbianus. The sequence continues at coordinate 36,278,392 of JAVGWX010000004.1, read as the reverse complement.
ACAGAACATACTGGCTACACAAAAAACGATGCCTATTACCAGTTGAACAGAAGAGAGCAGGTCGTGGTCTTCAGACTTCGCACTGGCCACAACAGACTGAGGTACCACCTATTCAACAAATTGAAGATAGATGGCACTGACGAATGCCCGTGTGGTACCGAGAAAATGACCGCTGAACATTTGCTGCAAAACTGCCCGACATACGAGGATCAGAGAAAGCAGATGTGGCCATCACCAGTGGCAACACTAGACAAGCTCTATGGCAGTGTCGACAGCCTCAGGATGACCGCTGCATTTTTAGAAGAAATAAAGATTGACGTCTGACAGCGTACGAAGAAGAAGAAGAAGAAGAGGTAAACAATTTTTCCTATTTTCCCTAGTCCGCAAATGTAAAAACGGGAAACACTGTCCAATCTGGCCAGAAGGAGCCGAGATGATACAGAAGCTGTGGGATACCCGGAAATGCAGAGCAATGTGCCATTCGTCCTAGTGACGGGACTACAGATGTACTATGACCAAAAGGCCTGAACGCAGAAGAAGAAGAAGAAGAAGAAGAAGAAGAAGAAGAAGAAGAAGAAAATGACAAATGAGAAGAAGAAGAAGAAGAAGAAGAAGAAAATGACAAATGAGAAGAAGAAGAAGAAGAAGAAGAAGAAGAAGAAAATGACAAATGAGAAGAAGAAGAAGAAGAACAAGAAGAAGAAGAAGAAAAAGAAGAAGAAGAAGAAGAAGAAGAAAATGACAAATGAGAAGAAAAAGAAGAAGAAGAAGAAGAAGAAGAAGAAGAAGAAGAACTGCTATAGAGGATGCAGGTCCTTCACTGTGACTTTCTTTTCTCACATGAAGCTGGGTGCACAGTACCACCTCAGACACAAAGGAATCATAATCAAGAAAGGAGCGTAGTGGATGCCCCATCCAGAGTGGGACATTGGATATGTGACCATAGTTGAGAAGATGGTTAACGGGGAAGAATGGGGTCACACTGGTGATAGAATGACAGATGTAATCCTGGGCAGGGAATGCAGGGAGTGGTGCAAAGGGATGTCTGGGCTCAAAATTAACCAGCTATAAAACATAACACCATGAATAGTGATGTCATCATTTATACCGACCGATCGGTGCTACGCTGTGAGATATCTGATTGGGGCTTCTCTACTAGTGAGATATCTGATTGGGGCTTCTCTACTAGTGAGATATCTGATTGGGGCTTCTCTACTAGTGAGATATCTAGTTGGGGACTTCTCTACTAGAGTGACATATCTAGTTGGGGACTTTTCTACTAGAGTGACATATCTAGTTGGGGACTTTTCTACTAGAGTGACATATCTAGTTGGGGACTTCTCTACTAGTGAGATATCTAGTTGGGGACTTCTCTACTAGTGAGATATCTAGTTGGGAACTTCTCTACTAATAAGATATCTAGTTGGGAACTTCTCTACTAGTGAGATATCTGATTGGGGCTTCTCTACTAGTGAGATATCTGATTGGGGCTTCTCTACTAGTGAGATATCTGATTTGGGCTTCTCTACTAGTGAGATATCTAGTTGGGGACTTCTCTACTAGAGTGACATATCTAGTTGGGGACTTTTCTACTAGAGTGACATATCTAGTTGGGGACTTTTCTACTAGAGTGACATATCTAGTTGGGGACTTCTCTACTAGTGAGATATCTAGTTGGGGACTTCTCTACTAGTGAGATATCTAGTTGGGGACTTCTCTACTAGAGGGACATATCTAGTTGGGGACTTCTCTACTAGTGAGATATCTAGTTGGGGACTTCTCTACTAGAGTGACATATCTAGTTGGGGACTTCTCTACTAGAATGACATATCTAGTTGGGGACTTCTCTACTAGTGAGATATCTAGTTGGGGACTTCTCTACTAGAGTGACATATCTAGTTGGGGACTTCTCAACTAGTGAGATATCTAGTTGGGGACTTCTCTACTAGAGTGACATATCTAGTTGGGGACTTCTCTACTAGAGTGACATATCTAGTTGGGGACTTCTCTACTAGTGAGATATCTAGTTGGGGACTTCTCTACTAGAGTGACATATCTAGTTGGGGACTTCTCTACTAGAGTGACATATCTAGTTGGGGACTTCTCTACTAGAGTGACATATCTAGTTGGGGACTTCTCTACTAGTGAGATATCTAGTTGGGGACTTCTCTACTAGAATGACATATCTAGTTGGGGACTTCTCTACTAGAGTGACATATCTAGTTGGGGACTTCTCTAATAGAGTGACATTTCTAGTTGGGGCTTCTCTACTAGAGTGAGATATCTAGTTGGGGACTTCTCTAATAGAGTGACATTTCTAGTTGGGGCTTCTCTACTAGAGTGAGATATCTAGTTGGGTCTTCTCTACTAAATTGACATATCTAGTTGGGGCTTCTCTACTAGAGTAAGATATCTAGTTAAGGCTTCTCGACTAGAGGGTGAGGTCAGATCCTGCTGCGCAGAGATTTGGAAGAGGGAATGCCGAACATCAACCTCCAGTGCGGAAATAGAGATGAAAGCATTGGCTGCAGCTCTGAGATAAGTAAATGGGATCTCTTTAACGGGGCCAGTGATAGTGTTAGACTCCAAGTCCTTACTTCAGACATTACGGAAGGACTGACATGAGTAGATGGAAGCTGTAAAGGCCTAACACGTGCAGAGGTCTATGTGGATCTACTGCCGTGGTCATGATGGAGTTCAGGACAACGAAAGAGTGATCATTTTAACTTCACATGCACCAATTATGGGCACACTATGTGAAGCAGAGTGACATTTTGAAGTCTATCATTCACCACCCATTGAATGATCACACAGCAATAGATGAATTTGCGATTCACAGACGGCAGAAGGAGGCCTGAGCGAGGTGAGGCTTCAGGCACGACGGAGCAGGTGAGTACATCCAGTGATCTACAGGAACCATCAGTATCCACGCCGTTTTCCATTAACTGAGATAGACTAAGCACCTATGGGTATGCCAGGAGTGCAGTGAAGTCGTTTCTTAGAACAGAACAGAAAATTAGGTAACATTTACAGTTTGGTAACGTTGACAACGGATTGAACCAATTGTCTTTGCCATGAGAATAAATCGCTCTACCAATCTGTCAATCAGGCGCTCATTTGTTGATTGTAACAACGACTTCATCTGCTGCTGACCTAGTGCTTTCCGGAAGGAGTGTCTATGGTGGAGGTAAGAGCAGGCCAATGTCGTAAAAGTGTAGAACTAGTTTAGAATATTCTTCATTTCGCGGAAAAGTACACTCTGTCATACAAAAAAAAGAAAGCCACAATATTTCTTAGACGGGGTTAATGCACTTGGTTGTCTTGAAAAACTATGGGTCGATCATCCAATGGACGACACGACAGCGGTCAGTGACTCATAGCTGTCAAGCACTCTATTGCACGTCTCAGTCGCGGCCCTTGAAACGGGCTGAAAGAATAGGGATCAAAGAGGGAAAGGAAACTTCGTTCACAAACATGTGTCCTTCTGAAACAGCGAGTATTGGTCTGGACGTCGCAGATATCGCAGCTTCGCTGTAAACTATGGCACAAACGAACAAAAATTACTCTTTAGAACGAACAACTGAGTAGATGACGAAGAAAAGTTGCCGAACTGCACACACAATTCCTACATTTATAGTTGACGAAAGAGAGATGAAACTCGTTTCCTTTGTGATCTGAAGGTGAAAATGATCCTTGATTATTTTAAAACATGTATTTTCGTATTTATGAATCTTTTGTTGTTGTTGTTAATGGTGTATGTTTTAAATATGCTTACATATTTTTACAAATAGAGTTCTCAAAAAAGATACCAGATATGTAGTATGCGCAAGTCGTGGGAAGCTGTGACAATAAACATCAGATAAACAAACGTTGCAGTTTTATTTTGCAGAAAATGAACAAGATTGACAGGGACTAGTGACAAGAATAAACGACATAAGTCAAGAGTATGGATTGGACATCAAGAATAAGAAAACAAAAACTCGGATTCTTGGCCTAAAAGACATAACATCACATTTGCAGATAAGAAAACGTGGACTCGTACTGAAACAAGTACAGAGTTTATACTAACTGGGACATTTAATATCGGAATAAGGCAGTTGCCACAAAGAAATACGAAATAGGATGGTTAACCAAGACTGTATTCAACAACATGCAACACATACTGACCACAGACAGATAGATCGGAATTTGGAAAGGAGAATGTGTTCTGTATACTCGTCACTTATATCGCAGAGCAGAGACACGGACATTGAATATATACGATGAGGCAGAAAAAAGAATCGAGGCATTTATAGAACATTGAGACATGTCTCCTGGATAGAAAGCACGAGCAAGTACTGAAAACGGGCTAGATCGGAGGGAACTGCTGTCAGAAATCAGGGTTAGATAGCTGATATATTTTGACTTTATAAAGAGGCAATAATAGAGTATAAGGCAGAGGTTAGTCTACCGAGAGACAGGCAACGTTATACGTGGTCCGACAACATCAGGAGATAGACTGGAAAGAGTGTACAGGGCAACATATAGAGTATGCTGGAGACCTATTGCAGCCGACCTTCGTTGTGGATGTGCCTCTTGGAACATCGTATGATATCTTATCATTCCAATTTCCCATACATGTTTTTGTCCCCTCTTCGCTTCTTACCAAGCAGGATATAATAACTTTGGCTACTCCCATCCCCTGTCTTACAGAAAACATGTATCCGAGCACTTGTGTTGATACTGGCCTGTGCGGTTTCTGTGCTATTCACTTGACAAGTTAAAAGCTTCAAGAGCAACCCTTTCAAGTTGCCGACATGCTGGGACGGTAAATGAGTTCTATTCAGTTCTCATTTGAAACGACTTGGGCGAATTTCTGGTTGATAGTATTTTCTGACCTCTTATCTTGTCTTATTTCAGTTTGTGTCTAATATCAGTAGATATCTTTAAATCTTGTCTTATTTCAGTTTGTGTCTAATATTAGTTGATGTCTTTACATCTTGTCTTATTCCAGTCTGTGTCTAATATTAATAGATGCCTTTACATCTTTTTTTATTTCAGTTTAATTTAAGGACTCGAGTCCTTTCATACGCGCAATCAGCGGCGTATTCTTGGAATTCGTTGGTACGATCTGGTACGAAATGTCGTGGTCTCTACTGTGACTAACCTACCAACTGTATTAGAAGTCTTGGACCGTCGCCATTCCCTGTTTGGACAAGTTGTCTGACTGGATCAAGAAGTTCCAGCTCAGCAGTTCCTTCTCAAGGGAGTTCAAAGACCTAAGGGTATCTAACCAGTTGGCTGGAAGCGCAGGAGAGGCCGTCCCCGAAACAAGTGGCTTCAACAGATAGCAACTCCCCCCCCCCCCCCCGCCCCCACCCACTGCTATAAACGAGGTCTGGCAGAGCGCCGTTTCGACTGGTCATGGTGGCGTCCGATCGACGCAACGGGCCTCAGATGCCTAGGCGAACATTATTATTATCCTCATATCTTTTTTATTTCAGTTTGTGGCTAATATTAGTCGATGTTTTTACATCTTGTCTTATTTCAGTCAGTGTCTAATGTCAGTTTATATCTTTACATATTGTCCTATTTCAGTCTGTGTCTAATATCAGTCGATGCCTTTACATATTGTCCTATTTCAGTCTGTGTCTAACATCAGTTGATATCTTTACATCTCATCCTCTTTCAATTTGTGTCTAATATCAGTCGATGTCTTTACATTATGTCCTAATTCAGTTTGTGTCTAATAGAAGTTTATTTCTTTACATATTGCCCTATTTCAGTCTGTCTAATATCAATCGATGCCTTTACATCTGTTCTTATTTCAGTTGTGTCTATTGTCAGTCGTTGCCTTTATATATAGTCTTATTTCAGTTTGTGTCTAATATCAGTCGATGTCTTTACATCTGGTCTTATTTAAGTTTGTGTCTATTATAAGTCAATGCCTTTACATATTGTCCTATTTCAGTTTGTGTCTAATATCAGTCGATGTCTTTACATCTGGTCTTATTTCAGTTTCTGTCTATTATCAGTCGATGTCTTTACATCTGGTCTTATTTCAGTTTCTGTCTATTATCAGTCTATGTCTTTATATATTGTCTTGGGGAGGAAGACTAACGACTGGTCAGGCAAAACATACTTGCAAACACCCTCACCTCGGCTTCCTAGTAGCTCTCCCTGGAAACTGGCTGTTTTCATATCAACCTGGCTAACGTGGTGAGGGATCGACGTGATCCCCGTAGTAGTGCGTGACATGCAGATGAAGCCATGCATAGCACAACCGCCTGGAGTACCCCATTCCACCTTCATCAGCACGCTCGGGATGTGAGGAAAGCTACTACAACCCTCCAATTAACGTCCTTTTCAGGGCGCACAAAAGAGTAACCTACTCATTGTAGGATTCGCAAACAGCAACATATTGTCTTATCTAAACATATTTCTTATTTCAATGATGCTTTCACAACTTGTTGTCATCTTCTTGTATTTCAATTGTTTCTAGTAATAGTTAATGACCTCATTTCTTGTTCAATCTCAATTTGTTTTTAACCTGTAGCACTCCAATGTCCGATCTCTTCTAACCAGCTCGGCCTGCAAAAACGGTGTGCGGAAAAAATATTTTTTATTTGAACGGAGTCACTCCTGACAGCCATTTTTTACTGCTGAGTACGTCCTCCATATATACACGATATTTTGCCGGTTAAAGTATCGTGTGTTCGATTACAAATGGCTTTTGAACAGTTTTAATTTTGTATACGCCGTTTGGAGCAAGCCGACTTTTTGCGAAAGGGGAAGTAGGTTGTTGAGAAAGATTTTTATCGCGTAGATCTGTTCATTTTGTTTGTTTAAATGAAAGAACTACGTTTGAATGGAAACTAACAGTTGTGGCGATATTGTAAACACAGTATCGATACGTTGTTGTGGTTTCCATGGTTTTCTATCGAAGCGACTAGGCCTAGCGGTCGAGTCCAAATTTTTCCCGAGATTTTCATAAATTTTCAACTTCATCTTTTTAAATCTCAAAAACTAACAAACATACAACAAAAACAATAACACCCACATGTTCGTTATGCTATTGTGTATCTACACGCCAGAAAATCATAATTATTGACAAATAAACATAAAAGTTACAAATTTTGAAAGACGACTACCACGGCGACTAATTAAGAAATCTAAACATATTTCTTATTTCAATAATGCTTTCACAACTTGTTGTCATCTTCTTGTATTTCAATTGTTTCTAATAATAGTTAATGACCTCATTTCTTGTTCAATCTCAATTTGTTTTTAATTTCAACACATGTCCTTGTTTCATGCATTAATTCAATTTATCTTTGCTATATGAGTTAATAACTTCCTATCTTGTCTTATTTAAATTTATTTAAAATATCAGTTCACATTTGTTATCTTGTCTTTTCCCTATCTTTTTCTAACATCGATTCTTTTAGTTTTACCTCAGTTCTTCTACTAAACAATGAATCATGTCTTGTCCTGATCTTTCTTGATTTCTTTTGATTCTTATTTGCGTATTTTTGCCTGTCTTATTGATACAAATGGCGTATCGTCAGACTAGGACATCTTTCTTCAACAAAGGGTATACAAGTGAAGGATGTAAGGTATCTGTCTCGAGTATGACAATGGGGCAGAAGATGTTGCAGTGAAGAAACAGACCCCAGCTAGCGACTCATAGTTGTCTATTTGCGTCATGGTCAGGGGCCCATACCTGACCAAGGGCATATTAAGGGGCGAAAATGGAAACATAACCTTGCAGCTTGGCAATAAGGTTATGGATCGGAGAGATCAGGCAAACCCAGTCCCAAAAATGACGTGCTGAAATCAGATGTGTCGGGCTCAAAGGCGCAGAAATCACTGCATCGTTGTAAACACCATTATAACGTCACAAACACACTTTTTAAGGACGAACGCCGAAGAAGAAGAAAAAGATAAAGAAAAGGAAAAGAAGAAGTAAAAAAAAGAACAAAAACGAGTAAAGGCTAAGTCTTTTGAACTGAAGTTGCTTCCCCAACCACTCAACCTTCCTGCCCACCCCGCTACAATCGTCTTCATACTTGAACGTGATCACTCTGCCTATGACCGTCTTGACTGTCTCGAACAACATTTGTCCCAAACTTCTCTGTCATTTCTAAACACAATACGGGAACAATTAATGCACTTAAGCAGCAATTGAAAGGCAGGAAAGAGTAGTCACAGTTAAGCTATGTCATGTCATACAAGGGCAATTTTCTCAAAAAGGAGATTCAAGGAAGACTACGAGAGAACATACACAACAAAGGAAAAGGTCATGCCCCGGAGATAAAATGTTATGCAGATGTGAACTGAAATAAACAAAACCAAGTATTTTTGCATTTACTCCAAAAAGATGCATAGGGTTGAAGAAAGAAATGCTGCTTACAATGGCAGTCTGATAGTGCAGGAACTGCAGCTGTCAGCGATCGCTATCTGACTGCTTGTGTCAGGGTCAGCGAACCAGAGCTGACAAGACTTTTTTACACTTCCCAACGATGATTCTGGATAACAGGCTGCAACAGAACAGACTGTCTATGTAGAAGGGATCGAAGAGGGAAGGTTAACCTGGTACTCAGAAATGACTGTTGAAGTCTTACGTGTCGGACCGAAAGGTGCAAATATAGCAGTCAAGCTGTAAACTACAACACAAGGCATTCGGTTCTCCAGACAACATTCTACTACTTGCAAAGCCCTTTTCAGGGCTTGGTAGCGGGAGTTTGAGAATGAAAGAAGAAGAAAGAATGACAGTCACCGTCCTGTGTGTCATCTAATGCTTTTATTTTATATCGGTATGGTGAAGACTCCAATTAGTTTTGGACTTGTGCCCCCTTAATTGAAGACAGCTGTGTCCTAGTCTGACGGTCACTCGCTTCTCAGATATGCTAACACAACACTAGATACAAGAAGTTATCAAGTTGCATGCTATCCTACACCAGTAGGCACTGCACAGAAGAAGGAGACAAGTTTTGTTCTGTTTCTCACGCTTATCATTAGAATATTATAGATTATTAAGTATATTTTCTTCCTTGTTCGGGGAGGGAGGGGAGGCTGAGGGGGAGGGGGGTTGCTCCTGTGGCGAAGTGGTCAAGCCGTTTGCCTCGTGTTCAGATGGTCGAGGTTTCGAATTCGAGCTGTGACGGCCGGTTCGTGATGTCAATTTGTCCCATCGCTGGAGCTAGGTAATAATTTCGGTATACAACTTCTCATGCAGAAATACAGTTTGTTGTCTTGAGCCACTCAGTACACAACTGACTGGTAGTGTTAGTTTGCGAGTCAAGTGTGCGTCTTGGTCTGTATGACAAAACGTTGACAACAATATGATCATTATTTCTTGCTGACCCATTTGCAGATGTCTTTACCGTATAAAAGTCAAGGGTGTCCTTCAGCTAATAGCTGGTCGGGAATAAGTGTTAGCAACTTCAGAAAGCGTCTTGATTTCTCCACGTTTTCCTCGGAAAGGACATTGTGAGGCTGCCGCATCTCCGTCTTGCGGACCAACACATTCTTCTTCTTCTTCTTCTTCGTACACAGTCAGACAGTAACCATTATTTTTTCGAAAAAAGCGGCGGTCATCCTGAGACTCTCGCCGCTACCATAGAGCTTGTCTTGCAGTTCCACTGGCAATGGCCACATCTGCTCTCTCTGATCCTCATATGTCGGGCAAGGGTACGGCGTGGCCTAGTGGATAAGTGGCACGGCTCACAATCCGAAGGTGCTGGGTTCGATCCCCGTCACAGCACCGGCCGTTACCCCGGGGAAACAAACCCTTAGAAAATGCAGGAGGAAGCAGAGCCTTACATAAAATGCATGCTGAAGTCGGATGCATTGGGCCGACAGGCGCAAAATAAAAACCACAGTGCAACGCACACCCGCCTTGGGGATTAGAGAAATTAGGCGAACGCAAAAAAAAAAAAAAAAAAAAAAAAATATGTCGGGCAGTTCTGCAGCAGATGTTCAGTGGTCATTTTACCAGTACTGCACGGGCATTCGTCGGTACACCCTATCTTCAATTTGTTGAATAGGTGGTACCTCAGTCTGTTGTGGCCAGTGCGAAGTCTGAAGACAACGACCTGCTCTCTTCGGTTCAACTGGTAATAGGCATCGTTTTTGGTGTAACCAGTATGTTCGGTTTCCCATTTGGTCATGTACCTGGCTTTGATAAGCCGTTTTGACTCTTCGTACGTCATACTGGTATCTGTTTGTGGTAGCCTTGCACCTTCTTTTGCCAGTCTGTCTGCCTCCTCGTTGCCTTGGATGTTGCAGTGTGACGGAACCCACTGTACCACTACCCTTTTTGGTGCGGACTGCTGGCACAGTTTGCAGAGTGCTGCTCTTAAGTCATTAAGCTCAGTGTTTTTCTGGCTTTTTAGCGCTGTGACTACGGCGAGAGCATCTGTCAGCAGGACTATATGGCTCTCATTTTCACTGTGTGTTACCATTTCTTCCACTGCCGCCCTCAGTGCCTCTGCCTCCGCTCTGAAATTGCTTGTGTACTTACCAGTAGCGAATGACAGTGTTATTTGTCTGCCATTTGGTAGGTTCAGGAATGCTCCTGCCCCTCCGTTCTGTGTAGTGTTTGTTACAGAACCGTCGGTGTATGCATGGGTCCAGTCCCTGCTTGGGTAGCTTTTCGTTATGAAGCTTAGGGTAGTGTCTCTCCTTTCTTTTTCAGTCTGGCAGTTTTTGTTTGCAATACCTGGTATATTTTCTACCACCTCTGGAAATATATCCTGCCTCCAAGTAGGTTTTCGTACAGTAGTGATGGGTTTTGGTGTTGTTAGTGCGTTTATGGGATCTTCGTGCATCTTTGCTTTGGCTATTTCTGCAAAGTTTCTCCGCTTTAGTTTCCCATTTCCCAAATCGTTTAGTTTCTGGTACATTGGATGGTCCGTCAGTCTTCGGAGTTTCTCTGACTGCAGCTGGGCTCTGCAGTCTCTTCTATCGGTCATGGATTGCAGTTTTGTAATCTTTTCAAGTTCTCCAACACATTCGATATTAGTTGGTGTTTTTGGGTACCGGACTTGCCTTTCCACTGTGATGCCTATTCTCTCAGAAAGGCTACATTAGTCCAGCGTGTTCCTATGGCCGCCTCTTGGAGGCAGAAAATTGTCTTGGTCAGTGCTTGTTCGCTGATCGTAATGCTAGCAGACAACTAAAAGTCGGTGGCTGCTGTCAAATGATTCCCTGTGGTGTATCACCTATCTCCAGTAAACTATCTGACATTTTGTTAGAGGTGGGGATGTCTCTTGTCTTCCTTGCTGTCTATTCCTTCACTAACCGACTGAGAGTCAGGTTGTATTTACAGTTGAGTTAACTGGAACGTCCCGTTACGGAAGGTGAACCCTGTACCTTTACCGTGAAAGAATGAGTACTTTGCTGCTACACGCATTAATCAGTCTTTAAAGTAAGTCAAAGGTTTGTCCCATAGTAGTTACACTACTGTCGGTGGAAGAAGTTGTTGGAGACTTCAGTAAAGGTTTGTCCCATAGTAGTTACACTACTGTCCGTGGAAGAAGTTGTTAGAGACTTCAGTAAAGGTTTGTCCCATAGTAGTTACACTACTGTCGGTGGAAGAAGTTGTTAGAGACTTCAGTAAAGGTTTGTCACAAGTAATTACACTACTGTAAGGAATGAAGTTGTCAGAGACTTCAGTAAAGGGTTGCCCCATATAATTACGCTACTGCAGGTGATGAAGTTGTAAGACACTTCAGTACGGTAAATGTTATTCCAATATAATTACACTACTGTCGAGTGAAGAAGTTGTTAGAGGCCAGTACACTAAACCACATCTTGTGTGATATAGAATTATATTTATTTTACTCGCTTTCTGTTATTTCCTTTGTCGTATGTCAGATACTACTTTATAGCTGAACTCCGCACTTTTTTCCGCTATAAAAGAGTGTTCTAAAATTTCACTAATCAGATTTCTTACTAACCCATTCATAAACACAGTTTGTTTTAGCAATAGTACTAGTAATAGATTCCCATCGCAAGCGAAGATGGCGACAGCGTCAGACATGATTATTCAGATGTTAATGCATAGGACTGTACATCCGGCTCTGAGCGCGCGACAAACTACACCGCGCGTAGGGCATATTTGGACAGCGCTAGTAATTAGGCCATCTTGCAATCTGTCCAGTCGTGCATCTTGCTTTTCCTGCCTCGCAGTAATGGTTCTCTGCTCAGCAGTTCTAGCACCACATGTGACAGCAGTGCGCCAGGTCGAACAGCTCGGAGCAAGGAGCTTCCAGAGATCGACATCAGTGGAGAAACTATTGAAAGAGTGTCTTTGTATCGTTTCTTTTATTCCCCCGATGATCGATTGTCTGGCCTGAGCTCACCGTACAACAGTAATTTAGGGAGGTGTTCATCTGACATGCCTACAACATGCTCAGACCAACCCTTCTAGGCTCTCTGCAGCAGCGATTGAATGCCAGAGAGTCTGGTGCTGCTCAGAACTACAGAATTGGGCACTCTATCCTGCTAGCCGATCCTGAGCTACCTTCAGAGAAAGTTTTCATGAAAATGATTAAATGTGCTGACATGCCTGTTATATAATACATGTCCAGTTTTCTTAATTTATTCATTTCTGCCCGAATTTTATGATCTCTTACCCATGAGGTTAATGGACATGTCAACACAGAAGTTCAATTAAATTATGGGGAAAAAAATATGAAAAAAATAGTAAAAGTTGATTACGGTTGAGTTTAATCAAAATTTAAAAATTAGTATGGTCAGATACCGCACCGAGACGAGAACACAAACAAAACCTACGTTACGACCAATAGGACTTCATCACGGACAACAATACTGAACTAACAAATCAACATATAAGGAGAAAATGGTCAACTTATCTGATAGTAGACCCAGTCTGTCTAAGCGACCGGTTTGGCCAGATGCTAGACTGAAAATGAAGGGCAGCGGTCAAATAAGGTGGCCTTAACTTGAATTAAATTAGTAACATAAGGCAGAACACAGACAAAACGCAAGAATCTCAGTCCTGAGTAAATGCATCTTCCTGTGGCAAATTACGGATGCGAACATAAAACCACCACACAATAAAGGAGAAAATGCAATCTTTCGAGCTAGATGCTGCAAATGGTCGTAGGCGAGGCATGGTGAATAAGCTACAGCGGCCAGTTACTAATGACTGGCTGTTTTCATCAAGGTCAGCGAGTCACAGCTGACCAAGACCCTATTTCACCTCTAACAGACGGCCCTGGGAACAGGCCACGCTAATGTAGTCTGGCTAACAGAAAAGGATCACAGTGGGAAGGCAAATCCGGTTTTCAAAAACGCCACCTGAAATCGAAAATATCGGGCCGAAACGTACATATATCGCAGCTTCGCTGTAAACTACGCCACAGTGTCCTTTTCAGAACGAACGCCGATGAAGAAGAAGAAAATAGTACAGGGAAGTTCTAAGGATACCATAGACCGCGAAAAAGAAAAACACAGACATCCTGAAAGACCTGGCACAGATCAAAATTGGTTGGTCAGCAGTGCCACGTCTAGAAAACTAAAATGCTTTGGTGGCATCAAGAGTCAGAAAAGTTTGGAAAAAAAAAAAAAACTGTTCTGGAAGGAATGGAGCCTGGAAAACGAGGCGGAGACACACCGACAAGACGATAAACACACGGTATCAAAGATGTTCTGAAGATTACGGGAGCGGGGACAGGAGAACTGGTTAAGGATCTGCAAAACATTCTGCAAAGGACGTGACACATTTTGATGATCTTATAAAGAGATTTGGTTAACCTTTTAGTGTGTCTGGATTCTTTCCTCCTCTTTCCCAATCCTCCAAATGAAGATACACGTGAGTTGTCTTTACCTGAGTTAACAAACCTGTCTTTACTTAACACCGTTCATTGTTATGTGTGATTTTAAATATATTTGTGTGACTATTTATGTTATTTGTTTTTTTACTGAGGTGTGCGAGCTCTTTCATAATGTCTCCATCTCTCTCTCTCTCTCTCTTTCTTTTTCTCTCTCTCTCTCTCTCTCTCTCTCTCTTTTTGTCTCTCTCTCTCTTTCCCTCTCTCTCACTCTCTCTCTTCTCTCAAGTACGAGGCATGTTCAAATGAAACCGGACCAAACTGCAACAAGTAAACATACGTACGATGCGCATGATGACGTCACTTCTGGTGTAAACAGCACATACCAACAGTCAAGTTTGCAAAATTTAATTATCCTCCGACATAGTTTTCTCAGCAAGCCGTTGAAAACATGGCGGGTGTGACATGGAATCCGTCTAGAGTTGATCAGCGAGCGGTGATTCAGTTTCTAACAGATGAAGGATGTCAACCAGCATACATTCATCGCAGAATGCAGGCAGTGTATGGTGACAAAATTTGTCGAAGACAACAGTAAAGAACTGGACAACGATGTTTAAACAGGACATGAGTTAACGAAAGATCTTTCGAGACCAGGTCAGGCGCATATTGTTGCGTAAACTAATGTCTTTCTTTAAACATCGTTGTCCAGTTCTTCACTACATTTGCATTTACACAATCCATATTATAAGGAATTCTCGGTCTATTTATTTGTAGTGCAGTTTTATAGGTCGCTGTAGTCAAAAGGTTAAGGTACTCGTCTCAGACAGTGAGGAACGGAAATGGTGGGCGACCGAATTCCGCAAGTTTCAGGCGACCCCTGGTATCGCGGAATGTAACACCTGAGTGCCTGCAGCATGAGTTACCTCCAGTAGTCTCGACCAATAGTCTTGCCACTGATCCAAGGTAACTTGAGACAAGAGAGTGAGATTGATGACCAACGCATTCACTCCCTCACTATAATCCAAATACAACTCACATCACATTACCAAGACAAAATAGTCAGATCGCTTGCCATCATTGCTTGCGATGGGCAATACATTTTTTCATTCTTTAGTTTGATAGGCAATGGTTTTTGTGCAAGTCAGGTTATCCAGCCAGATGGTAACTTCCTTTAAATTACGACCACCAGCCTACACAATGGCTAATAATCCTAATATAACCAAAATAACTCTGTCTATGGTTGGAAAAAAACGTTCCATTCCAGAAAGAACGGCAAACGTTTCAAACAAACAAAATGCGTATCATATCTGTTCAGTTAGTGTATCACGCCTAGAATGCCTGTATGGTTCTACGAGTGACAGCGACCAGAATATGACCATTGACACAACGAGAATATGTTGCTAAAGGCGATTACCTGTGCGGTCTGTCCTCTGTAAGGTCCAGAACACGCCAACACGTAACATTTCACTGACTTTCATGTCGACCAAAATATGCTGAGTGTGAAATGGATCATCTAGGTTGGAAAAAAAAATCTCTAGAAACAACATATAATAAATGTCATAATGTGGAAATAATCAGTTTTCTCTGGGATCAGAAGAGGAGGAAAAAGAAGAAGAAAGGCCATATGTGACAGAACTATGCTCTTCAACCTGGGCGCTACCGCCCATTGGTGGTCAATCTTAGCTTTCAGGTGGACGGTAGCAGAATAATGACCTTCTGTATTACAAACACAATCTGAGGAAACTATGACAGAACACCAGCAAACCAACAATGGTGAGCATTTGGAAACCTGCGTTTTTCTCGTGGCAGCATACTGTTATGAAACATGGGCAGTTACCCAAACCTGGAGTCTTTCAAGTCGAAGTGCTATAGAAAGGTTCTCATACGGTGTACTAAAAAAAAAAATAAGAATGCAGATATTCGACAAGAGTTGGGCATAAGGGGGGAAGTGGTTCATAAATTTCATCATGATCAAAAAATTCAAATACTTTGGCCACATCAAAAGACACAACGGTCTTGAGACAACGACAAAGGCAGGTACGGCGCAGGGTAAGAGAGACAGGCAGACAAAGACAGTGATTGCACTTAGGAGGTCATGACATACTTGGGCATGACTCTGGAGCAGGCTGGAGGTTTGGTAAGAGATCGAGTTTCTTTCAGACGGGCTGTCATAGAAGTGACGTCCTGCAAAGGACGTGGCACATGATGATTAAAAACATCAGAAATACACATAGACTCTGTGAACGATCACAGAGTTTTCGTAAATTTAGATTTTAGTGGGCGGTGAGGAAAGTTAACGTCATGAAAGTTATAAAAGTGGGCGGTGAGGAAAGTTTACCGTCACGAAAGTTATAAAAGTGGGCGATGAGGCAAGTTTACTGTCACGAAAGTTATAAAACTGGGCGGCGAGGAAAGTTTACCGTCACGAAAGTTATAAAAGTGGGCGGTGAGGAAAGTTTACCTTCACGAAAGTTATAAAAGTGGGCGGTGAGGAAAGTTTACCCTCACGAAAGTTACAAAAGTGGACGGTGAGGAAAGTTTAGCATCACGAAAGTTATAAAAGTGGGCGATGAGGAAAGTTTACCCTCATAAAAGTGGGCAGTGAGGAAAGTTTACTCTCATAAAAGTGGGTGGTGAGGAAAGTTTACCCTCGGAAAAGTTATAAAAGTGGGCGGTGAGGAAAGTTTACCCTCAGAAAAGTTATAAAAGTGGGCTACATGAATTAAAATGTTGAAGAGCATTGTGCTAGAAGGCAGGATTAATTTTCAAGCCGGATAATTTGCGTACGTGCATGTTGTGGACACTGTATACATTAATTAAGTGATTTATGCAAGATAAGTCCCTGCTGCACTTGGCGAACCCGTCCATCAAAAAGTGTGCCAAGAAAGTGCGCAGGGAGTACACGTGTCCTCAAATTCGACTCGTTTACCTTGAATTCGTCTGGGCTGCTGATGTAAGGTAACGTAGACAGCATTGAAACTGGTCGTCACATCTGAGGAAAAACGAAAACTATAAGTAATAACTCTCTCTAACACTATCTACTACGAAAACATGCACATTACCTGTCTAGCAAGAATATCATTCAAGCTCACCAAGTTTAACAACCCGTGTTGTGCAACAGCAGGAGTATGGCACATTATAACAGCACATTGGTTGGCCAGGTATCTGGGTCTCCTAAAAAAATGTTTTCCAAACTTTTCAGCGTGCGGACCAGTAGGCATTTATTCATCCATTGCAGCAAAGATTTGTATCAAATGTATAATATGGCTTTGCTCGTTCTTAATCTCCCGCTACCAAACTCTGGTGACGTGGGTCTAAAGTAGCAGAATGTAGTCCAGAGAACGGAATGCGTTGTGTAGTAGTTTACAGCTTGACTGTGATATTTGCACCTTTCGGTCCAACACATCCGACTTAAGCAATCATTTTGTTAGTACCGGGATAGCATTCCCTCTTCGATCCCTTCTCCTTAGCCAGTCTGCCCTGCTGCAGCCTGTTATCCAGGATCACCACATGGAGGTGTAGAAGGGTCTTGGCAGCTATGGTTCGCTGGTCCTGACACTAGCAGTCAGCTATGGGTCGCTAACCACTGCAGCTCGTGCGCTGCTTATCATGTTGATCCCGCCTGTTTAATCTATGTTCATAGTTATAATGATAAATTATTAGACATTTGTGTAGCCACAAAGGCGAAGCTAAATATATAATATGTTATTTCTTTTTCATTTCTTTTGCCGTTTTGTCCTGCTTGTGCCTTTCTGTATCAGGTTATGAAGATTCTTTCTGACGGAGCACTAGTATGTGCTAGGGGACCTTTACTGGTATTCATTTTTTGTATGATCGGCTCTTGACTGGTAATCCATTGTATCTGTATAGCATTGCTTTTTGAGGTATACTATTTATCTGGTGTTTGTCGTGTAATGTGGCCGAACCATCCGGTTTACTGTCTCTCTGTGAGGTTTAGCCTTGATGTTGTACCTATTTGTCTCCTAATATTGTAATTTCTGATTATATCCATTCTTGCTCCTCCAAGTATTCTGTGTAGGCATATTTTTGGAAGATGTAATATGAGATTTGGCGACCAATCAGTAACTATCTATTTTATGGCTGCAAAAGTGTTACAAGAAAATGTTTGTCTGAGCTCGTTAATCTGTCGGGTTGCATAACGGTCAAGGGAACCACACGGGCTTGCTGATTCTTCTTCTGCGTTCAGGCTTTTTGGTCATGCTAGATCTGCAGTCTCGTCGCTAGGACGACGTCAACAGTCCTCTCCAGATCCAGGTGGCAGCCCCACAGCGTTTGCGACACTTCAGCTTCTGGTCAGGTTTGGCATCGTAGGTCTCTGTGTATTTGCAAGTCCGGTAGAGTGTGTTCAGGGGTCTGGCCCCGTTTCACATGGGCAGTCACTTAAGTGTGATATTTTGAGCCGGTGTAGGTGACTCAATAGTATGCAGTAGGTTGTTCTCATGCAACAGGTGATAGTTTGTTGGTGTCTGTGTAGCTAATGGTTTTCGTCAGGTCTACTGCTCACTTCCATATCTTTCTTCCATTTTGAGCTGTAAAGATTGTGGATGATTATTTTTGTGTCTCTATGTAGGACACTGCGTGGATAAGTTGCTCCATCTTGCCACCTGCTTTGGACGGTGCATCAGCTCTCTCATTTCCTGTGATTCCACAATGGGAGGGTAGACAATGAAGAGCAACTGCTGAAGTTCTTCGGATTATCTTGTTGTGCTTTGTTCTGATGTCCTGCAGCATGTTTTCACCATTGGTGTATTGTATTGCTTCCAGTAGTGATCTGCAATCTGTAAAGAATACAATCTGAGTTGGTGGATGTTCATCTGATCTGCGGAACATTCTTAGAGCCTGTAGGAGCGCCAAACACTCTTCTCTACGGCTGGAATAAATCTTCCCAGTAGGGAAAGCTCTATGGGTTATTTTCCAATTGCTGTCAGCTTGTTTCATCTGACCCTGAACACATATTCTGGTCAGTATGTTTCGTGTGACTGTATAACGTAGTCTGATCAGTATGTTTCGTCTGACTGAATAACACAGTCTGATCAGTATGTTTCGTTTCACTGAATAACATGGTTTGATCAGTATGTTTCGACTGACTGAATAACATAGTCTGATCAGTATATTTACTTGACACAGAACTAAGTGGAGAATTGTTCGCACTAAGCTGAGAATTGTCAGCACTAAGGGGAGAATTGTCAGCACTAAGTGGAGAATTGTCAGCACTAAGTGGAGAATTGTCAGCATTAAGTGGAGAATTGTCAGCACTAAGCGGAGAATTGTCAGTATTAAATGGAGAATTGTCAGCACTAAGCGGAGAATTGTCAGCATTAAATGGAGAATTGTCAGCACTAAGCGGAGAATTGTCAGCATTAAATGGAGAATTGACAGCACTAAGTGGAGAATTGTCAGCATTAAGTGGAGAATTGTCAGCACTTAGCGGAGAATTGTCAGCATTAAGCCGAGAATTGTCAGCACTAAGTGGAGAATTGTCAGCATTAAGCCGAGATTTGTCAGCACTAAGTGGATAATTGTCAGCATTAAGTTGAGAATTGTCAGCACTAAGTGGAGAATTGTCAGCACTAAGTGGAGAATTGTCAGCATTAAGTGGAGAATTGTTAACATTAAGTTGAGAATTGTCAGCACTAAGCGGAGAATTGTCAGCATTAAGTGGAGAATTGTCAGCATTAAGTGGAGAATTGTCAGCATTAAGTGGAGAATTGTCAGCATTAAGTGGAGAATTGTCAGCACTAAGTGGAGAATTGTCAGCACTAAGTGGAGAATTGTCAGCACTAAGTGGAGAATTGTCAACATTAAGTGGAGAATTGTCAGCACTAAGTGGAGAATTGTCAGCATTAAGTGGAGAATTGTCAGCATTAAGTGGAGAATTGTCAGCATTAAGTGGAGAATTGTCAGCATTAAGTGGAGAATTGTCAGCATTAAGTGGAGAATTGTCAGCATTAAGTGGAGAATTGTCAGCACTAAGTGGAGAATTGTCAGCATTAAGTGGAGAATTGTCAGCACTAAGTGGAGAATTGTCAGCATTAAGTGGAGAATTGTCAGCATTAAGTGGAGAATTGTCAGCACTAAGTGGAGAATTGTCAGCACTAAGTGGAGAATTGTCAGCATTAAGTGGAGAATTGTCAGCATTAAGTGGAGAATTGTCAGCACTAAGTGGAGAATTGTCAGCATTAAGTGGAGAATTGTCAGCATTAAGTGGAGAATTGTCAGCATTAAGTGGAGAATTGTCAGCATTAAGTGGAGAATTGTCAGCACTAAGTGGAGAATTGTCAGCATTAAGTGGAGAATTCCTAACCTTGCAACACGACATGTGCCAGCACTATAACGGATTTTGGGGCTTCTGTTGGATCGTTACAGTTAGATATATTCCAATGACCTTTCTGTCTGAGACAAAGTACGACTTTAAGTTACACATCTACACGTCACATCTACACTCCCGTAACTCGCAGTCCCCTGTCTTATCATTAGAAAAGAATGACTCACGTTTTTAGATTAATCAGCCAGGAAGAATGACTAATGGTCTTTATCTAACTGATTCATGTTTGTCTGTCTGTACTGATTATTACACTCGAGTCGTGTCCTGCGATGGGTAAAGTAGATCGACTATGATCTTGCAAGTTAATAGTAGTTTTGTCAATGGGGTTAGCAACCTTTGCATGTAAACACATTTTCATAAAAACCATCACTTCCAGAGCTCGTATAAACAATGACACATGTGTCTTGGATTCAGGCCATAAGTAGTCGCCGACCTATGCTTTGTATGGAACGAAACAACGTCAAGACAAGAACTGATTATTTCATTCATTAAATGTGTTCTGTTGCTGACCCATTTTTTGAAAGATATTTAGTTGGTGAAACTGACTAATTTGGTAAGGTATTTGGTTGGTGAAACTGACTAATTTGGTAAGGTATTTGGTTGGTGAAACTGGCTAATTTGGTAAGGTATTTAGTTGGTGAAACTGACTAATTTGGTAAGGTATTTGGTTGGTGAAACTGACTAATTTGGTAAGGTATTTGGTTGGTGAAACTGACTAATTTGGTAAGTTATTTAGTTGGTGAAACTGACTAATTTGGTAAAGTATTTGGTTGGTGAAACTGACTAATTTGGAAAGTTATTTAGTTGGTGAAACTGACTAATTTGGTAAGGTATTTGGTTGGTGAAACTGACTAATTTGGTAAGGTATTTGGTTGGTGAAACTGACTAATTTGGTAAGGTATTTAGTTGGTGAAACTGACTAATTTGGTAAGGTATTTGGTTGGTGAAACTGACTAATTTGGTAAGGTATTTGGTTGGTGAAACTGACTAATTTGGTAAGTTATGTAGTTGGTGAAACTGACTAATTTGGTAAGGTATTTAGTTGGTAAAACTGACTAATTTGGTAAGTTATTTAGTTGGTGAAACTGACTAATTTGGTAAAGTATTTGGTTGGTGAAACTGACTAATTTGGTAAGGTATTTGGTTGGTGAAACTGCCTAATTTGGTAAGGTATTTGGTTGGTGCAACTGACTAATTTGGTAAAGTATGTGGTCTGTCGAACTCACTAAAATAGACACAAAATGTTGATGCCATGTCTCTGAGATCAAACAACCACTGATGAAAGATTTCGTAGTACGGAACACGAAATGGCATTGAGAACACCGAATTCATTTCTGTTTCTGAGAAATCCGCAATTAATTAATTATATTTATTTATGCACATACAAACGAGGGAACGTAAAAACGTTTTGATCTTTAGTATGCAGGAGTCGAGGCGCAGACCAGGAAATTAGTGTGAACTTTAGTCCTTCTCTGTGTACGATGCACTTCGTCCATCAATTTTTCACCTTTCTGATATCTTAATTGATCTTAATTGTAGAATGTATATATATATATATATATATATATATATATATATATATATATATATATATATATATATATATATAAATCATCGTCACCATTATCATAGCGTTTCAGTCTCTATAGACCATGGGCTTGGCGCCCTGTAAATATTGTCCAGCTTTGTCGTCTGAATTTCGACACTGTCTTCTGTGACTGTAAAGGCTGATCCACGAGTGACAGACCTAGTCCCTGCCACAGATCGTACAACCATAATGCGGAGGCAGGCTTGCCTGGCTGTTCCTTGATCTCTTCAGTCTTTCTCTATTCTCTGCAGCCAGACGAACTCCACGAGCGTCAGCTGCCACTTTGCCCTCCAGCTGACTGTCTCCGGTAAGCTCGATTCTGAGCAATTTCTTCGCAATATAAATTTATTATAGAATAATACATACATATGACGTGTATTGGTCAAATTGTAATAAACCAGTTTATTTGGTATCGTTTTTCCATCGCGACAATCTTCTGGACGACAACGTTCTGGGCGACAATGTTCTGGGCGGTAATGTTCTAGCGACAATGTTCTGGGCAACAACGTTCTGGGCGGATTGTTCTGGGCGGCAATATTCTGGGCGACAACGTTCTGGGCGACAATCTTCTGGGCGGATTGTTCTGGGCGGCAATGTTCTGGGCGACAACATTCTGGGCGACAACGTTCTGGGCGGATTGTTCTGGGCGGCAATGTTCTGGGCGATAACGTTCTGGGCGACAATCTTCTGGGCGGATTGTTCTGGGCGGCAATGTTCTAGGCGACAACATTCTGGGCGACAACGTTCTGGGCGGATTGTTCTGGGCGGCAATGTTCTAGGCGACAATCTTCTGGGCGGATTGTTCTGGGAGGAAATGTTCTGGACGGCAATGTTCTGGTGAAAACGTTCACCGTGACTATCACTAACCCTGCCACCGTCTGCAAGGAATATATTCAAGTAGGAATGGAGAAAGAGGATCCTTAGGGACGTATTGTCTCTACGTTTGTGATACATGGACAACATGTCCTCAACCAGCTCCTTATAGTTGTCTACCTTGACGTTTCCGAGTAAGTTAGTTTAGATAAGACAAGACGCGCCCCAGGCGGTTTTCTCGTCACCTGCAAAGTAGCTTGTCTAATATCTCGTCTCTGAAGAGTTCACGGATCTAAAGGCCGGCACAAATTCCCTCTTCAATTTTGGATTCCCTGAGCCAAACGAATTTGGCAGCCTAATAGTTGACAGCTAATTCAATACGGGCAATAACTGAAACGAATTTTATCGTCACATCGTGTTTGATGTTGTGTGAGAAGTAACAGGACTGTGTGTTTCCGCCAGTGCTGGGTGTTTTTCTTCTTCTTCTTCTTTTTCTTCTTCTTCTTCGTTCTCAATCTCCCACTACCAAACTCTGAAAGGGTAAGTAGCAGAATATGGTCCAGAGAATGGAATGCGCTGTGTCGTAGTTTACAGCTTGGCTGCGATATTTGCACCTTTCGGTCCAACACATCCGACTTCAGCAATCATTTTTTGAGTACCGGGTTAGCATTCCCTCTTCGATCCCTTCTCCTTAGCCAGTCTGTCCTGTTGCAGCCTGTTATCCAGGATCACCATGTGGAGGTGTAGAAGGGTCTTGGCAGCTATGGTTCGCTGGCCCTGACGCTAGAAGTCAGCTATGGGTCGCTGACCACTGCAGCTCATGCCCTGCTCAGCATCTTGATCCGCTGGGTGTTCAACATTCTTCTCTCCTACATTCATAGATTTTCTCTCAGGTCAGCCTCTTCCCAAGTAGTATTAAGTATATGTTTTGCTGTCCTATTGACATAATAAACAGCAGATCTGTCCAAGATCGATGTGTTGGACCGAAAGGTGCAAATATCGCAGTCAAGCTTAAACTAGCGACATATGCCATTCTCCGGATAATATCTTGGTATTTGCAAAGTCATGCTCTAGGATTGGTAGCGGGAGATTGAGAACTAAAACAGAAGAAAAAGGCGAAAAAGAAGACGAAGAAGAAGAAGAAAAAGAAGACGAACAAGAAAAAGAAAAAGAAGAAAAATAAGTCGAAACAGCAGTACTTCGTATAGCCCAGCTTTAGACCCATCAACAAGGAAACAACCTTAAAGTCACAACAGAGATGCCAGCCATACTTGCTGTTTTGAAGACAGTTCAAGAGCTGTTTTAGGTTATCGTAAGTTTCTCTAGTCTACACAGAATGGACGGAAGTATATATGTGTGTATATGTGAGTGTATGTGGGTGTGTATGTACGCGTGTGCGTATGTATGTGTGTGTGTGTGCCCACGCTGATGGTGGCACATGATGATATTTGACATGACATTACTCGCTGCTGTTTCACCATTATTCTTACATATTGAAGTTATTTAACAAAATGAAGTATATTCTTGTTGTGCTTATAATAACAATTTGTTCTATGTATAGTATCTACTCGTGTTAGTCCAGTGAATAGTGACGCAGATGTTACGTATCTGAGACTCGTACGGCATGCCATTTGGGTCAGATCGGTAAGTAGCCCCAGTTTTTTGGCGGTAGCTGTTTATGTGATAAGCTGTCACCGAATTTAGATTATATTCTCCTGTTTACGTTAAGAAACTGCGTCATGTCACGAGTGGGGTGAAAAACTAAAGTTAAAATAAACATGAAACAAACAGAAATACATTTTATGTAAATGAAAGAAGCAACCAGATGAAAGATAACAACAAGATAAAAAAAAAACGAAATTGGAATATGGATATAATTGAAATATGAAGGTGAGAAATCAAATCCGCAAGTAACTTGACTTCAATAAACTTATTTCTTATAAAATGAGGTTATATTATACCGAATGGATAGATTTCGAGATATAGCAGACACTGTTGTCAGGGATAAAGTGTTAAGTTTTTAAACATATGACAAGCTTCTGTCCGCACTACATTGCGTTCCTGAACTGTTTTCACAGATAATTGTAGCATGAACGGCGTGCCTTCGAGTCACTCCTGGTCTCAGAGAGGTGGGATCAGGCTGCCTGCATCCTGAATGACCTTCAGTCGTATTGACTTATGTCTTACCGCTGGTCCAAGATAGCTCGGGACTAGATAGTCTGATAATGTCGCCCTCATGGTTTGCGTTTGGCCACTAACTTTAAATAGCAGGATACACTGGAGCGTATGATTCGTGTAGTGGTACAACATTCGCTTTTCACGGCAAGGTACAGGGTTGAAATCTCGTACCGTTAAGTTTCTGTCGTCTCAAATGTAAATGTGTTCCTGGCTTATGGTTAAGGAAAAGACAGCGAGAAATGGATCGGTCACTCCATCTCACACAACTTGTGGATTAGCATACCGAAGCCTCCAACACTTCATTGCTGACCAGCATTTAAGTCTGCTGAAGGACTTTCTTTACTTATTACAATGGAACATGCCGAAAGACACGTGCTCTACTCGATCTGAAACTATCAGTTTACAATAAATTAAGTTTCTTCATGTCCTGCAGCGTTCATGCTTATTGGAGGACATGTTAAGTGTAACGTCTCGTCACAGCGACTGGTTAAAGTCTCACCATAATGACAAAGTCTAAAGTCCTTTCCAGGTCTAGTCTGTGGCTCTATAGCTTTGCCCTCCTAACCATGTGTAACATGGTTGGTAATTATGGGATGGCCGGTTTGAAATGTAGCAATAAATGAAGGAGAGACATAAAGTAGCGTCAACAACATGTTTACAGAACTTAACGATAATGAACAGAATACACTGCTAACTCGGTGATGCGTGTTAGAAACGATTAATCAAACAGATTGTGCACTTATTTTTTGTCACAATTTTGTAATGCATGCTAGTTGGAGATTGTTATTTCTCGTCAACAAGGCAGACCTAAGATTGTCTCGCTACCGTGGTGTCTGTCCTAAAGTAGGTCGCAATACATTTGAGACAGCTAATGACGTCATATCTCCACGGAAACGCATGTCGTAAAACTTAGCATATTTTGTGATCACGTTATTAAATTTGGATAGTACGAGGGACAGTCATTAAGTATGTGACATTCTATTACAATGTGCATGGAAGAGTATGTACAACGAAAAATCTTATTTCACAGCCCAAAATGACTCTTTAGCATACTCCATGTAGCAATTGTGATGATCTAGAAGTTTGTGCATGGGCAATATAGCGTACAACATGACGGGCGCCCCACTATCAACTTGCACCGTGGAAAAACAGTGAGGCGTTATTTTTTTGTTGTTGTTGTGATCAGTGAAATCTACTAAAGAATGAAGAGTCAGTATGGAGACAATGTTTTTAGTCAGAGGAGAGTTTATGCATGTGTACAAAGATTTCAAAAAGGAAGACCCAAAGTCATTGATGAACCGCGATGTGGAAGAACAGCAAGCGTGACAATTGACACAGTGAAACAGCAGACCGGCCAGCTAGTCCGTGGCAACAGACGAGTCACTGTTGATTAAATAGCCGTAGATTTCAACTTGAATCCGCTCACCAAATTAGTCATGCTGACCTAGGTTATAGGAAAGTGATTAACAGATGGGCACCAAATAGCTGACAACAAGGTAATAGAGTAAAAGTAAGTCGCATGTCCATTTACAAAACGTAGCTTCTTACAACCGCCACCTATTTGGCTGTTATAAGTTTATATAGTTAGTGTAAAATTGGTTAAAGGTCACACAAAAATCCTTTTTTCTACAGGATACCCACAAGCTAGTGGGCAGCGGGACAAAGTATGTTACCAGGCAAGGATACTACGTAGAAAAATGCGACACATTATGTCATATTATTCATTTCCAAGAAATATCAAGAGGAAGCACAGGATGATTGGCGAAAATAAACACGTCACTATGACGACACTAACAATTACATCTACACAGATATGGTTTGTCTGATTAGTAGAGTCGTTGAGGGCTCCATTCTCAAGATAAAAGGGCTGGGTTTTATAACCGTTGTCGACACACTCCAGTCACCCCATCTATAAGCGTATACTTGACATACTGTTAGGGAATGAATTGCATCGAGTAAGATAACTGGCCAACCCACCTAATTAAAGCGGAGGACGTGAACAATTAAGTCTTAAACACGTTATCCCTGACAGCAATATTTGCTGCTGGACTATCTTTAACTTCACGACCTCCGACGTGTGTGGAGTAACGGCAGGATCTCCATTGCAACAACAATCCGCATCTTCCAGTCCTGCGTGATCCCAGTCCTGCTGTACGACTCCGAAACATGGATACTTCTCAAACATGACATGTCAAGACTTGAGGCCTTCCACATGCTTAACCTGGGCATCTAATGGCGTTACTATATCCGAAAAGTGGAGGTCTCTGCTAATAAATGTCTCCTCCCAGTTTCAGAAACACTTGACCGCCGCTGTACAGGTTTCATTATGTTGTACGGCTGGGCCAGGAAACCCATACTCACAAGAAACACTTGACCGTCGCCGATTTCCTTTGTTCGGTCATGTTGAACGGCTTGGCCAGAAAACCCCTACTCACAAGAAACACTTGACCGTCGCCGATTTCCTTTATTCGGTCATGTTGTACGGCTGGGCCAGAAAGCCTCTACTCACAAGCAACACTTGACCATCACCGAGTTCCTTTGTTCGGTCCTCTTGTACGGCTGGGCCAGGAAACCCCTACTCTCAAGAAACTACATAAGTCGTTCCTCAGCGCCAAACGTCTTTCCCCGACCGCAAAAGAGGCGGTCCCCGCACAGTATGGCTCCAACGGATAGCAATCTCCACCTCCACTATGGGCGAAGTCTGGATCCACGACGCAGCAGTGGTTCGTGGATGTGGCCGATCGAGGCAATGGGTTACAGGAGCCTAAGCGAAAATTATTACTAATTTCACACAGATGACACAAGCATTTCCGAATGGTCTGCCGGGGTCTTTGTGTATGACAAGGACAAGAATAGCCCAATTGCCCCACATAGAGCATGTCGTATGAGGCGACTAACTGTGTGGCATGGCGTAACACCGGCCATGGTTAACTGGTTTGTTTAGAGCAGCATAGATGGCGCCTAACGGACTGCGGGTTTACTTTGCTCTAGTGTTTGAGTCTATTACGATGGACTCGCTCATCGGTTAACCACCATCCATAAGCGCTTGTCCAAACGCTGCGTAGTATTAAGCTGCTCGAGCCTAGCCCGCTAAGCAGGAAATATTTCTCCCGGCTACATCTATCTCATACCAGAGCTGGGATCTGCATTGGGGCATCTGCCCTTGTAGAAGTACAGGTCGACTAAGAACTATGAACTAAGACACATGCAAGAAGATATGTGTACTACGTCACACTACCATCTCTACTGAAGAACAGTAGACGTGAAGGACGTTGTATCAGAGTTGGAAGCTTCGCTGCGTAACCTGCCCTTTAGACCCGACACATCCGATTTCAGCACGACATTTTTGGGGACCTGGCTTGCCTTCCCTCTTCGATCCCTAATCTCTTAGCTGGATGTTGGAAGTTGGATAGCGTCTCTGTCAATTATGAGTTATTGGGTCTGATGCAAACAGTTATGAGTCTATATATTGTCGATATTCAGGGGCGTATATTATGGGTGTGCTAGGTGTACGGTGCACAACTGGGCGAATAAACAGTAACAAAAATGTAGAATTAAATTATGTTTAATATTTAATTGAATAAACATTAATAAAATAAAGAGTACAAACATAATTAAATTAAATATTGACAACGCGAAGCTGCATATTATTTCTTTCGTTATTTTCACAATTTCGCTTACCTCGCTTTGCTGTTTGCTGGGCATTCTGAAGCTATTTTGCTCACTTTGAAAATTAGCTTCCAGTGGTCACGAAACACCAGTGTAAGGCGAGAAAGGGTTTATGAAGAAAATATCGTGTGTGCTAAGCAGTCTAGTGGTGATGGAATCTTGTAGCACACCTTTACACCATTTCATGAGAACTAAATGTCCTGTGTTGTGTAGTGTTTCTTGTTGTGTTATTTAATTTATTATTTGCTTATTTTATTGTATATAATTACGTAAGAGTATGGCCAAAAGTGTAACAATTTATAATAATTTAACCGTTATAAAATGGAACCCAGTGTAGATAATTTACTAACCTTGTATTTTCATCGAGAAGTTTCAGTGATAAAATAAAAATCTTGAATGCTGGTAAACCTAAGTCTGGTCTTGAGAGTTCAGTTTCAAGAGAACAACAACAACAACAACAACAAAAATGTGAATACGTGTGACACTTTAAAGTTTCACAATATGATACGACTGAATGGTTGACAGGTTGTGAGATTCGATCAGCTTTTGTTGTTGTTGGCCGTGCTTACTGTTTTCTGAAGATGACGGAGGTCAAAATCAACGACGATTTCATTGATCAGTTTCTCTTACATAAAAGGAAAATCAAGTTGGTTTATAAATACAATTGATAAGTTATATATTTGTTTTGAGTATATTTTTCCTAATACATTTTGAAGTTTTCAAGCACACCTTGTTTGAGATTTCAATGTACGCCACTGTCAATATTATTGTTGCTTCATCGGCCACATTACGAGACTAATTGGCTAGAAGGAAAGAAATTCATTATACAAGTGAATTATTTGCTTTGTTTTACATTCCTCTTTCCTGCCTGTATCCTTGCGATTGTTTGCTGGTCCGGAGGTTAGCACTTGTGCCGTGGTCAGTAGGTAGTTATGTGTTATTCTGTTAAGAATCGACGTCATTGAAACAGGGCAGACTCCTAGGTGCTCAATTCCTTTCAGCAAATAGTAAAAAGTGTAGATACTGATGGTTCCTGTAGCTCGCTGGTTGTACACAATCCCATTTCTTCCTCTCCGACGTTCCTCTCTGCTGGACCCATGTATGATTTCAAAACTTTGCAATCTGTGCATTGTTTCGTTTATCGATTCCATTGTCTTCAAGCATAAGCGATCGCTAATCCACTTCAATATTTTCCCATATTCCATTGCCAATTGCCCCCCCCCCCTCCCCCCCCCCCCCCCAATTGGTACTTCTGAGACCAGAATGTCAGCTCTTTCATTCCCTAAAAATCCCAACATGGTAAGCGCAGTAGATCCACGCGAGATCGTAAAGTTTCGACAAATCTGTGTCAAATATCCACTTCTATCATAGCCTGCACTTACGTACCTTTTCAAGGTTCGTAACCTCTGTGTGAAATATCCACTTCTATCATAGCCTGCTCTTATGTACCTTCCCAAGTTTCGACACCTCTGTGTCAAATATCCACTTCTATCATACATAGCCTGCACTTATGTACCTTCCCAAGTTTCGACACCTCTGTGTCAAATATCCATTTCTATCATAGCCAGCACTTATGTACCTTTCCAAGCAAGGATTGAGAGACCCTGGATGTCGGAATGAATTCAAGCGTCAAATAATTTCTATGCAAATGCATGCGTTAGGCATTTCGTGCCAGCTCAAGAGGGTAACTAGAGATCATGATTACAGGGCACCAAGTCGAAGGTTTCCGTTGGTTCTAACATGGATTATGAATAGATCCGTCAATGGTCACTGGGTGATCTTGCCAGGATTTTCCTTGCGGTTTATTTATCTCTCTATATATTACAAGTTTTCGGAAACATCTCATCTCCAAGGCCTGTATCCTTCGTTGAAGGTCAGCTGTAACTGTCCATGTCTCACAAGCATAGAGGAATATTCACATGACCAGTGTTCGCATTAATCTGATTTTCGTGTATAGTGCTAACCGTTTATCTTGCCAGATTTTGTTAAGCCATGCAAGCGCCGCTATTGTCTGTGCTATTCTTGCCAACACCTCACATTTTGATCCTTCATCACTGACAATCGATCCAAGATATTTAGAACGGTCAACCACCGAAGACTTTTAAATGTCACGTACAAAGATCGAGTTACAAATGAGGAAATACGAGATAGAATTACAACAGCAATAGGGCCTTTTGAAGACCCCATGGCAACTGTCAAAAGAAGGAAACTCGCTTGGTACGGTCACATATCGAGATCAAATGGTCTTGCAAATACAATCCTCCACGGAAAGGTGCATGGCAGACGACGAAGAGGTCGTCTCAAAAAGAGATGGGAGAACAACATAAAATAATGGACCAATCTCCGACTAGACAGCGGCATCTGACAGAGAAGGGTGTCATGGCGTTGTGAGGATGTCTTTATGTGTGCCCCAACGACCACACCGGTTATGGGATGACCTAACCTGACCTGACCTATATATATTATTAATGTTCTTCGTTACTTATATTATTTATTGCCTAATGTTTATTGTATATGTAATTCCCCGTACTTCCCCATACATGGATAGATACTAGCACCTGTAAAATTGAGGATGTCGAGCTACAAGGGATTGTAGTGACAATCAACCACCAAGAATGGAGAAACTACAACGTATACGCTCACGTAGATCACCTCTTCGAGAACGTAAAGTGGGAGTTTCTGTCGGACGTCAGAGTCGCAGAGCAAAAAGTGTCTCATTGCAGGTAACTATAATGCTAGGTCAAAGGAGTGAGGAAATGCCACTAAAAATAGACAAGGGGTCGCCTTATTAGTCCACACAAACCTTACTGTCGTAAATGACGGACGTCCAACTAGAATAACGGGGTTATCGACCTGGCACTTATATCCAGTGATGTTGCTCCATCCACACGCTGGGGCGTATTAGGAGCACAAGAGAGCGACCCCCGGCCACGTGTCGTACTTATACCCAGAGGAAAACACACCAGACACCGGAAAGCCAAACAGGTGTTCAGATACACGTACAAACAGGATAATGTAGTAAACAAGCTGTACCAGACGATCGGACTCGGGACCACTGGATCCCTTTTTGTTCAACCACCCTGGTGAAATCAAGCTGTTGATGCGGTCTGGAGAAAAAAGGAGGCGGCAACAAAGGATTGGTATAAAGCCAGAAGGAGAGCTGATAATTATGTCGACGAGTTAAACGAGAAGAAGGAGGTCAAATCAATACTTTTAAAGCGTTAGCTGGGAAGTCAAAAAGCGAGCAATGGGAGGAATTCATTACAGGTGTGAGTAATGATAATACCCTCCAGAAGTTCTGGAATATGCATCGAAAGATGAATGGAAAGACTACAAGCCAGCTTATCCCCAACATTCAAGACACAACAGGGAGTCTCCTGAAGACAGACGATGAGAAGGGTCTGAGTTTTTTTTCAGTCGATATGTTGCCCAGACTGACCAAAGGCGACAGAGATGCCCGCCAGAAAGCTTGGAAAGGCATCTTAGAAGCAGCCATCAGAGAAGAGGCTTGTGTAGGCCTTATCACCGAGGCAGAGGTCACAAATAGCCTACATACCAGCAAAAATACTGCCCTATGTCCTGATAGAGTACAGTATTGCCACACCAAACAGTTGGATGAGACAGAGATATGAAATATGATGAAGGAGTTCAACCACACAATAGAGAAGTCCTCTGTGCCAGAGGACTGGCTTCATAGCTATCTGTACCCACTGATTAAACCTGGTAAGGACTCCATGCTTCTCAGCAGCTAAAGCATAATTACCATACAGAATGTATATGGCAAATTGTTCTAGAAGATAGTAGCTGGGAAAATAATGACTTACCTTAAACTGGAGCAGATTCTACCCGATACGCTGGACAGCTATAGAACAGCGAATGAGGCCTGGGGTAACGCTGGAACGTTCACGTATGACGTGTATGCGGGTTTTCAGTCAAAGCATGAAACAGTCGCGGTGGCACTCGACCTGGAAGACTCAAACAACCGTAGCTGAGACTGAGTCGTGGCTGGTTAATAATAATAATAACAGCCTGTCCATCGCAAGCGATGATGAAAACAGTAGTCAGACATTTTGTGCTGCACCTCACCGGTGAGTTCTGAGGTGGCCGTATAGTCCAATTCTGACTCGGAAAATCCTTCGACATACGTAGCATTTAATGTCAGAATTGGACATGTGAGTGTCAGTTGTTTTGTCTTTACGCAAAGTACGTTTTTTCTGTGATTTGGAGGTTCGGCGCTCCTTGGCAATGGAGGTGTCTCTGATAGTGGTTTTACGCCATGACTTGCGGTCCTGTGCGAGATATTCCAATGCGTTTGCATCGATGCTGAAGAGTGTCGAATATACTTTGAGGGAGTCTTTGAAACGCCTCTTTTGGCCACCGGCTTAACGCAGGCCCTGTTTCTGCTCACCATACATTAGTCGTTTTGGAATGCGGTTGTCCAGTATGCCCACGGCGTGGCCGACCCACCTGATCTGGGTCTTCTGCAACAGTGGGTGGATTCTCGGCATTTTTGCCTTTATGAGGATCTCGGTGTCTGGTTCCCTACCCAGCCACTTTATTTTGAACAATCTGTGGAGGCGTCTTGTATGAAAGGGGTTTATTTTCCTAGCATGCCTGCCGTAAACAGTACATGTCTCACTGGCACACAGAAGGGTGGGGATCACCAGAACTCTGTGGCTGTTAATTGGCCGTGTCTGGTTAGTTGGATATCAGCTGCCCTAATGGAGAGAACAGTTGCGCAACGCGTGGGATTAAGGACATAGAACCGAAACGAATATGTCCAGGACTGCCTCGCGGGTCTCCGCTCTCACCGGTGCTGTTCAACATCTGCACAGTAAAAGTGGCCAATATTGAACCAACAGGGACAGGACGAACGTTGACATTTGCCGATGACATCCTAACGTACAGGACTAGCTCAGACAGG
Organism: Ariolimax columbianus; assembly: GCA_036924085.1. Classification (NCBI taxonomy): domain Eukaryota; kingdom Metazoa; phylum Mollusca; class Gastropoda; order Stylommatophora; family Arionidae; genus Ariolimax; species Ariolimax columbianus. The sequence continues at coordinate 36,245,093 of JAVGWX010000004.1, read as the reverse complement.
CAAGAGTTGGTCAAAGACATCCAGGAAACCTTGCAAGGAATTTCACAGTGGTGCGACAACTCAAGCTCCAAGATCAATCCGAACAAGGCCTACATGATGTGGTGCTCTTTGAATAATTCCATAGTAAAGGCTGAACTTCAGGGCATCACTTTTGATGGTTGCACCATTGACAAGTGTGACATGTTGAAATACCTCGGAGTGACATTTGATCGCAGTCTTTCCTATAACTGCCATGTTGTCTCATATCGTACAAAGATACAAGAGAGGGTTAGAAGCACTCAAGACCATGGCTGCTGCCGACTTGGAACAACGCCTCCTGTTCATTCTATTTCGTCAGGTCGTGTTGTCTGTCATCGATTACGGACAAGGCATCCTCACACTATCAAGATCACAGTGTGAAAGGTTGGACCGCATCCAGAATGAAGGTATGAAACTGGTTCTGGGCTGCACTAGAGACACCCCGATTGTGATGATGCGGTACATGTTAGGATTGTTATCTGTGACATCCAGACATAAACTGGCACAAGCCAAAGCCTATATGCGTGTCACCACAGACACGTGACACCTTCTGTACAGTTGTATCTCAGACATCAAGGGATCACGAATCAAGAGAGGGTCCTGATGGATGGCACACGCGGAGACAACGATCGGACACGTCACTCCAGCTGAGACGATAGCCAAAGGGGAAGAATGGGTCCACACTGGTGATAGAATGATAGAGTACCAGAGAGTCATCATAACCTTAGGCAAGGAATGCAGAGAACGTAGCAACGGGAGAGCAGAGCGCGAGGTGAATCAGCTGATAACTGAGAACAGGCAGGAGAGTGATGCTGTCATACACACCGGTGGACGAGTGCTGCGCAGTGGGACATCAGACTGGGGTTTCTCGGTTGAAGTGAGAGGACAGGTCGTTGCTGAGCGCAGTAGGGTATGTCTACAACCTCCAGTATGAGAATGGAGACGGAAGCAGTGACCTCAGCACTGAAATGGATATCTGAGACTTCTATAACAAGGGCAGCCATCGTTAGAGACGAGTAATCCGTACTTCAGAAGGTACAGAAGAGATAACTTAGGTACGAGTGGATTGCAGCTGTTGAGGCCTCAAACCTCTGGGGGTTGACATGGAAGTAAGGTCCTGCTCATGCTGAGATTCTGGGCAATGAAAGAGCTGACATCTTGGCTTCACAAGCTTCCATCATGGGCACATTAGCGATGGATATAAGTGACATTTTGAAATCAATCAATGACCGCCTGCTGGACGAGGACACCACAATAGATGAAGCAGCAATACAGAGACTTCAAAGTTTCGACATTAAACGAGGTTTGAGCGGAGTGGGGCGCATGAGAGAACGGAGCGGGAGAGCGTACAACCAGCGAGCTACAGTGATCATCAGCATCCATACCGTATGCCATTTGATACTGAGCACCTATGGGTATGCCCGGATTGCAGTGACCTTGATTCATAGAAACAGAACAGAAACAGACAGAAAAGAAAAGATATGTAATTAAACCTCATGTTTTTTGTCTATTCAATTAAGCCTGATGTTTATTGTCTATGTAATGAACCCTCGTGTTTATTGTCTATGTAATTAACCCTCGTGTTTATTGTCTATGTAATTAACCCTCGTGTTTATTATCTATGTAATTTACCTTCACGTTTTCTTTTGCATATATGAGGAAATTAAGCCTAATGTTTTGTTGTATATAGAATGCAACATAATTTCTCTTCTCTGTCTGCCTTTTTTCAAATCAATATCCTAGCCGAATGTTAATTTTCTGTATAATTTTGTCTTAATGTGTATTCTGTATAAGTTAGCCACTGTCTTTTGCTCTATTTACTTCAGCGTAATTTCTTTTCTTCACTTAAAATAGCCAGCCTCGTTATTTTTCTTATTCTAATTTAGTATCATTTTCATTTTGCTCAATCTATCTAACAGCTGCATGTGATTGCCATGGGCTAGGCAGATAACGTAATTATAATCCCTCCCTCGGACACAGATAAAACCATGGAACACCTAGATGATCTTTCATCTAGATTAGTGGTACATATCTCGAGGGCAGAAACCAAGATACAAAACCTTGGCTGCAGTCATACAAGAATAGGAATTACTGTGGAGGCCAAGCATATCTACCCAACTGGTGATTTAATTTACTTGGGTAGGATACACACATCTCCTGTGCACAAAACCACCTGAACATCATTTGATGCGTCGGCCAGGCTGCCACCGATATGAACGAATTGTATTGAATCGGGAAGCAGCAGAGATATGCTCTGAAAACAAGGATACGAATTTACATAACCTGTGCTGTCCACATCGTGGAGGACGGTTCATGCTGCTGAGTGATTAGAAAAAGATTGAAGTCTTTTACATGCGCAGCCAGATGGGCGTTCTTGCGATCAATTGGTATGACCTAGTGTCAAACGACCAAGTCACCTGACAGACAAGCTTCGAAAACACATTACCCACGCTAAACCGCCGCGGTTTGACCTAGTGTCAAACAACCAAGTCACCTGACAGACAAGCTTCGAAAACAGATTACTCACGCTAAACCGCCGCGGTTTGACCTAGTGTCAAACGACCAAGTCACCTGACAGACAAGCTTCGAAAACACATTACCCACGCTAAACCGCCGCGGTTTGACCTAGTGTCAAACGACCAAGCCACCTGACAGACAAGCTTCGAAAACAGATTACCCACGCTAAACCGCCGCGGTTTGACCTAGTGTCAAACGACCAAGTCACCTGACAGACAAGCTTCGAAAACAGATTACTCACGCTAAACCGCCGCGGTTTGACCTAGTGTCAAACGACCAAGTCACCTGACAGACAAGCTTCGAAAACAGATTACCCACGCTAAACCGCCGCGGTTTGACCTAGTCTCAAACAACCAAGCCACCTGACAGACAAGCTTCGAAAACAGATTACCCACGCTAAACCGCCGCGGTTTGACCTAGTGTCAAACGACCAAGTCACCTAACAGACAAGCTTCGAAAACACATTACCCACGCTAAACCGCCGCGGTTTGACCTAGTGTCAAACGACCAAGTCACCTAACAGACAAGCTTCGAAAACACATTACCCACGCTAACCCGCCGCGGATTGATCTTTTTGGACATGTGACCTGTCTTGCTTAGTATGTCCCCACCCACCAGCTTTTAAGACAGGCCATAGACATCATGGCAGGGAAACGACCCTGTCCTCGCACCTCATAGTTAGGTCAAATGAGAAAGATATTATCCTCATCGCATTGGAACTGATCCTTATCGCGTTCATGCACGGTTGACGCGACGAACCCTTTTCTTCTTAGCGGACCACCTACCCACCTATCTACATACCTACCTACCTACCTACATACCTACCTACCCCCCTACCTACCTACATTCCTACCTATCTACCCACCTACCTGTCTACCTACCTACCTACCTACCTCCTTACCTTCTTACATGCCTACCTATCTACCTGTCAACCTACCTACCTACCTACCTTCCTACCTACCTCCTTACCTTCCTACCTACCTAAGTAGCTACCTACCTACCCACTTACCTACCTACCTTCCTACCTACCTACCTAACTTCCTACCTACCTATTTACCTTACTACATACCTACCTATCTACCTGTCAACCTACCTACCTACCAACCTACTTATCTACCTATCTAAGGCTTGCATTATTTTATTATAATAACTGCTTATTCGTCTTGAAATTATTTGAAATATTTCAAAGTCTCATTGTCGAAATTTTAGCATCGTATCCTGTCTTATTGTATTTCTGTCCTGTAGACTTTTTGTTTTGCTTTTATGTTCCTCTGTCAACCAAAATTGAACTTTTAATTTGTTCGAATTTAGCAAAACAGTTTTTTCTTACCCCCATCCAATCTACTTTTACCCACCCTTCACCCTCTTTATAAACTATGAAGATGAAAGATAAACAACATTCACTTGTCTTCTTGAAACCACACATCTCTCAGTAATGATGTATTTGGGATCCACAAAATGTCACCTATCCCTCGCAACCGTTGACTTTAATTTCCTCTTTAAACTATAATTAGGACTCAAGCTGCGCATTAAAGTGTGGCTTGTCTCGTTGGTTTCCCGCTGTCGGCCAACTACGAGTTACAGCAAGCAATAAGTTATTTCATTTATGGCTAGAGCTGAATTTGCAACAATACATACCGATACATAAAGTATTTCCAGTAGTCCTCACACCTGAAACATAACTATAAACAAGGTATTTCCAGTAGTCCTGACCAATTAAATATATCTATACACAACGTATGTCCAGTAGTCCTGACCAATTAAATTCCTCTTGAAGTCAGATATGTGGAACCGAAAAGTGCAAATATCGCAGCCAAGCTGTAAACTACGACATAATGCATTCGGCTCTCCGAACAGCATCCTGCTACTTGCAAAGTCTTTTCAGGGCTTGGTAACGGGAGATTGAGAACGGACGAAGAGGTAGAATTTATTTGTGTCTCCTTTTGACTGCATCTGAAGCACGTGAGTACTCCTGCAGCTTGTCACAATACAGGAACCCTCGAACAAAAGAATGACGTGCACTTAACTCAGCAGTAAATGATGGACTCCGTGGCCATTAGTTGTTCAAGGTAATTATGCTAGCCTCATGAACATCTCACTTAGTGGAACTTTGTTAAATGTTTGGAAGTCTACACAGGATATATTCTTTCGTGTCAGGGTACTACTCTGGGGAAACAATATTATGGAGATCTGATTGAAATTACTTGTATCTATGACGTTAAAACAGACAGGTGAATCTCTGCTGTCAGGTAGCTGAAGGATATCAGAATGAGGATCTTTCTGCGATCTAACTTCATCGGTTACTAGGTCTGGAGAAAGGCAAGTGGCGTATTAAGGAGAAACTTCATGATTTTCCAATTTTGTTGTTGTAGAAACAACGGATAACAGCTTGCTCTTTTCCAGTGTAAATTATAAAGGGTTGAATTACATGAAAATTGTGTAGATGGCACCTCCGATTTATCGTCAGTCTCTGATGGGGACAGGCGCTTGATCGCACCTACGTTAAAAACCAGAGGTCTCTTGAAACGTGAGTTTTGAACTCACATTATTTTATGCTTTGGTTCGTTTCTTGTAAGGCAGTCCTCCTTGGAAATGAGCTGTTTTCATGTCAGCATGGCTAACAATGTGAGGGATCGATGTGATCCCTGTAGTCGTGAGCGAAATACAGTTGAAGCTCAGCATAGCACAATCGCTTGGAGGATAACGGTCCACCTTCATCAGCACGCTGGGGATGTGAGGAATGCTGCTGCTACCTGTCCCTTAATGTTCTTTTCAGGGCGCACATAGGAGTAACCTACTCATTGTTGTCATTCGCAAACATCAGAAGAGGTAGCACCTTAGCTCTGAGATAGCAGTATATTTATGAGGCGAGCACCTTAGCTCTGAGATAGCAGTCTATTTATGAGGCGAGTATCTTAGCTCTGAGATAGCAGTCTATTTATGAGGCGAGTACATTAGCTCTGAGATAGCAGTCTATTTATGAGGCGAGTACCTTAGCTCTGATATAGCAGTCTGCTCAAGAGGCGAGTACCTTACCTCTGGTATAACAGTCTTCGTAAGAGGCGAGCGCCTTAGCTCTGATATAGCAGTCTACGTAAGATGCGAGCGCCTTAGCTCTGATATAGCAGTCTACGTAAGAGGCGAGTGCCTTAGCTCTCGCCTACTGTGGTCTGCTTAATAGGGAATCGCCTTAAGCGGTCTGCTTGAGTTGATCGCATTAGCTATCTGCAATAGTGGCTCCCAGAGATCTGCTTTTTCTAAATTTGAAACAAAACATTAAAAAAAAACTGCAAATACATTAACAAGTTCGGGAGATTGCAAGTTTATAGACGCCTTGCGACCACGTCTGCGCAAGCAAACATTTCAAGTGATTGTTACCTCCAACCCGTGAAATTACGTTGATACGATATCAGTTTTGGTGCATTGAATCTGTTATCGGTATTCTAGAGCAGAGCATGCCGATAAACAAACACATAACGTCGAAAATTTATTCAGAAAGTAATGTTATTTTCTAGCAATAAAAACCTTAACTCTTCTCTTTCATATAAAACATTATGTTTGTAATCATTAAGTTTGTGGAACTTTATCAGTTGAATAGGCCAGATATGAGCACAAGGGAACTAGAGAGCAAATAAATCGCGCCGATAAGTGGAGATATTGACGTCAAGGCTAGGATGTGGGGGACGCGTCTGCTTATCAGGTATGCACCTGATGCCCTATAAAACGTGTACAGATAGTTGTTTTTCAACTTGATGTCACTGAAATGTAGGGAAAGACTCATATGCAAGACATAGATACAACAAACAGAGTGATGGACACAGATTACTGACAACACAACACAATTACGCCCCAAACAAACTGATGCTCACGCAACATTGATGCATAGACACACACGTGCGTCCCAAATGCACTGATGCACAAGATACAGTAACTTCACAAATACATTGATACACACAACACACGTATGAACACACCACTGCCGCTACACACACACTGATGCATGCAATGCATTTACGCGCGAAACAGATAAATGCACACAACACACATATGCGCAAAATTCGCTTGCGCCTCAACCAACTAGAAGCATATAATCACATTGATACAACACAAGGATGCACTCATCACTTTTACGCCTCAAACAAAAGATGCACACATTAATTTACGCCTCAAACACACAGATGCACACTTTAATTTACGCCTCAAACACACAGATGCACACATTACTTTTACGCCTCAAACACACAGATGCACACACCACTTTTACGCCTCAAACCCACAGATGCACACACCACTTGTACGCCTTAAACACACAAATGCACACATTACTTTTACGCCTCAAACACACAGATGCACACATTACTTTTACGCCTCAAACACATATCATTTTTACTCACAACCACTCTTAATACTATCTTTCCGTCTATTGAATTTCATGGACAACTACTTCTTCTTCTTCTTCTTCTTCTTCTTCTTCTTCTTCTTCTTCTTCTTCTTCTTTGTTTTTTTAAAATACAGCTACCAACAATAACAAGAGGGCATAGCTACAGATGACTAAAGAGAGGTCAAGATTAGATATTAGGAAATATTTTTGTTAGTCAGGGAGGTAGTGGAGGCAGGGACAGTTAATGCATTTAAGAATAACTTGGGTGCGCATAGCTTTTAGAGCAAGGTGATGTAAATATAACTGGTTGTATACAGACTCTGCAGGGTCTTTTAAACCAGTATAAAGAGGTTTAGTTAAGTAAGCTAGTTCACTGTTCTACATATTTTGCTATATTTGATGCTTCAGCCCACAAACGAATACCACCATGGTAAAATCATCGCGTATTGTTCCGAGTGTAACCGTTTACATATTTGATTGCCAGAGTTTCACATCCAAGTCCTACAGATTCGCTCATCTTCAACTTTCTACAAGTCTTTATTGTCGGTTGGATGTCCAGACTATCTCAACTGATGAATTTTGCAACGTCATTACTAGTCTGGCGTTTTCTGCTTTGTATTCTGCTACTAAAAGATTGCCAGGGAGTGCATGCTCGTATCTCATACATTACAATCCTCGGTCTGATACGTCTATTGGCATTCCAAACCATCTCCTGTTAAACTTGTTAATCTTTCCAAGGTACGTACGTCTCTCTCAAATATAAGCAGTTTTGGAATTAACGTGTGAGAGCGACGTTCTGCAAAGAACAAGCTACACGAAGATGATTAGGATTAACATGAATTGTATTGTCATAATGGTTTAAGAGCAGTACTCTGTCAACTATGCCAACTGTCCGCACCAAAAAGGGTAGTGGTACAGTGGGTTCCATCCCACTGCAACATCCAAGGCAACGAGGAGACAGACAGACTGGCAATAGAAGGTGCAAGACTACCACAACCAGATACTAGTATGACGTACGAAGAGTCAAAACGGCTTATTAGAGCTAGATACATGACCAAATGGGAAACCGAACATACTGGCTACACCAAAAACGATGCCTATTACCAGTTGAACAGAAAAGAGTAGGTCGTGGTCTTCAGACTTCGCACTGGCCACAATAGACTGAGGTACCACCTATTCAACAAATTGAAGATAGGTGGCACTGACGAATGCCCGTGTGGTACCGGGAAAATGACCGCTGAACATTTGCTGCAAAACTGCCCGACATACGAGGATCAGAGAGACCAGATGTGGCCATCACCAGTGGCAACACTAGACAAGCTCTATGGCAGTGTCGACAGCCTCAGGATGACGGCTGCTTTTTTCGAAAAAATTAAGGTTGATGTCTGACAGCGTACGAAGAAGAAGAAGAAGAAGAAGAAGAAGAAGTATGTGTCAAATCTAGAACTTACCAATTCGCCTGCTTTAATCTGTTTGCCATTTTTTCGCATTTGCCGTACCAACTTTGAATCTCTTACTGAGGCATCCTTTAACATGCCAAGGCACCTGTCTGATTCTTCACTGACCGAAGGGATTCTAAAATATAGAATTCTGAATGCGACCTCCGATGTTTTTGCCCTTCTTTATCAATAAACCTCTCAATACCTCGAGCTTGAAACTCATTCTACACAAGATAATTAGTTCCTCGAGGCACCCTAACCTTCTTTGGGGTTAATTATTGCATGAAGCCATAATTGTTTCGCCATCCATGAGTATATCCTCCGCCCAAATCCAGTCTACCTGCAAGTCCTTCAGCTGTCTAGATAATAACCTGAATGGCCGCTAATTATGGAATGCTCCAGCCCAATGCTGTTCTTCAGTTTAGTTCACCCTGTAACCCATCAGGTCGTTGGGGCACACTTAAAGACACTCCCACAATCCCACGCCATCTCTCTCTGTCCGCTCAGCCTGTAACCCATCAGGTCGTTGGGGCACACTTGAAGACACTCCCACAATCCCACGCCATCTCTCTCTCTGTCCGCTCATCCTGTAACCCATCAGGTCGTTGGGGCACACTTGAAGACACTCCCACAATCCCACGCCATCTCTCTCTGTCCGCTCATCCTGTAACCCATCAGGTCGTTGGGGCACACTTGAAGACACTTCCATAATCTCACGCCATCTCTCTCTGTCCGTTCATCCTGTAACCCATCAGGTCGTTGGGGCACACTTGAAGACACTCCCACAATCCCACGCCATCTCTCTCTGTCCGCTCATCCTGTAACCCATCAGGTCGTTGGGGCACAATTGAAGACACTCCTACAATCCCACGCCATCTCTCTCTGTCCGCTCATCCTGTAACTTATCAGGTCGTTGGGGCACACTTGAAGACACTCCCACAGTCCTACGCCATCTCTCCCTGTCTGTTGCCACCAGTCGTGCCTCACCGGGACGAAGGTTTGACCACTCAGTGATGGTGTCTGCCCATCTCTTCCTTGGACGTCCCTACCCTCTCTTTCCCGGTACGGAACCATGCAGTATCGAATGTGTAATTCCGCTGGACCTCGTGACGTCCCAATACCAAGGCATCTTTCGCCTCTTGATCGCTGTGAACAGATCAAAAGGCCCAATTGCGTTTTAAACTCTTCGTCGTATTTCTACGTTTACGACACGATCCTTACTCGTCTTAATCATCTTTAGGTGAACTAGTTTCAGAATATATGTCTTCTCTTTAGGTAACTAGTGCATCTTAAGGTATTACCACATAATCGTATGTGTGACCGATCGGTACACAGTAGTTAGATCCAGCCAGATGATACGAAGCTGCATTTTTTTGTCAGATCTGTGTCTGTGCACGCGAAGCAACTGGCTGAGAGACATCGTCCACACTCTATCTGTCACTTAAACAGACTTTGGTATCAAGTATGGTCATTGACGATCGACGCGACGGGATCTGGCTGTCCAGACGGATTGTTTGAGTTGACTTGATGAAGCATGAGCGAGGAAGTGAGCATTCGATACTGACCAGAAATATAAGTGTATGGTCTAGTTTGTGAGCAATCGCTACATGCCAGAAATATGATTGTTGGACTAATTTGTGGTCAATAGCCACTGTCTAGAATTGTGATTGTTAGACTAATTAGTGGCCAATAGCCACTTTCTATGTGGTATCCACTGTGCTTGTTATCTTTCTCGTGGGATCCAGACTGTTGTCGCTGTACACCACCGATCAACAGTTCTTCGAATCAATTGACCAGCCCAGCGATGCTTTGTCTGCTAGGTAACTGCATCTTTCACCATTGATATTTGCCGTAGGTAAGTGTTGTGAAGACCTTTAAAACTTGGCTTGTGCAGTGTGAGGTCAATCATACGTCTCTTGTCGAGAGAGGCTTGAGTCACTCTAAGTTGGGACTCCATTTTTTTTGTAAGTGACCACGTTTCTGCGATATAACCAATTGCAGGGATAACTCTGGAGTTGAACAGGGAGGTGCGCAGGCGCTGCTTGTGCATATTGTCTAGTGCGTCTATACTGTCGGGTAGACTAAACATCAAGGGAAGTAAGCCTGGGCGCTTGACAACTCAGTTTCATTTTTCCCAGATCTAGAAAGCCGCTGATGTAAGATGTGTCGGACTTTAAAGTGGAAATATCGCAGATAAGCTGTAAACTACCACACAGCGAATTCTTTGGACTACATCCTGCTTGCAAAGCCCTTTACATGGCTTTTTTAGCGGGAGTTTGAGAATGAACGAACAAAAAAACGAAGAAGAAGAAGAAGAAAAAGAGGAAGAAGAAGAAGAAAGCCGCAGAAAGGAAATCACTTAGAAACGTATTTCTAATATACAAATGAAAGTCCGAAAGGCAATGCAGAAAAATGCGAATGCACGTTCTACGGACCAATCAGTTTGACATACTGAACAAAACGTTCGATTTTGATTACCTTACATCAATCACTGATCTGCCTGATTGAATAACACTATTCCACCAGTACTAATTATGATCAGCCTTACGACGTAAAGACTTCCAATGGAGGAAATTAGTCAAGCCACTGACCTGCCTGATTGAATAACACTATTCCACCAGTACTAACTATGACCAGCCTTACGACGTAAAGACTTCCTAATGGAGGAAATTAGGCAAGCCACTGACCTGCCTGATTGAATAACACTATTCCACCAGTACTAATTATGACCAGCCTTACGACGTAAAGACGTCCAACGGAGGAAATTAGTCAAGCCACTGACCTGCCTGATTGAATAACACTATTCCACCAGTACTAACTATGACCAGCCTTACGACGTAAAGACTTCCTAATGGAGGAAATTAGGCAAGCCACTGACCTGCCTGATTGAATAACACTATTCCACCAGTACTAATTATGACCAGCCTTACGACGTAAAGACGTCCAACGGAGGAAATTAGTCAAGCCACTGACCTGCCTGATTGAATAACACTATTCCACCAGTACTAACTATGACCTGCCTTACGACGTAAAGACTTCCTAATGGAGGAAATTAGGCAAGCCACTGACCTGCCTGATTGAATAACACTATTCCACCAGTACTAATTATGACCAGCCTTACGACGTAAAGACGTCCAACGGAGGAAATTAGTCAAGCCACTGACCTGCCTGATTGAATAACACTATTCCACCAGTACTAACTATGACCAGCCTTACGACGTAAAGACTTCCTAATGGAGGAAATTAGGCAAGCCACTGACCTGCTTGATTGAATAACACTATTTCACCAGTACTTATTATGACCAGCCTGACGATGTAAAGACAAATATTGCAGCGTTCCAACGGAGGAAATTAATCAGCAACTGACCATTACCCTTTTGTTCTCACTGGACAGTGTGAATGCTAGATTATTTTCTACACTCGCACAAAAAAATTATAAGTCCATGCAAGGGTTCAAGTCAGAGTCCTTCTGATTAGAAGATCGGTATTCTAACCATTAGGCCACTCGCTGGTCTACTCATTGTGAAACAGGAAGTAACACATTTCTACAGGTGCGCTGGAAAGGTAAATTTATTAATGAAGGTCAGGACTGGTTAAAATGACAGTTTACGGATGTACGTATCGGTTTTCTGAAGAATTGCAACCGGTTAAATACACACGCACATACACACCACACACACACATACATAAACTCATACACACAAGCCACACATACATAAACAACACACACACACTCGCCCAACACACACACCACCTCATACACACCACTTGCCACATACACACACACACACACCACCGATATGCACATACACACACGTAGCCACATCACAGACACCAACACACATCGCACACCCCACACACACCACGCACACTACACACACACACACACACACATCACAAACACACCACGCACATCACACATGTCACACCTACACATATTCCACACCACACATAACATATACAAAACGCATACCGCACACACCACGCACATCACACACCACACATACTACACCACCCACACACACACACAACACCCCCCTCCCCCATACACACACACACACACACACACATCACACGTCAGAGCTAAAAGGTCGATGTTCAAGAAGTTCCCGGCCCCGGTTGATCAATGTCCTCCTGGAGCCGTACATGGTTCGGGTTTCATCAACAATTTGTTAGCGTCCTTGACAAAAATTATCAATCCAGTAATGTACCAATTTTCGCGACAAACACTTCCCATCGTAAACATGAATAATTCCCGTATGAACATCCTTAACAGAGCGTACCCGACCCCCCCCCCCTTCCCCCAACCCCTCACCCGTTCACCTCCCAACCTAAATAAAATCGAACACTGTTCTTTAATTGCACACTCTGTAAGTACGGCGCCATTGTGTGTGTGTGCTGCGAACATGCATGCGACGCCTAGTGATGATGGATACAGTGAGACAAAAATGTATTTCTAGGTCTTCCTCTCCCTCTCCTTTCCTGCATAATGTCCTCCAAGACCTTTTTGACTGGGCCCTCTCTCCACAGATTATGTCTCAACCAGTCAAGTCGATTTCTTTTTATCTTCCGTATCAACTTCTTTCTTCTTCCGTCTACGGCAACACCTTTTCATTTGATTTCTTCTCGGTCCAGTTCACTCTTTCCAACTTTCGGTAACACTACATAATTTGCCGGATTGAATACTGGATTACAGTATTGCAGTACAGTATTAATTAAAACTGTTCATCTTGTCTCTACAGTTTTACCCTTAGAATGATGCCCGTCCCCATTACTCGAACAAACGACAGTTTAGCTTGCTAATTTTTTAGAGTGCAACTTGCACGCCTTTGATTTTACACGATGAAATATTTTAGTTACGGATTGTCTCCCCAAAAAATGGAATCTCATATTGACAGTTGTACGCTCTTAGTCTGACCAATCAGGTCGTACTCTTAAGTTTAAATACCTCTTATACAGCTTGTATGCTTGTTTTTAAGAAATGCTTTATAGAAACGTATTAACACGATCACGTGACACGCAAATCAGACGACGTTTTTTGGTACTTGTTTACTTAAGCATGCGCAACAAGGAAGTAAACAAGAATGATTGTGTTTCTGCCAGATCTGACGACGTGCCACATCCACATTCAAGGTTGGTGTAATGGTTATATAATATTTGAGGTAATACAATAGTTGTTCCATGAAGGCATATGTGTGTAACAGAGCCGAGGATAGGGCCACTCCCACAATAATGGATTGTCGTAAACAATTGCTAGAAGTACGGTCTAACTCCTCTATGGTTAACTAGTGTGACAGAGACAAGGATAGGGCCACTGCCAAACTGAGAGAATGTCGTAAGAACGGTTAACAGTGTTGACTAACGTCTCTAGGGTAGAAGACTTTTCAACTCGTGGGATTTCAGACATCACCTTTCAAACAGGCCTTATGCCTGATGAGTGCATCAAAGACATCTTGTATTTGAGATTTCTTTAAAAACCCACAACAAATAAAACAAATATGATACATCATCATCATCATGAAGCATGTCTTTTATTAGAACGTCGCTCCCATCACATAATGTCTGAAAGAAACTCGTTCCCTTGCCAAAACTCCAGCCTGCGCCAGTCATACCCAGGTATGCCTGGATCTCTCGGTGCCATCGTCTTTTTGGTCTACCCCTTACTCTTTTGCCTGGCACCATACCTTCCATCACTGTTCTTCTGAGACCGTTGTGTCTCTTGATGTGCCCAAAATATTTGCATTTTCTAGCCAAAATGGAATTGATAAACCAGTTCTCCTCTATGCTCAACTCTTGCCGAATGTCTACATTTGTGTTTTTCTCTGTCCAGGGCATTCTGAGGATCTTTCTGTATCATTTTGACTCGAAGGATTCGATTCTTTGTCTGGAGGTTTTGGTAATCGTCCATAAGCTGCCACAGGTATAACACATACTCTCAAGACTTTTACTTTGATCATTTTGTTGGTGCCCTGCCATCATTTCTTCAGGCTGTTAAGTCTCTGCATTGCCATGGTTAGTCTTCTTCTGATTTCTTTCAAGCAGTCGCCATTTTTGTCAATTCTATTTGATATAAAGATAAAAAGAAAAGGTAATCAGATTTGTTGCATTAATAAACGAATTTACTCTGCACCTTATACGAAGAATCTATTAATATACAATTACTCAAGTACACATTAACTTAACTTACCGTAACGTATTTATACTGGTTTAGAAGACTCTACAGAGTTTGTATACATCTCCGTTTTCTTGGAGGCTGGTTTGACCGATGTGCGAGCTCATTTTAATAAACACAAATACTAGAGCTAAGTAGACCCACAGCCAGTTAGGTGCCATATGCAGCTGCTCTTAACAAACCAAACGGGGAAAGGTAAAAATAACTTTGATACATTGTTCGAGAATTCGGTTATTCGCCAGCATAATCCAATGTTGAGCTTGCTTGCGACCTTGAGGTGGAGTGGATGTTTTCAATAAAGATTTAGAGCACGTAACGTGACGCATGTGTGGTTCTAACATCTTGTTTCTAGCACTACAAAGTTCTTCTTGATGTGGCGAAAGTAGATTAACGTGTGTTTAGGCAAAACGTACTGATCGGGCATGTTAATCAGCATCAGGTAAAATATACTGGCCAAGATCCCTATCCCACTTCCACGTAGGTCCCCCTGGAAGCGGGCTGCCTTATCAACATAATCCCCGTAGTAGTGAATGACACACAGATGAAGCCAAGCACAGCGCAACTGTGTGGAGGACCCGGTCCACTTTCATTGGCACGCAGGGGATGTGAGGAAAGCTAGTGGAACTCGCAACTTTGCAGGGCTCACAAAAGAGTAAACTTACTCATTGTGGATATTCAACAAAAACAACAAATGCTTCTTGTGATGGCATCTTTGATGTTTATACCGCTGGAGAAGCTCTGGTAATGATCTCGACTTTTGGTTGGAGCTGCTCATTAGCTTTGTACATCTTTGAGTTTAGTGTTGAATCGTTGGGCCAGTATATATTCTTTAATTGTTCATACAGGGGACAACTATGCCGTATGTTATCAACGCATTACACAAAGAAGATGGGCCAACAGTGGGTACCACCGTCGAGGATGAGGTGTTAAAGGTATAATTCTTCTAACTCTTAGCCTCTTCGTCATGTGTGGTGACCAGCTTAATTCTCGCTGCCTAGCCTTACCTAACGGCAAGTCACTCACCTATTTACAGTTCCACGAACTGGGGGGTGTTTAGAGGAATTCAGTCCGGTACCTATACATCGGCATGATATAATACATAGGGAGTAGCTGTGGTCAAGAGGTAAGATGCTTGCCTCTCAATGCGATGAATGGAAACGGTAGGTGATCGAATCCCGCAAGTTTCAAGCGACTCATGGTCTCAAGGGAGATGTGACCAGAATGCCTGCATCCTAAGATACCTCCAGTCGTCTTGACTTATGCCTTGACTTATGTCTTGACTTATGTCTTGACTTATGTCTTGACTTATGCTTTGACTTATGTCTTGACTTATGTCTTGACTTATGTCTTGCCACTGGTTCTAATAACTCGGGACAAGAGAGTCAGGTTGATGACCAGCGCAGTGTCTTCAACACTACAAATACCAGAAGTTAACCCCGAGTGGTCCGCTGGGGTCTTTGTGTATGACAAAGACAAGAATAGCACCACTGCGTCATAGAGAGCACGTCGTAAGAGGCGACTAACTGTGTGACATGGCGTAAAACCGGCTACGATTAGAGCAGCATCGATGGCGCCTAACAGACTGTGAGTCTGTTTTGCTGTTGTGTTTGAGCTTTCTAAGATGGATTCACACATCGGTTAACCATCATCCAAGAAACTGAATGTGTACAGACTCTGCAAAGTCGTCTAAACCAGTATAGAGACGTTACGTTAAGTTAAACAAAGTACAGCGCAAGTTACATCGTCAAGACAACCCCGTCTGAAGGTGTCACTGTCACCAGCAACATCATCAGACGCTTTTGTCTTGGCGATGTAACTAAGCTAGAATGATCCAGCAACGACGACTCGAGCATATCACTTGAACAGTAGGTTGAAGTAGGCTTTCATTGCACGCGTTTTGTCTGTCATTGAGTTTTAAGGGTAAAGGTAGTCCCATTACAGATACTGCTATCAGGGATAAAGTGTTAGAGACTTCGTTATACGAAGCTTGGTGACCAGTTGCCTTTCTTTAACTAACTTAAGGTAAGAGACCTAATTGCAGCTGGGTCGACTGGAGCGTGTTGATAAAGAGAATTAAACCCGATGCCTTTACGGCGACATGATATAATACACCTAACCTAGACTAGAATGAACCAACTCTGACGTTCCGAGCGTGTCGTTTGTACGGTTGTGGTTGGTGTTGTGGTTGTTGATGTTGTGTTTGTTGTTGTTGTTGTTGTTGTTGAATGCCCACAATGAGTAGATTTCCTCTTTTGTGCGCCCTGAACAGGAAGTTAAGTGGTGGGTTGTTGTTGCTTTTTCAGATTTCAAGCGGGGACGCGTTGGCTAGTGGTTTAATGACACGGATTACAACCCGAAAGTGCTGGGTTCCCTCCCCATCACACCAGTGGCCGTTACCCCGGGGAAGCAACCTCTTAGAAAAATGCAGGAGGAAGCATGCCCTTACATAGAATGCATGCCGAAGTCGGATGCACTGGGTCGACAGGCGCGGAATAAAAACATAGTGTAACACACCGCCTTGGGGAATTGAGAAATAAGATGAAAGCAAAACAAAACAAACATTCCGAACGTGCTGATGAATGTTGATAAAGATCCCACAGGCGGTTGTGCTATGCTTGGCTTCATCTGCGTGTAGCTTACTGCTGAAGGGATCACGTCGATCCTTCACCTCGTTTGCCAAACTTCCATGAAAACAGCCAGTTTCCCAGGGTAACCTCCATGGAAATTAGGTGAGGGTCTTGGCCAATATATTTTGCCTGACTCTGGCAAACATGTCAGATCAGTATGTTTTATCTGACCATCTGACCTCCTCATCTCTCACAGTAAAGGATGCACTTCATATTACCGCTCCATTACACCCGGCTTTTAGACGGTACCTTTGAAAAAGTGGGAGATGAGCCACAGAATGGGACTGGACACCATGGGCTCAGTCCAAAGCTGAAAGTGTGACGAGAACGTACTCTCTATTTCTTACGACGGCTTTGACATTTAGGCAAGGAGGTTAGGGCACTGACTTCTCAGCCGAGCAAATAGGTGTTCGAACTCCAGTTGGTGCAGGATTTTTCTGATCGCAAATCGGATAACGAGGTCGACCCAGCCTCATAAATTGGTTAACAGAATACTCTGGGAAAGTTAAGGCGGCCTGCGTGAACGTGGCCCGTGTGAAGTTGACCATCGAACCCCTAGTGTGAAGGCGGCCCGCGTGATGCTGACTAAATCACCCCTAGTGTGAAAGCGGCCTGCGTGAAGTTGACCATCGAACCCCTAGTGTGAAGGCGGCCCGCGTGATGCTGACTAAATCACCCCTAGTGTGAAGTTGGCCCGCGTGGTATTGATCAAATGACACCCAGTATGAAGGTGGCCCGCTTGATGTTAATCAAATCTTCTTCTTCTTCTTCGTTTGTTCTTAATCTCCCACTACCAAACCCTGAAGGGGCTTAAGTAGCAGAATGTAGTCCAGAGAACGGAATGCGTTGTGTCGTAGTTTACAGTTTGGCTACGATATTTGCACCTTTCGGTCGAACACATCCGACTTCAGCAAGCATTTTTTGAGTACCGGGTTAGCATTCCCTCTTCGATACCTTCTCCTTAGCCAGTCTGCCCTGCTGCAGCCTGTTATCCAGGATCACCGCGTAGAGGTGTAGAAGGGTCTTGGCGGCTATGGTTCGCTGGCCCTGACGCTAGCAGTCAGCTATGAGTCGCTGACCATTGCAGCTCATGCGCTGCTCAGCATCTTGATCCCATGTTAATCAAATGACATCCAGTGTGAATGTAGCCAGCGAGATGTTAATCAAATGACCCTTAGTGTAAAGGTGGCCCTTGTGATGTTGATCAAATGACACCTAGTCTGAAGGTGACCCACGTGATGTTGATCAAATCACCCCTAGTGTGAAGGTGGCCCACGTGATGTTGATCAAGTGACCCCTAGTGTGAAGGTGGTCCACGTGATGTTGATCAAGTGACCCGTAGTGTGAAGGTGGTCCACGTGATGTTGATCAAATCACCCCTAATGTGAAGGTGGTCCACGTGATGTTGATCAAATGACCCCTAGTGTGAAGGTGGCCCACGTGATGTTGATCAAATCACCCCTAATGTGAAGGTGGTCCACGTGATGTTGATCAAGTGACCCCTAGTGTGAAGGGAGTCCACGTGATGTTGATCAAGTGACCCCTAGTGTGAAGGTGGCCCACGTGATGTTGATCAAATCACCCCTAATTTGAAGGTGGTCCACCTGATGTTGATCAAATGACCCCTAGTGTGAAGGTGGTCCACGTGATGTTGATCAAATAACCCCTAGTTTGAAGGTGGTCAAGAAAAATATGAGCCTAACACCATATTTCAAAAATGCCCCACTAGAGTGTTAACCGGATTTTTACTTACTTCTTTCACCAGGTACCCATTTACAGCTACGTCGACTGGAAGAAGCAGTTATACCAGAAAAAATCTCACAATACAATCGGTTTGAACATGACGAGATTTGACGCCGGTACGTTGGGATTGTAAGCAAAGCTCGCAGCCTCTAGGCCACATTCTTCCCAGAATGGATACCACACTAATATGGAAGGCAAGGGGTGTGGACGGAAATACATCACAGCAGTTCAGAGACCACGAGACCTGGTACAATAATGTCAGTACGACTTCATCCTCAACGGTAGAATCTTCTATGAGACTACCTTTAACTTGGACATATTATGTAATTATTTCGCTTCTTCCCAAACCCCCACTGATATCTATATATATATCTATGTTCTTTGCGCGCCAAATACGGCACATAACGCAGAAATACATGATCTCCAGTTTGAACGGTGTGACGCCACTGTTATTAGATCTTGCATGGTGCTGAGGCCCATAGTTGAGCACTCTTGGATGATTGTTCTTCTGAGTGTTTCCATGGGTCTCCCTCTTTTCCGAACGCCCCTTGGTGTCCATTCGAGTGCTTGCAGTGGAAGCCGGTTGTTGTTCTTTCTAAGGTCATGTCGGATGTATGTCCATCGTTTTTTTTCCGGATGATGGTCGACACATATATTTAGTTTGTCTCTGTTCTTAACGAGTCATTAGTTATGAACTGGTCCCAGCGTATTGTCAATAATTATATTTAACATTTATTTTCAAAGATATTTAGTTTGTATTCTAGCGCTTTTGTTGTCTTCCAGATTTTACATCTATATGTCAGGACTGATATTACGATTGAGTTGAATAGTCTGAGCTTGGTATGTTTGCTCAGTGTCGTTGATTTCCAGATGTTGGTGAGCTGGTTAAAAGCACATATATACACTCTTGTATTTCTCAACACAGAAAAGTGCCTCTGACGTTAACACGTTGGATCTTACTGCGAACAAGTACCTATTTACTTAATTCAAGGATATTTCATTGTCCAAACTGCAGGTTATTCATGCAAAACGTAAGATGACTCAATAACACAATATCCTCTTCCTCGTTCACGACTGTCCAAGTCAGTGGTTCTCCATGTTCTGGAGTCTTTATTGTCTTCAGAAGTCTGAGAATACGTTAAGGAAATACGACGTATTGTGTCATTGTTTATTAAATTGAATCTAACCTTCAGTAACAGACCGCAGTGTTATAGAACAAGACAAAGACTACGTAAGATATATGGGCATGGATAGAGGCATGGTTTGAAAACATAAACGACACACAGGTGGGACAGGAAATCTGAATCACAACTATATCTAGCGGACATAATCGATACATGAAATCAGATCAGGTGACGTGTAGAATTAGTGTCATCTCTAGTAATAAGCGAGGATGTGTGACGGCGTTGGCAAATGAAAAGTACGCTGCTCCTACTCGCTATAACTTATAATTTCCCATTTATATCACACAATTGTGACCTTTTGTCAGTGTCCTATAACCCAACTTTTCATATAACACATCACACAATTTGGACCTGTTGTCAGTGACATACAACCCATCTTTTCACATAACATAACACACAATTTTGACCTGATGTCACAATGTGACATAACCAATCCATTTATGTCAACAACAAAAAAAGAAAATGACTGCCTGGTAGAACCTATCCAAACTAATACAATATGGCGCTTGGCAATCATTTTTAGGAGTGTCAGTCATATCCTCGGATTTCTACATCATTGAGAATCATTGGTAAATATACCAGTCTATGGTCTACATCAAACAAATGTCGATCATCCAAGTTTGTCCGGACAATTAAGCTTTCCACAAACCTTCCGATGTTTTTTTCCCAAAGCTACTGCACCGTTTTCACGTTCCGCAAACATTACTTGAACTTTTCCGTGATAAGTAAACAAACTCGTGCCTCTTTTTCTAGGATTTGGCTTGAACTGCTGAGAGTTTTGAGGTATGTCCTTTTAGAGATCTGATTACATTCTCTTTCCTTTATTATCGCTATTTCTTATGTATATTCTATCTCAATGATTCAAAGTTGCCATCGTGGCTTTTTTAAAGCTAAATTTAAAATATCTTTCTTTTTCATTGAACAAATTGTTTTGCTGTTCAACAATGTGGCTGTCTTTATGTCTGTTTTGACGTTGCATTTTTGATGTTTAATTATTTTATTCAATTTTTATTATTTTATTTTTTACAGTTTTATACTGGCAACTCTACCTAGATTTTCTCTTGCCAGGTTTGTAATCGAGCTTGAAGTCTGTTGACTTTAACTAATAGTAATTAATACCTGCATGGTCCTGGGCCTTGTTCTAACCAAAACATGAATTGATGTTTTCATCAAAGAAATCGTAATAATCTCCATATTTTTCATTCTTTGTTGCCCATTCCGCTCCTAATGCAGCTACGGATCACTGAAGATAGCTGCTCGTGGGACGTCTCCGTCCATGACCTTTGCGTGTTTTTTCAATTGTGGTTTCTGCCATCACTTTGTTTGACCTAATTCCGTTTGCTTCTTACGTGTCTATTAATTTTTCATTTCCTTTCCTAGGAAAGACAAAGTATGAAATATATGAGTCGGACAGGAAGAAATATATCAACTGCGTTACTAGATCAGTATGTAATCAAGTAAATTGCACCTTAACAGAATAAAACAGAACACCACAACAGCAGACAACAGCACACAAGAATACACAATACACACATGGATGGACTACTTCTTTTACAAAATGTGTGTGCGAGCAGTAATATATATAAGGGACAATAAATAACCAAAATAACATTGGAAAAAGAAACCTACAAACAGAAAAAGGAAGCAAGACATTGACAATATCGATAACAATATAAAAGGTTAAGGAAATCAATTATATGCTTGATTATTATGTATATATTTTTGGTAAGCATCCTATCATTATTGACAATGTGATTTTTCTTAATTTTTTTCGCTTAGAAAAATATGTGGATTCTCCTTTCAATGTTGTCTTCATTTTTCTTCGTCTTTGCATATTTGAAAGAAGTGTTAGTTGATGCGCTCTGTTATTGTGTCGATAAGAGTCATTTATCATAATGATTTGATTGATCAGTATAACGGATAGTTGTCTGAGCATGTTTCATCCATTCAACAGTATCCTCAACAGCTCTCTTCATTTCAGCACAGGTTCATACGTTAATGTTTCTGCACGACAGAGATGTAAAGGTGAGTATTGGTTGCCTATTCATCTTTTCTCATGGATCTTGTCAACTAGTATCTTCTGCAGAAGACTTTCATGTCGCATATTGTGTCATTCAAGACACGTTATTTCCCTTTTGGTATTTCAGTCCCCCTTTGTCTGTTTACCATGCTCCATCATCCAGTCAGCATCTGTATGAACTTTCGTTTTGATTGTTGTTTTGTTGTATGGGGTTCCAGTCACATAAATCGTCAATTTAGTTCTATGAGGGCGACTATATATAATCTATATATAGAGGGCGAAGTATATGTATATAAGTAGAAAGTATTTATAGTTCTCAGATTTGTCCCAGTATCAGTTAAGTTTAGTTCAAAGTACATCTCCACAGTGAAGATCGGCTGCAACTGGTCTCCGACTCCCTCTGTCGCTTTTCTCTCTTGGTTTGATGGTACAATCTATCAGATGTTTCCCTGTTCATCTTTTGATGTAATCCTCCCAATTATAGGGATGTTTACTTGTAGCCGCGTAGCGCAGTGGTTAGTGCGCTGGCTTCGCATCTGAGTGGGTTCATTCCCCAGTTGAGGCGGTAATGTTTTTTTCAGACCGCAATGGCTCCCGGGTCAACCCAGCCTTAAATGGGTACCGTTTCAGTCCGGGAAGTAAAAGCGGCTAGGGAGAGGAGATGGCTACCGCCCTATTATAGCCGAGCCTTTGAAATGTGAGATCGCTAACACCTCACACCCCTACGGTAGTAATGCTATGGGATACTTTACTTTACTTTACTTCACTTCATTTCCGGTATTGTTTTACACATGACGTTATAAATTTTGATGTGAACAAAATATTGTATCAGACTCTGATATTCTTCATAAACTCTGTGTGGTCCCAATGTCTTAAAAGACATCCGGAAGACCTAGACATAGATTTAAACTGACGTTTGTCTATCCTAGATGAAAGAAGCCAGTCCTATACATGTCATTGCAGACCTCGACATTTACACAGACCAAGAGCCGGTTGGGCGGAAAAGCATATGGGTTTGAAAGTCATCTTGGTATAACGTAGACAATGAGAAGTTCAGGTGCTGAGTGATAGAATAGTTATTAACACGTTCTCCCCAGGGACCAAAACAAGATCAACTTTGTTTTTAATTATTTTAAAACTATCACTGCGGTGTATCTTAAGCAGTGAGGGTTCATGTGCTGATATATTGGGTTAATGTGCGGAAATATTGGATTACTGTGCGGACATATTGGGTTAATGAACTCAACGTCTATCATCTCTGAGGTTAACTGGGGACTTTTTTGGGCAATGACCTGAAACTCAATAATCCAAATGAACATACAAAGCTGTGAAAAAACTGGGGCTTCCTCGTTCAACACTTGCACGAGCTTCCTCGTTCAACACTTGCACGTTCTTCCTCGTTCAACACTTGCACGTTCTTCCTCGTTCAACACTTGCACGAGCTTCCTCGTTCAACACTTGCACGAGCTTCCTCGTTCAACACTTGCACGTTCTTCCTCGTTCAACACTTGCACGAGCTTCCTCGTTCAACACTTGCACGAGCTTCCTCGTTCAACACTTGCACGTTCTTCCTCGTTCAACACTTGCACGAGCTTCCTCGTTCAACACTTGCACGAGCTTCCTCGTTCAACACTTGCACGATGCACGATCTTCCTCGTTCAACACTTGCACGTTCTTCCTCGTTCAACACTTGCACGAGCTTCCTCGTTCAACACTTGCACGAGCTTCCTCGTTCAACACTTGCACGTTCTTCCTCGTTCAACACTTGCACGATGCACGATCTTCCTCGTTCAACACTTGCACGAGCTTCCTCGTTCTACACTTGCACGTTCTTCCTCGTTCAACACTTGCACGATCTTCCTCGTTCAACACTTGCACGATCTTCCTCGTTCAACACTTGCACGAGCTTCCTCGTTCAACACTTGCACGAGCTTTCTCGTTCAACACTTGCACGTTCTTCCTCGTTCAACACTTGCACGAGCTTCCTCGTTCAACACTTGCACGTTCTTCCTCGTTCAACACTTGCACGAGCTTCCTCGTTCAACACTTGCACGTTCTTCCTCGTTCAACACTTGCACGAGCTTCCTCGTTCAACACTTGCACGATCTTCCTCGTTCAACACTTGCACGAGCTTCCTCGTTCAACACTTGCACGTTCTTCCTCGTTCAACACTTGCACGATGCACGATCTTCCTCGTTCAACACTTGCACGATCTTCCTCGTTCAACACTTGCACGAGCTTCCTCGTTCAACACTTGCACGAGCTTCCTCGTTCAACACTTGCACGAGCTTTCTCGTTCAACACTTGCACGTTCTTCCTCGTTCAACACTTGCACGATGCACGATCTTCCTCGTTCAACACTTGTACGAGCTACCTCGTTCAACACTTGCAAGAGAACAGAAAGATAAACGGGAAGAATAACCTCCTGATTGTTTCAATGGCACCGCAGCACAGTGAGTCATTGCTAGGTTCTCGCGTCAGGGTCAGTGAACCATAGCAGAGTGCTCGCGTCAGGGTCAGTGAATCATAGCTGGGTGCTCTCGTCAGGGTCAGTGAATCATAGCTGATCAAGACCATATTCCGCCTCCAAACGAAGACCCTGAAAACAGGCTGCACTAGCTTAGTCAATCCAATAGAATAGGGACCGCAGTTAGAAGGTAAACACGCTTCCATAAAAAAGGAAAAATCCAGCTGAAATTGATTGTACCGGACTAATGGGCGTAGATATCGCAGCTTTGCTGTACACTGCTACACGCCCAGCGTCTTTTACATGACAAACGGCGAAGAAGAAGAGAGTATTGATTCTTTTTAATTGTCTGGACCACTCTTCTGTCTCTTCTTCGTACTCAAACCAAATGAGGGAAATATTATGTTTGGTGGCGACTTTACGTGACTAGCTATGGCGACAGACCCCACTTCTGCCTCGTGTCTGTTGTCGAAATCAAAACAAATATATACTCATTTCGTCAAATCTGTATAAGGAAGATCAATTGTCGGACATTAAGTGCAAACTACATGAAAGACCTCTAGTTAAACAGAAGCTGAACTTAGAGTAGACATTGCGGCAGCACATTTCTTATTGTAGTCGGATGACGTCAGCGAAGAACGTGATGAATCTCGTAATAACTCACGTGATAGCTTCATATACATATGGCACGTTGGAAGTGATTTTGAGGGTAGTTGATCTCTTCTCTCTTCTCACCTCACTCTGTTTCATTTGACTCTGTCCCACGGTCACACCCTTGCACAACTTTCACACGCGCCCTCGTGGTAAAGCCCTTCCATGGCACTTTGGTTGGGCTAGCTTCTGAGGGCGCACAAACCTAGCATGGGTACATACAGATGCACACATGCATCCAAGCACTGGTTTATGCGTCCTGATATCGCCCAATTGACTACGGTCTGGGGTGGAAAATGGCGCGCCTCCGCCAGTAGAAACTAGTGAGGCAAACATCTAAGCAAAAAAAAAAAAAAAAAGGGATTTTGAATCTGTTTCGCGCAAATGACGAACCTCGGATCTTGTGATCTTTGGTCACGTGACAATAAAAAGTATTTTCAACGAAAATTAGTATCATCTAGTGGTATTCTGTAACTACTTTGTAGAATATAACCTGCACCTTCATTTAGCGAATGTTACGCTTTTCTCTGTATACATAGATGTTCTTGTTAAGTGAAGGTGTGCTAATCATTAACATAATTAATTGGCAGCCTGGGTAGCGCTGAATATCACACTATAAGACAGGCAACGCCCCGAGTGAACCTAATGATGTTGCTCTCATTGTAACGCTTTCAAATGAGTCCAGGGATCAAGATGTTGAGCAGCGTATGAGCTGCAGTGGTCAGCGACCTATAGCTCATTGCTAGCGTCAGGGCCAGCGAACCATAGCTGCCAAGACCCTTCTACACCTCCACGCGGTAATCCTGGATAACATTCTGCAGCAGGGCAGACTGGCTAAGGAGAAGGGATCGAAAAGGGAATGTTAACCCGGTACTCAAAAAATGCTTGCTGAAGTCGAATGTGTTGGAAAGGTGCAAATATCGCAGTCAAGCTGTAAACTACGACACAGCGCATTCCGTTCTATGGACTACATTCTGCTACTTAAGCCCTTTCAGGGTTTGGTAGCGGGAGATTGAGAACGAACGAAGCCAAGTCAAGCCAAAGGAGTCCAATTTCTCGATAATTACAAACTTATAACCGTAATGACCAGAATATTGTGATTGTTTTTCGGAAAATGCTATTCCAAACACTATACTCGTTTAATTTATGCAGCGTGGGAAAGAGTAGCCCGATGAGTTTAGGGACACAGCTCACAGCCAAAACATGTCAACTTCAGATTCTCGAAGCAGCAATAATGGTGTGCCTGGACTCACCTGGCTTTACTGCAATGCTATGCTACCAGACAGGCCCTCTGCAGAGACCTCATACAATGTGGTTTCAGAATATTTATAAAGTACGAGGGTGAGTCACTAAATACCAGCGTTTCTTTTATTTACATTTTTACAACAGCGCGAAACCAGAAATTGTGTGTCTTCATTTTAGAAATGGTCCTCTTGTCCCCTAGCTTTTGGATATAAACAAGTAAGCAGCATGTCCTCTGCTGAACGTCGCTCTGACAATCGTCAACTTGTCCCCTAGCTTTTGGATATAAACAAGTAAGCAGCATGTCCTCTGTTGAACGTCGCTCTGACAACCGTCAACTTATTTGGCTGTTATAAGTTTCTTGGCAAGTGTGCAGTACGGTAGATTGCCATTACTTTCTGAAATGGAGGAACGAAAATATTCCATTTCTATCAAACCGGTCACGAGCGTTATTCGAACCAGGTGCGTTGGGATTGTGAAAAGGACGCTTCACACCTAGGCCAGGCTGCCTAGGCCCAGCTTTTGGATGCTCTCTAGATAAAAAGTCGTTTGATGGGAATTTTAACCAATTTTGTACAGCCTCCATTACCTCGTTGTCATCTGTAAACCTCTGATCTCGCAAATCTTTGTAATACTTAGTCCATAGAGTGATTTAGATTATCTGGTCAATGTATAAAAGTAAGTGGAATGTCCTTTTACAGAACGAACCTTCTTGCAACCGCCACCTATTTTGGCTGTTATAAGTTTCTTGGCAAGTGTGCAGTACGGTAGGTTGCCATTACTTTCCGTTCATGGAAGAGCACTAATCCGTTTATAATACTGTGTACATAGAGCGGTTAGTAATACTCAGTCCATAGAGTGGTTTATAATACTTAGTCCATAGAGTGGTTTATAATACTGTCCATAGAGTGGTTTATAATACTTAGTCCATAGAGCGGGTTGTTTTACTTATTCCATAGAGTGGTTTATAATACAAAGTCTACAGAGTGGTTTAGATCAGCATTTCCTAACAAGCGGTCCTCGAACCCGTGCAGGTTCACATAAATTCCTTCATGTCCGCGAAAAAGTTATTGCGGCTTAACCTGTTAACTGCGGAGATCACACGAATGTGACCTAAGATCTATTAAAAGGTGTGTCGTATGTTCAACTACATAATTGTGTTAGAAGACTTTTATCAGTGATCAAAACCAAACAGAGAAACTTAATGAATGTTATTGGTGGGCCTCATCTATCAGAAACATCACTGCTACCACGGTTATCAAATATTCAAGCAAAGAAATAGATGATCGGTGGTTGGGAGACACCAGTCTAGATTACCCATGTACTTGGTTACAAAAGAGGGATTTAGAACACCTAGCCCATAGAGAGGGGTGTATATTGTTGTCCATTAGTGATTGGCTTCTCCTTTCTCTACTTCTTCTTTTTTATTTGAGTATAGTTTAGTTAAGTCGAAGAATCGACGTCATTGAACACGGTTTAACCTATAAGTTCTTTGTTCCTCTCCATATTTTTGGAGAATCTCAGCACATTGTACGAACTCCGTAGGACCGGCGAGGAACTAGTGATAGATTAGCTAGATTTTTAACATAATTTTGAATTTTTGCCCCGGCAGCGGCCGTTAAGCATACTCTTTTCAATTTCCAACTACCGAGGGATTTAGAAAGTGCGCGACACCGAACACGGGGGTCTGATCTCTACTACCCAGAGATCCGGGGAAATACCTGAAAGTTCACGTGAAAAAATCCCATTTTCCACCCTGATTTGAACCTGCGAACTCCAGTACCTGAGGCCGATGTCTTACCTCGAGACCACTCAGTCCCTTTCTTCTTTTTCTTCTTCTTCTTCTTCTTCTTCTTCTTCTTCTTCTTCTTCTTCCTCGGCGTTTGTCCTGAAAAGGACATTGTAACTTTGTATCGCAGTTTACATATAGACTGCGATATCTGCACCTTCCGGCCCAACACATCCGCTTTGAGCTGTTTTTTAGGTACCGAATTTGTCTTCCCACTGAGATCTCTTTTCTCGTAGCCAGATTGCACTAGTGCAGCATTGTTTCTTAGGCGCGGATTGGTTTCTATTACAATATCACTAAACAAGGATTCAGATTACATAAAACGAAGTTTCACTTCGGCGTTTACGGTACATGAAAGGGTAGCGAATAATAATAAAACTGCGCAATGTCAGTCATACCTCTACACCTCACGGTAGAAGTGGAGCGACTAAGTAAGTAATGTCAGTCATGTCACAAGAGGGGCTTGAGGAGAGTTAAGCATTGAAAGGCTATCCTAATGTGTTGAGACTATAAGCCACAATGCCATCCTTACAAATGGACAATTGATGACTCGGCGTATAGTTGTTTAAGAGATATGCACCACATGGCGCTGAAAGGATCGTGCTTGAAACAGCAGCTTTTATTAAATGGCCCCTAAATTTGGTTTTTGAGCGGATCATGAGCGCAGTGGTAGAGCACTCGCTTTTCATGATACATGCACGGGGTTCAACCCCCGGAACCAGCAGCTCTAGTCGGCCCAGCTGTAAATTAGTACCTGGTTAACGGCTAGCGAGGGAAAAAGATAGCGAGGAAGAGAATTGGACACCCCATCTCACAAAGCTGTGGCTTAGTACAATGAAGGCTCTAACACTTCACTCCCGACGGCAGTGGCTGCTATGAGACTACCTTTAAACTTGGTTTACATTAGTTGGCCCTTAAAGAAAGATTTAGATTCCGAGGTCCATTACGTGCGCCTTAGAATACCTGATCCTTACAAAGCGGTAAGCCTAGCCCACGACAACACAATTAGTGCTAGGCCCAAGGTGCATATTCCCCACTCCAGGTAAGCAGGGCGCTTGAACATTTGAAAAATACGTTATAACACACAAGTCGTAAATGCACGACGTGTCACATTCGTTGTTGTGTTATCTGCTAGAGACTGGGTTGACATTCCTGTCCGTTTCCAAGAACCTTCTGCACCTGGTTCAACTTAGTCAATCCATGCTGCTTCCTTGAGTGCCTTCCGCACCCTTTCTAAGCACAGATCACGGAAATTGCACAACCATAGTGTCAAATTAAGTTACATTGATTTCTAGTGTTGCTTTATTTTGTTGTTGTTGTTGTTGGTAAAGACTGAACCAGTATCACGGTGCTCCTTCTAGACCCATAGGTTTTCTGGTTGTTTTAGCCACAGGAAATAGGATTGTATGATGGTGGTTTATGTAGTGCGCATGTTGTACACCCTCCTTGTCCTACCAGTGTGGCAGGGAGCAAACTGTTTTTGAACAGGATTGTTCTAGTTACACAAAACAATGCATTTAGGTCAGAATTGAATCAATAATCTCCTCCTATGACAACTGAACAGCTGTTACAGATATGTTCAGCATACACTAGTGAAACGGGCTGACACTTTGACAAAATAACGATTCCGCCCACAGGACGAGGAAATCCAGAACATCGGTATCATGAACAGGGTCTTGTACAGTTCTGGCTCCTTGACCCTGGCGCAAGGAGTCATATATTGTCCCTGACTCCGACACAAGCAGCCAACTTTTAGGCGCCGACCATGATGCAAGCATTCACCTATTAGCCCCTGACCCTGACGCAAGTATTCAGCTGTTAGTCGCTAACATGACACAAGCAGTCACCTATTAGTCGCTGACTCAAACATTCACCTATTTGCCGCTTATCATGGCGCAAGCAGTCACTTTAATGTCGCTGACCCTGGCGAAAGCAGTCACATATTTGTCGCTAGCCCTGCTGCAAGCAGCCATAAATTAGTCACTATCTCTGACGCAAGTAGCCACCAATTAGTCGCTAGCCTGACGGAAGCAGCCACCTATTAGCCATTAGCCTGACGCAAGCAGCCAGCTATTAGTCGTTAGCCTGACGCAAGCAGCCAACTATTAGTCGCTAACCTGACGCAAGCGGCTAACTATTAGTTGCTCGCCTGACGCAAGCAGTCAACTATTAGTCGCTAGTCTGACATAAGCAGTCATCTGTTAGTCTCTGAGACTGACGCAAAAAATCACCTATTAGTTGTTGAATTTTGCCCACTTCACTGTCTTTTCTGTCGCCTTCTGTAGTTCAATCAATTACAAACGATCCTAATGTCTTCTGCTGTTACTGATGCTGAACCTGTGTTCTTCCACCTACCAACGTGCATGTCATTAATATTTCCTGTGATCTACTTCATTGGGTAATGATGAATATGTGATACTTTTGTCTTAATTCACCACAAACAGAGTTCCCTGGGTTGTCCATCGTTCGAATCGGACATTCTATTTCGAGGACAGGTCGATGTAATTTAGGCTTAGGGATATGATTAGGTTTACGGTTAGGGTTATGGTTAGATTTAGGGTTAGATAATATGGTTAGATAACATGGTTATTATTACATCGTCTGACAGCATGAATAATTTCATGCTGCTGTAGAAACTGGATGCTATATTTCTTATCATGGACCAAAGTTGACAGATTCATGAAATTTTAGTTTATTCTGGCAGAATGAATGACCCCCCCACAGTATTAAAATGGACTATTCTGTGAGGTCACTGCCTCAAACTATACTAAAAATAGATATTTATTTTGTTTGAGGTGAATTGAGACGCAAGTACCGACTATGTTCAAGTAAGAACTACAGTGGGGCAGTTAGTCTGCTGTCCGATTGAGTTTTCAGCTTGAGGGTTGAAACAGTTGAAACCCTTCACAGAGGCCTACTGACTCACAGGAAACCCCCATTGAACGACCGACGACTAAATGACGAAACTTTCATGTGCCTTCTCTTGCCCGTTTCACAATGGTTGCCGTCAATTGTCGTCTAATATCTCAAT
This sequence comes from Ariolimax columbianus, assembly GCA_036924085.1. Taxonomy (NCBI): domain Eukaryota; kingdom Metazoa; phylum Mollusca; class Gastropoda; order Stylommatophora; family Arionidae; genus Ariolimax; species Ariolimax columbianus. Next base: position 36,213,812 of record JAVGWX010000004.1, on the reverse strand, counting down.
AACCCTTACATGGACATGCGTGATTTTTGCTCGTGAACTTTTCGTGTCAATGTCCCGATGACTTAATAATGTGCATTGTGTCAGGTAGTGCCATTTTATTAAAGTGGCTAGTTCTTTTGATATTTGTTAGCAAAGGAATTATTTTGTCACTTGAAAAAATAATTTACTGCACATTTTTAAAAAAAATGTCTTTCTGTAGGCATAGGCGTCTCATGTATTCGAATTGAGATTTTCTACATTAACTTAACTTAACGTCTTTATACTGGTTTAGAGGACCCTGCAGCGTCTGCATAAACCAGTTACATTTACATCACCTTGCTCTAAAAGCTATGCGCATCCAATTTATTCTTAAATGAATTAACTGTCCCTGCCTCCACTACCTCCCCTGGCAATGCAATCCAAGCAGTCACCACTCTCTGACTAAAAAAATATTTCTTAATATCTAATCTAATATCTAATTAGGTTCTACATAATGCTCTTTTGTAATGTAGTTCATGTGTTTTAGGAGCTGTAAGAAGTAACTGGACATTTTGTTGAAAAGATGTATGAAAATGTAAAAGCACACGATATATAGAACATAAAAAGTACATACTTCAGATGGATTGGTTCAGTTTTATAAATAGATGCTAGAGCAAACAATAAATGGTTATAATTCAGTTCTGAGATCCATCTTCTATCTGACTGAGGTGGCCAGTTCTGAGATCCATTTTCTATCTGACTGAGGTGGCCAGTTCTGAGATCCATCTTCTAGCTGACTGAGGTGGCCAGTTCTGAGATCCATCTTCTATCTGACTGAGGTGGCCAGTTCTGAGATCCATCTTCTAGCTGACTGAGGTGGCCAGTTCTGAGATCCATCTTCTAGCTGACTGAGGTGGCCAGTTCTGAGATCCATCTTCTAGCTGACTGAGGTGGCCAGTTCTGAGATCCATCTTCTATCTGACTGAGGAGGCCAGTTCTGAGATCCATCTTCTATCTGACTGAGGTGGTCAGTTTTGAGATCCATCTTCTATCTGACTGAGGTGGCCAGTTCTGAGATCCATCTTCTATCTGACTGAGGTGGCCAGTTCTGAGATCCATCTTCTATCTGACTGAGGTGGCCAGTTCTGAGATCCATCTTCTATCTGACTGAGGTGGCCAGTTCTGAGATCTATCTTCTATCTGACTGAGGTGGCCAGTTCTGAGATCCATCTTCTATCTGACTGAGGTGGCCAGTTCTGAGATCCATCTTCTATCTGACTGAGGTGGCCAGTTCTGAGATCCATCTTCTATCTGACTGAGGTGGCCAGTTCTGAGATCCATCTTCTAGCTGACTGAGGTGGCCAGTTCTGAGATCCATCTTCTATCTGACTGAGGTGGCCAGTTCTGAGATCCATCTTCTATCTGACTGAGGTGGCCAGTTCTGAGATCCATCTTCTATCTGACTGAGGTGGCCAGTTCTGAGATCCATCTTCTATCTGACTGAGGTGGCCAGTTCTGAGATCCATCTTCTATCTGACTGAGGTGGCCAGTTCTGAGATCCATCTTCTATCTGACTGAGGTGGCCAGTTCTGAGATCCATCTTCTAGCTGATTGAGGTGGTCCTGAATAGGAACGTTTTGTAACGGTTTTGGAAACGTATATTCCTGTGAAAGCAAACATGTAGGTTAATTGTTCACTCATTGTCGGATGATTCCAACACACTGATGACTCCATTCGGAAGAAAGAACGACAGTCCACTTTCTTTCAATAGCCTTTTTCCTTTTTCAAGACATGGTCCTCACATTTAGCCCAATAATATTTGTCTATATTTTAGAATGCTGCATACTTTAGTTCTTTCCTATCACATAGTTCGAAAGTTTTATTTTTAGCTGCTACTTTTTTAGGGGTATTATTTTTATAATTGTTGTAACTTTATTAAAAATTGATACGTTCACACATAAGTTCGACAGGTGCTGTGAAGATGATCATCCTACACCATTATATTATTTATTGTAATGTAGCATTCCAAATGTTAATTTAAACGTTAATTAAACAAAACATAATGAAAATTTATATTAGAAAAAGTGGCAAAACTCTGCATATAATTTACCTGTGTCTTTCTTCTTCTTTTGTGTTCATTAGAAATCCCCTGCTACCAAGCCCTGAACAGGTCTTTGCAAGTAGCAGGACGTAGTCCGGAAAACGGATTTGCCTTGTATCGCTAGTTTACAGTTTGACTGCGATATTTGCACCTTTCGGTCCGACATATCCGCCTTCGTCAGATCCTGTGCCTTTGATCATACTTACGTCATTTTTCTTATAAGTCTGTTCAAGATTATCTTCTCAGTATAAACTACAGTCAAATCTACATCTTGTACGATTGTGATTTTATTAACATTCAAATATTTACTCAATTTTGTTTAAAAAATTTGATACTCCAAACTAAAATAACTCTTACATATTGTAAGATAGATTGATTTCCATAGCTTACTTTTAAGACTTAGTTATCTAAAATATATGTGCAAAGTTGCAGGACAATTGCTTTAAAAACAAAAAAGTTATCACACGGTTTGCAGAGATTGTGTCCCATCCTATAAATAGAAACTGTAATAGCAGCAGCAACAGTCCCATTTGGTAGACCAGGATTCTTATTCTTGGAACATCATTTCAAGATAGTATTGTTCAGTCAATCATTGACATTTTCTGTATTTCCTTCAAAACACTTTTTTAGTAGTTCATTCCTGTCACGGTCCTAAAATACTGGTTTTATATTAGCTATAACAACAGCAGGTAGGTTACTTGTGTGTTTGTGTGAACAGTTTCATCTGCTACTGCTTTTTTATATGGACACCATTTGTTGTGGCTGTTTTTCTAATTTGGTGATGACAAGTTCATAAACCCACAAAACATCTGCAGGTCTGGAAGCCATTCTCCAATACATCTCAATGTTAATACAGCCCACCTGTTTATTTAAGTCACACACAAATTACCCACATATATTTGATTACATGAAGAAAATGATGTATATTACAATTGTTTCTGCTACAATGAAACTCAAACTCACTGCTTAGGTCCTTCCTCTTTGTCGCAATTGTGCATTGGAATAACAAAAGTGACAAACAAGTTCTGTAACTATTATTAATAAAAATATTTATTCAAATGCCAAATATTCTGTTGCCTTTCATCCAGCTCTTCGTGAACATTGTTATCTTCTCTTAAACATTAAATCTATTTCACAAGTGTATACATATATTATATATAAGGGTATTCATCTCTTTATTTCTGACCGAGTGGACGTGGTCTGTGAAATTTTAAAAGATTCAACGTTCATGTTGTTAAGTTTACCAGAACGTAATCACAGGCCTAAACTACAATTCACGAATTAAATGGTCACATAGTTCGACCTCTGTTCTTTTGGTAGACCTATCACCATAGAACTTGTGTTTCCTATTAACTTTCTTTGTTATCTTCGCGTCACGACATGATTTTATTTTTTAAAATTCTCACAAAACATTTTCTTATTAAAAATTACCATTTGTATACGCTAAAATTGTAACTTACATATCCTGCCATGTGCATTAAGTAGGGAGTACTCATTATATATTTTTGTAAAGGAGCTTGAAAACCCTTCATTGTTTGTTGTATTAACTAAATTCTAGGGGAGTAATAATTTGAAACTAGTAACTGGCAGCCATTTTGAATTCATTTGATTTTTCAGGACTGACCCCAAGCCACTTTAACTTTTGATATTATAAAAACTACTTACGCTAGACATTAAATTCTAGTTGTATTTGAAAGAAGATTGATTATAATCTCCCGACAGCCAATTCAATTTACCGAACAATACGCATGTTGACCAGATTCTAGATGACACTCTCCATTTAACTTTTGCCCAAACCAGTTCTTCTTCTTCTTCTTCTTCTTCTTCTTCTTCTTCATCTTCTTCTTCTTCGTACGCTGTCAGACAGACGTCAACTTGAATTTGTTCGAAGAAAGCAGCTGTCATCCTGAGGCTGTCGACACTACCATAGAGCTTATCTAGTGTTGCCACTGGTGATGGCCACATGTGCTTTATCTGGTCCTCGTATGTCGCCCAAACCAGTTCAATTTGATGTAAGTGTGAATGGTAAGATGGCAGTCTCAAACACATATGACCATACTCTTGGATAAACTTGTCTATATGAAATATATTTTCCTTTCATGTTTATAAATATATAAATATATATCGGCATCTGAAGATTGCGTTGTGTTGATCCTAGCTTTTTCCGTCTCCAATACCTCCCGGTAGTTTTTTGACCCCAGAGAATAGGTCCCAGGCCCTAATTTTCTTTGCTTGATCTATTACACCTATTTACTTGCTGGCAGAACTTTTAACTAGATATAGAACTCACCGAAGGCTGACATAACTGTTCAAAACCCGTACGCTTTAGGTTCAAGCTGAACAGATTTCATAAAACACGGAGAAGATGTAATTTCCAAAAAAATACTCTGTGAAAGGATCACTCTAAACAGTGATTTTTTGTGTTTTGTACCGTTATTTGTTGTATTTCTCTGTGTGGATGATGTATGGATTGATTATAAAGCTTGTAACAAAATGAGTGCTGATGAATTCTGTAATTTAGTGGGCCGAAGAATGTGGCGTTTTGTGGGGATTGGCCTGGTTAGTCCGACGGCCTATCTAAAGTAGACCATGGTCCACCACTCTTACGTGGGGAAGTAGTTTTGAGAATGAGAGGCTAAGAGAAATTATTAGTCTTGTATTCGGCATCCTGCCCCATTAGGACCCCTGTAGTAACAAATTTCTAGGCATTTATTGCAGAACTGTTCCCTTCATGACCAGTTAAGAAAGATACGTTGGTCCAACGATTCGTCACTAAACTAAACAATGTACAGAGCATAAACGGTGGAGTTCATCATGGGAACTTCTGTGGCAGTGTAAATATCAACGATGCGATGATGAGAGGAAGAAGAAGAAGAAAAAAAAGTAGACACAATGACAAAAAGAAGAGAAGTCTAAAATGGTATTCTGCAGTTTTCTCGCTCCCGTAGATGTTCAACAAAAACGAAGAAAAGTCCTCTCTTGGTAGCACCAAAACATAGTATCATATTTAAAGTAGTTCGGTCAGGCACAACAGGACGTCCCGTCAGGGTCAGGCACAATATACTGACCTAAACCACTATGTTTCTTTCATGTAGCATCCCTCGAAACAGGTTGTCTTCAAGGTGGTTTGACTGACGAGATGTGGATCGACATGATCCCCGTAGTACTGAGCTTCAGACAGATGAAGTCAAGCATAGCACAACAGGGACACACAAGAATAAAATTACTCATTATGGGCATTAAACACCAACAACAGCAACTTAGAGTACCACGCACGAACACCAGGACTGCGCCATCTGAAGGTTCTGGGAAATATTCTTTGTCAGACGAAAAGTAGAAACAATGGTATTTTCTTGTCGCTAATTCCCAACAAAAAAGACTGGAGATTTCAACATGCAGAATGCAGACTAAAACGTATACCATTGAGAAAAAAATACGTATATCCCCAAAGATTAATTTCCCAACGAGTGGAACTCACAAGGCAAGACAATATTGTGAGATTAACGAAGAGGAAACTTTAGCTCCCCATTTCACAGGACAGCCAGATCTGGCTCCGTGCGACTGTTTCTTTAACATCAAAAACTAGATACCACATGAATGGGAAAAGATCCCATGATGTTGAGGAGATACAACATAATTCGAAGAGGCAGATTTATGATATTTCAAAAGTTGACTTCAAAACTCGATTCGAGCAGTGGAAACAGAGCTCGGCTAAGCGTACGGCTGTGGAAGGGAAGAACTTCCATGACGACAAACTTACAAATCTGTAACTCTAGTATTATTTTTGTCGTTAATTCAATCCGGACATTTTTTCTATCCCACCTCATACATCTTTACTTTTTGGCACAGTTATTGATTGGATTATGACACACTATGTCCATGATAAACATTTAGATATAGAATGGACAGATAACAAGACCATATGCGATCTTGATTTTGCAGAAGACAAGCGCTAATATGTACCACTAATGAAAAAATACAAGAAAATATAGATAGGATATACCAATTGTGAGAACAGATAGAGCTGCAAATAAACGCCTCGAAGGCGAAAGTCATGGCTTCCACAACCACAACGGTTGATATCAAGCTACAGGTAAAACCTCTACAAAATGTCCAACACTTCAAATACCTGGGAAGAAAAAAATCATGAGAAATTTACACTAGAAATACTTTGGCTTCATACGCCTTTAATCAGCTCACCGACATCTGGAAATCAACGGCTGAGCAAACATACCAAGCTCAGACTATTCAACTCAATCGTTCTATCAGTCCTGACAATTGTATGGGAAAGCTGGAAGACAAGAAAAGAATTGCAAAACATACTAAATGTCTTTGGAAATAAATGTCTAAGAAAATTATTGAATTTACCCTGGGACCAGTACATAACTCATGACTCTATAAGAAAAGACACAAACCAACTTCACGTATCGACCATCATCAAGAAAAAACGATAGACATACATCGGGCATGTTCTTAGAATGAACAACAACCGTCTTCCATTGCAAGCACTCGAATGGATACCAGGGGACGTTCGGAAGGAAGGAGAAAAATCATCCGAGAGGTCTCAACTATGGGCCTCAGCACTATATAAGATCTAAAAACAGTGGCGTCACACCGTTCCAACTGGAGATTATTTGTTTCTGCCGTATGCACCGTATTTGGCGCGCAATGGACATAGATACATGGGCACACCCATGCAGACACCTCAGACATGACTATTAAACCGTTAATGCGATGACTCAATCTTAAAACTCTTGTCACTTTCCTTATTTGTGACACGGGATTGTTCGCTAAGGCTTAACCTTCCACTATTGAATACACAAAACTTTCAACCGCAGACAGACGTGCTTGCTGTGTGTATCAATGTCCACCTGCCGTCCACAAATAGTCATCAGTCTGTATTAAATTCGCTAACAGTACCTGCAAGCGATTTGTCGTATTTGTGAGTTACATCAAGTATAAATAGACACACGAGTCAGCAACCGTTCATAGCCTAAGAACGAGGGTAAGTCAGTCAGCAGGTCATAAACTGATATGGTATAGCAGAAAATGTAGTTGGTAGTTTTTAAAGGTGTCATTAGGTTGTAACAGATCTATGATCCGCCAATAGATTTCCAACCCTCGAATTACGAGATCCGATAGTTTCAGAACGCGACCTAGGCATTGGACACTGTCGATTTTAAGAATCTATGCGAACAGCAGGAAATTAACAATCTGGCGTTTGAGCTGTGAATGTCAGCTGCCCAAAGATGCAAAACAGGGCGAGTTGTGCATGTGTCAGCTTAAGTGAAGGACTGCAACAAAATCGCATCTCTATGCCAGTCAGACAGACGCCGATCGGAGACAGAATTCCGGCGGAGTAGGTAAGAAGAATACTCAGACTGGCACATCTAATTCAGTGGGAGTGATAATCCAGATAGTGATTTGAGCGAAGAAGGTTCTCATTCGCCAGATAAGAAAATAAAACAAAGCGTCTGATCCTTAACTCGAAATTACGGCGAAACTTTCGGCGATTGGGTCAAATATTGAGTAAGCGTGTCCGTTGAGAACCAAAGTAGAGGGCCAAAATAAAATGGGGATAGTAGCAGAATATGATGGACAATTGCTATAAAGCATTACAACTTAATTTCAAATGCTATCCTAATATAATCAATATAAACATGATGGAATGTGACTCATTTAGCCCAATCTCAAACCTCGACCGTTTGGAGCCAGAATTAACATATTCATTCAGGGAGAGGCAGGGAGAGTTCTAGTCTCAGTAGAAAGATACATATAGAGATTTAGAGGACGCCACAAACTTCCATAGCAAATTAATTCATTCATCGACGGAAAAGGGAGAAAGATTGGTCCGATCTTAACAGGAAGAGACATACAGAGAGATTGACTCAAGTAAGGTCTGAGCAGATTGATTTTTCAAATCATTCAACACGATTAATTCGGGTAGTTAGTAGATTCATGCAGACGATTAATTTGGGGAATTTGTAGATTCATGCAAACGATTCATTCAGAGAGTTGGGGAAAAAAAAACCTGAAAAAAATGTGTAAAAGTTGATTAAGGTTGCGTTTAATCAAAATTTTTAAATGGATATGGTCAGATACCGCTCCCAGACGAGAACACAAACAAAACCTACGGTACGACCACTAGGCCTTCATCAGGGACAACTATACTGAACTAACAAATCAACATATAAAGAAAAAATAGTCAACTTATCTGATAGTAGACCCAGTCTGTCTAAGCAGCCGGTTGGGCCAGATGCTTGACTGAAAATGAAAAGGAGCGGTCAAATAAGGTGGCCAGGAGAGCGTAAGAAGTGAAGGGGGAATGCGCCGGATTAGCCAATGGTGGCCAAATGTGGAAACGGCCAAATAGTTGGTAGATTCATGCAAACGATTCATTCAGGGAGTTTGTAGATTCATGCAGACGATTCATTCAGGGAGTTAGTAGATTCACATTCATGCAGACGATTCATTCAGAGAGAAATGGGAGAGTGACAGAGAGAGAGAGAGAGAGAGAGAGAGAGAGAGATCCAGTCTCAACAGAAGGACATACAATAATACAGCAGATAAACTGAAGTAAGTACTAGACAAGAGCAGTCATTCAATTATTAAACGAGAAGTAGGCAAGAGGTAAGATCTCACAGAACCAGAGCAGAAGGAGATTATTCCCTAGATCAATGTAAAATGCGACTTATATGTTTCGTTGGCGGAAAAATAGAAACATTGCCGGTACAGTGAGGCGACTGTAAGAACAAGCAGCCTTTTATCCTCATCCGTATATATCTTCTCATCGGACCTCAGCAATGGATTTACATTTCCTAATGATAGTTTTCACTTTAATCGATAGAGATACTTTTTTACTTAAACTCTTATTTGAAGAGAAAAGTAAAATCATGATCGTTCTGTTAGCTGGAACTCGTACAAAAGAAATGTCACGACCGGTCTACTACGATAACATACACACAACCAAACTGCGTATCCATTCCACTCTGTGAAGCTCACATCACCTTCTAAAACTCCCCTCCCCAACAGGTGTTTTCCTCTTATAACAGAACGTAAACCGATACTTGATCTTTGACAAGAAATTAGCATTTCTTATTATATTTTGTTTGTGTCACAGTTATTTCTTTTGTATCACTTTCTTCATTATTCTGTATGTAGACAAAGGTAGAGTGGGTGTGTTGTAAAAGCCTCCCATGTTGAAGATTAACGTGATATGTTTCAGGAGTCAGTTTGACATAAAGGAGTTTCGTATATTGAACGCTGTGACGTGTTTGTGTAGCGATGTGATCGTAGCACAGAACACGGTTAAAAGTGTGACATTATGAGCCATTATCACTAGATGTTTTATTACTATTTCTATGGTCCACGAAAGATTTATAATATAAAGAACTTCAGCATAACAAGCGAACTTCCTTAGTTTGTTAGTGGTAACAAAAGTTATCATCGACTTTATCCTCATCCTAGTTACGAAAACGACCATAGTAGTGGTACTAAAGATGTGGGGAAGAACTGCATACACAAATGATCGAATAACTTTCTGTGAGGTGAAGACACTGCAGTTTATGGATAACTTCCCGTTAGCTCAAGACACTATTTGATACAGGAGCAATTCACGAATTACATAAGTTGTGGACCAAACGTGACTAGAGCTAGAATTGGTGAATGGGATGAAAATGATCGAGTGTGTTTAACGAGCTGGAAAACTACCTGAACTTGATATAGGTATAACTTCTGAAGAGGCCAAAAAGTTTACCAGGTGTAGATACGGAAACAAGTGAGAAGTCGAGAATACAGGTCATCAACCAAATGACGCATATTTACCAGCTCAACAGAAGAAAGCAGTTAGTAATCTTTAGACTGATCACAAGCCGCAATTTAACAAACTAAGAATAGGACATATAGATGAATATTTCTGTGGCACTGATAATAAGACCATTGAGCATCTGCTATCAAGGTGGCCAGCGTACGAGGAACAGAGAACAAGCGTATAACCATTACCAATGTCATTCCTTAACAAGCTCTTTGGAGATACAAATATTCTGAAGCTAACTACTACTTTCTTTATATATTCAAGTTGACATCTGAAAACGTTTGAAGAAGAGGAGGAGTGTGTACAACCACCGAGCTACAGGGACTATCAGTATTCGTACCATTTGTTGAAAGAGATTGAGAATCTGTCGGTCTGCCTGAATTGCAGGGATGTCTATTAAACATGACAGAACATATCGTAACATAACACCATCCGTAACATAACACCATCCGTAACATAACACCATCCGTAACATAACACCATCCGTAACATAACACCATCCGTAACATAACACCATCCGTAACATAACACCATCCGTAACGACATCATCAGCAGTGTATGGCTGTGTGGTCAGTTCCTTCAACCGCCTTATGTTCTTCTCCTTTGAGCATTCCATCTCTTCTTCTCTATATTCCTCTCAACGTCTCTCTTTCCCTCCAAATCTCTCTCTCATCATCTCTCTCTCACGATCTTCTCACCCTCTATCTTCCAAACCCTCTCTCTTACCACCCCTCTCTCTCTCTCATGCCTCTCTCTCTATTTCCTCATCCGTCTCTCACCATCCGTCTCTCACCATCCCACTCTCACGATTCCTTTCTCTCTCACATCCCTTTCTCTATCCTCCTCTCTCTTTCTCACCATCCGCCTCTCACCATCCCTCTCCCGCCATCCCTTTCTCTTGCACATCATTTCTTCTATCCTCCCTCTCTTTCTCCCTTTTTCTCCCCCCTCATTCCCGTTCTTTCCATATCTTTCTCTTTCTCTCGTTCTCTCATTCTCTCTAAAAAAAAGTTATCGCCTACCCTTAAGGTCCTCCTTTGTCTACAGCAAAGCACAAAACTATTTATGTATGTCGTAAACCGCTGGCCATGTAATTCATAATCAGACACTCATAACACAAGCACTCTCTCTCTCTCTCTCTTTCTCTCTCTCTCTCTCTCTCTCTCTCTCTCTCTCTCTATCTCATCTTAACTTTTAAGAAACTAAGCACTGATATCACAAGGACACAAGAGTATGTACAAGTCAGCATGTCTAAAGATTCAGCAACCAATGAAACTATGACCTTGAGCTGGTAATCTTACACATGTTCAATGTTTAATTTTGACCTCTTCCAGTCCTGTCTAGCACTGATTCTTCCGTCTTGAGTTCCGAGTGACTCTTATCAAACTTGTTTAGTTCCTGACTTCTTGGAAATAATTCAACAGGCCTGATAAAACTGCCAGAATTGTTCTCTTGAATGACGTCAGCGGTCTGTGTGCACGCTTTGTTTATGCTCTGTTTTCATCATGCAAGGGCGGACCTACATTATTTGTCGACTTGGGCACCGTGTTCCAATCATTACAAAAATATAAGGTTATATTTGTAAATTTGTGTGTTCACGTTACAGTGGTGACTAAGTTTCTTGAGCGTATTTGTGGCGAACCGTTTGGGTGATTGTCTCTCACGGCAAGGGAATTTTGGTTTGCTTCCCAGTATCAACACGCTTCAGTTTAACCAGTTGTAAATGAATACCTCACTTTTAGTTAGGAAATGCAAAGCGTAAAAGAAGAAAATAACTGAGACCTAGCTCATTAAAATCTATAACATAATCATCCCCGACGGCCTGCGTCTGATTTTGAAACTACCTTGACCTTTCTATAACAGTAGATCAGTTCACCCCGTGCCCGCTTCAGATTGTTGGGGTCCCACTGCGGAGATCTCCACAGTCCTGGGCCATTACTGTCCGCAGTTGCTTTTTGTGCCTCGTCGAGTCAAAGGTTAGTTCCCGACTTCGTTATACCTCGAGATGTGGCCATTCCAAGTCATCTTTCGCGTTTTGATTGTTGTGAGATCTTCGTACAGTTCACTTGCATTCCCTATTCTAGGTCATATTTCATCATTTGTTATAAGTTCTTTGAAGGTGATATTTAGGAGTCTTCTAAAACATTTAAATCTGCGTGGCCTTCTTTCTTCTCTGGAGGATAGTTGGAGACAAGACTAAGGGAGGTGGCGTTTTATTATACTGTAAAAATTATGTTAATAAAACGATCAAAGATGATTTATCATGTGGTAACAAAAATGAAAGTGTATAGGGAGAAATATAAAAGGGGGTGAAAAAACAGTGATTGGAGTGCGCTATAGATGTCCATCAAGTCAAAAAGAGGAAGATGAGGAGCTGATTAGTAGCATAGCAAAGGCAAATGAAGGGAAATTATTATTAATGGGATATGGCAGAAGCACTTGTAGAGTCAAAACCTTTTGTTAAGTGCTTAACTGACAATTTTTTATTTCAACATGTAGAAGCAGCCACCAGAGGCAAAAACATACTCTACCTAGTTTTTACTACGGAGGAAAATATGATTGAAAACGTTACCGTTGGGGAACTGTTTGGCTCAAGTGACCATCAAATCATCCGTTGGGATCTTATTGCAGGGAAAGAAGTAAACATAAACACGCAAACATACGACTACTCTAAGGCAGATGTTAAGAGGATGAAAGAGGCAGCGAACCACATAATCTGGAAACATATTGTCGTAGGAACAGATGTTTAACAGGAGTGGGAAAGTTTTAAAACAGTTCTAGAAACGCTAAAAGAGGAATGTGTTCCATGTAGGGAGGTAAACCCCAAGCGTTTAAAGTGGATAACTAGATTTGTAGTGAAATGTAGAAGAGCAAAAAATAAAGCATGGAAAAATATATAGAGGCAGGTAAATCAAAAGAAACATATGTAAAATGTTTGGACAAGCAGAACATATCTCAGAAAGCGAATAAAACAGCAAAAATAGACTTTGAAAAAAAACTTGCTCAGAGGATCAAGACTGACAGTAAAAGCTTATTCTCTTATGTTAGAAATAAACAAAGAACGAAAGCCAAAGTTGGCCCTCTCATAGACAGTACAGGGAGAATAATAAGTGAGAATAGGGAGGCAGCTAATCTGCTCAATCAGTACTTTGGCCCAGTCTACACAAAAGAGGACTGCTCCAAGATCCCAGAGCCTATAGATATTTTTCAAAGAGACATGGATACAGCGGGATTAAGATCAATCTGTATAACAGAGGAAATGGTTTTTAAAAAATTGCAGGGGTTGAAAGTGAATAAATGTCCAGGTCAAGATGGTATTCATCCAAAATTGCTGTATGAAATTAGAGACAAACTAGCAAAACCATTGGCTATATTATGTTCTCAATCACTTACAAAAGGGATTGTTCCACCGGATTGGAAAGATGCAAGAGTGATCCCCTTATTCAAAAAAGGCGAAAAATCAGATCCAGCAAATTATAGACCGGTGAGTTTAACGAGCATAGTCTGTAAATTGTTAGAGTCAATAATCAAAGAAAACATTGTAATGCATTTAGACAAATTTAATCTAATTAGAAATAGTAGTCAGCATGGGTTTACTAGAGGGAGATCATGCTTAACAAATATATTAGAATTCATGGAGGAGGTTACTAAAATCATAGATAAAGGGTAGCCAGTGGATGTTATTTATCTAGACTTTGCAAAGGCCTTTGATAGAGTACCTCATCAAAGATTATTTCGAAAGTTAAAATCACATGGAATAGGTGGGGAAGTTGCCAAATGGATTGAAAATTGGTTAACGGGAAGAAGGCAGAGGGTGGGCATAAATAAGGAGTACTCTGAGTGGTGTGAAGTGAAAAGTGGTGTGCCACAGGGCTCGGTTTTGGGACCAATTTTGTTCTTGATATATATAAATGATTTAGACATTGAAATGGGATCCATGATTGCAAAATTTGCTGATGACACAAAACTATGCAGTAGTGTCTCATCGAAAGCGGAAGTGGATATATTGATGTCGGATTTAGATACAATTCGAGAATGGTCTGTAAGCTGGCAAATGGAGTTTAATGTAGATAAATGTACAGTCATCCACATGGGTAGATCCAATATGGAACATAATTACAGAATGGGAGAAAACAATATTAGAAAGATAGATAAGGAAAGGAACCTAGGGATTATAATAGATTATACAGGAAAGTTGAGTGAGCAAGTTAATTTAGCAGTGAAAAAGGCAAATGCAATGTTAGGTATGATAACAAGAAATATTAAACATAGGAGCAAGGAAATGATCGTCAAACTGTATAAAGCTTTAGTTAGACCTAGATTGGAGTACTGTGTACAGGTGTGGAGTCCTTATCATAGAGGGGACATAAACATGCTAGAAAGAATACAAAAAAGAGCGACAAAGATGATAGTGGGATTCCAGAATTACAGTTATGAGGAACGACTCAGAAAAACCGGCCAACAGTGTCTCGAAGAGAGAAGAATTCGTGGTGACTTAATACAGGTTTATAAGATGATCAGAGGAATCGATAAATTAGACTATAACAAGTTTTTTTTAAAAATACAGCCACCTACAATAACACGAGGGCATAGCTACAAGCTGACTAAAGAGAGGTCCAGATTAGATATTAGGAAATATTTTTTTAGTCAGAGAGCGGTGTCTGCTTGGAATGCATTGCCAGGGGAGGTAGTGGAGGCAGGGACAGTTAATGCATTTAAGAATAAACTGGATGCGCATAGCTTTTAGAGCAAGGTGATGTAAATGTAATTGGTTTTATACAGACTCTGCAGGGTCTTCTAAACCAGTATAAAGACGTTAAGTTAAGTTAAGTCTGCTGTAATAGTCTATGTTTCGCAGGGGTATAGGAATATCGAAAGAACCAGTGAGCGCATTGGTCTGAACTTAATGTTTTTTCTTTCTATATAAAATAGTAGAGTACAAGTTGGATGTAGGAAAAATGCGGGACATTGTATTGTACTGGTCTTATTCGTTTGAGAGCTGATCTGTGAGGAAAATAGTCTTCTACCACAAAATACGCGAACTCAAACCTCGGTCAGTCATCGTCTTTGCCTGTCGGGAGTGAAATAAATAAATAGTCTGCACACTGCACGGTGATTGCATGTGCAAGAAACATTTATCATCAGTATTATAAACCCTGCCATGCTCACCTGTACAAAACATAAGCGCTATGAATGATAGTTTGTTTTTTTAAATTTTTTAAATGTTTTAATTGTCAAAATGAGCAGCAGAACATATAAGTCAGGTATTGGAAATCAAAACTTTGGTCGAGCAAGGAGATCATGGAAAAACGTTCCTCGAGTGTGTTCAACTAGTGAGCTAATTTGAAAAGGGTTGTCGATACTGTACCAATCACTATTTGCTGTAAGAAATATGCTTCTATAGGTTTTTCAGAATATAATAATGTTGATTCAGCATAACCACAGAAATACCTTATATAATCCATAACATAAAATAACAATACCATAACAAAACGTCAACCACAGCATTAAATAATATAACCATACATAAAATGAATTGACCATGCCATTAAATAATATTACCATAGTATAACATTCAAAAATAAACCATAACACACACAAATTACCATAACAAATACCTTAACTTTAATAAATCCATAACATAAAATAACAACCACAGTATGTTATAACCAAACCATAGTATAAATTAATTGAAACATAATGTATCGTAACATAATCATAACATAACATATCTTAGCCATAGCGTAACTACAACATTACCATAAACATACCATAAAATAAATTAAACTTAAAATTACAAAATCATGTCAATAAATAACATAAAATAGCTTGGCAATGACATAAAATATTTGAACGATAACACAACATAATCATAACCAACAAAAAACATGACATATAACAATTTAACCATAATATAACCATAAACGTAACCATGTTAAGACCTTATTAACACATTTCTTGCATTTTGGGGGCATGCTGTAACTCTATTTTGAAATTAATCATGTGAAGGTTAACAGTCATATTTCAAAGTAAACCACCCGACTGGTTATTATGGCACCCCCGTTCTTCCAAACAGTCTCCCGGGACGAACCACACCCCAGCAATCCTTCTAAGTGCGCCGCTGCTTTTATTTACTGCCAGACCTTCTTACAGTGACTCTCACCAGCTCCAGCGGCCTACGGCGTTGTCTGCCAAGTTTATACAAACGATCTCAAACGGAAACCTCTACGAACAAAGTCCTCGGAACGAATAAATACAATTTCGAATGACCAAGAGCCACGACACAATCAAATATGGCAACGACTGCTCAATGATTGAATCAATATACTGTCCACTTCACCTCCTTTTTGGAATCAACTTTGCCCAAGTCCCTAGTCTATATTTTTCTCTATAGCCCTATTGCGATTTTTTAATTAGAAAAAAAAAATCATAACTGTTTTCGGGTTTGACAGAGAGACATGAGTGATATATCATTGGATTGCATTTCTCTGTGGCTTTCTAACAGTTATATTTGTCATGCTGTAGAGTCAATTTGAAATTTTCATAAAAGTACCTGCTTGTTCAATCTAAACATAAACATTTTTCGGTTTATTTTTCCTGTTTCTTCACCTTTTAAGTTCTTGTAGTAGTAGTAGTAATAATAGTAGTAGTAGTAGTAGTAATAGTAGTAGTAGTAGTAGTAGTAGTAGTAGTAGTAGTAGTCGTGGTGGTGGTGGTAGCCTTTTCAGTCATGACTGACTATAGGATGACAAGACCTTGGAGTGGTAAACAAAACTCTCTACTTAGTTTTTTGTTTTCTTTTTCCTTGCAGAGTTATCGTTTTATTTATACGTATTGCAAGAACTTCTCTTTATTAAGCCTGAAATGGTCTGCAGCTTCGCCTTCCCATGATGCCCGACTCCTGTCGTGGGCCTTTATTTCACATTTAAACGCATCTTTGAACCTCAACTGTGGTCGGCCGACTGTTCTTTTGCAATCCGTCAAATATCCGTTGAGGATATCTGGAAATGCGACCATCTTCCATCCAACAAACATGACTGAGCTTTAGCAGACTTTGCTGTTTAAGGAGAGTGTACATGCTTTGTGGGATATATGTTTACAAGAAAGGCTTCAGGAGTAAACCCTGTGGGAAAATCTACATTCTGTGCTATTTCCAGTCGTCTCGTTAAAATCTTGGCCAAGGGTAGCTCAGGACAAGAGAGTGAGGTTGACAAAAGGCGCAGTTGCTTCCTAACTTTATTCCAAATCACCGCACAAGTTATCCATTTCAACAGCAAGAAAAAAGACTGTCTACACAGCTGAACAAAGAAAGTGGTCTTCATCACTTGTGATGGACTAACAACAACATGCTTTGGAGACCGGTGTGAGAGTGAACTTCTACATTTGTCCCCCGGTCCCTCCATGTAATTCCAAGAATAGATCTCGGGCGCCGTAGATGGACGGTGTTAAGGCTGTGCACCTGTTTGGCAATTGTCCAAGTTTCACTCCCACATAGGATCATGCTGACAACACATTTACTGTACACCATGACCTTGGTTAGAATTGTGAACAAGTTCTCTTACAACATAATTGTTTATCGTTCACCCTTAAACATTTTTCGGTTTAATAAATTATGTAAATAATGTTATATAAGTATATAAATTTAGCTTAATCATACATTTAATATACGTTTCTGTCGTTCAAAAGCACTGACACCTAATACAAAGAAGTCTCTTAACTTTGTCATCGGCATCAGTATTTGCTAACATGTACCTGGCGTGTCACCCTCTGATAGTTCTGCTGACAAGAACAATATTTGTCGAGATTCTAGTTTCCACCTGAAGTCCTTTCAATTGACGGAAGAAACTGGTAGAGCCACTACGTGAATCTATGTAGACATGGGTTCATATTTTATCTCTTACGACAGAGGCCGAAGATGCAGTACAGTGAATGAGCTGACAGCATATATCGACTACGATGGGTGCTTGCATCAAAGTCGCGAACTATATCTGGCAATTCGGCGGCCCTGGAAACAGGCTGCACTAGTGTAGTCGGGTTAGAGAATGGCGATGACAGTGCGATTGTACAACCGGTCCCAAAGAACGCCAGATGAAACCAGATATGTCGGACTAAAAGGCGCAAATATCGCAGCTTTGCTGTAAACTACGACACATCGACATTTTCTATACGATGACTACAGACCTACATGTCAATCGTCTGAGTTTTAAAAGGTCGTCCAGGGCGCTGACTTCCACTGCATAGGTACCATGATAAATCCCATATACCAAAACGCCCCAATCAATCCAGCTAACAATGGGTACATTACTTAATGTTAATGAAGAGAACTTGTCCCAATAACTTAATAATAAAGTAAAGAGATGACATAACAGGTGTAAAAGGGTTTCTCTAAAGCTCCATCACCTACCACAATGGTATGTATGGCCTGGGACCACCTTGACCTTGTACCTGATGTGACACCCTCTGATAGCTCTGCTATGAAAATAATATTTGTCGAGTCACCAGTTTCCGCCTGAGCTCCCTGCAACAGAAGGAAGTAACTGATAGAGACGCCTTTACCAGGTCAAAGCCCTAAGTGTTCTCAGAGTTTTACTTCCTGGAACGGTTCCTGGTTCTTTTATGGGAAAGAGATAATTCGTCTAATACCAGTCTTCAGAGATCTATCTATCTATCTATCTATCTATCTATCTATCTATCTATCTATCTATCTATCTATCTATCTATCTATCTATCTATCTATCTATCTATATATCTATCTATCTATCTATCTATCTATCTATCTATCTATCTATCTATCTATCTATCTATCTATTTATCTATCTATCTATCTATCTATCTATCTAACTATCTATCTATCTATCTATCTATCTATCTATCTATCTATCTATCTATCTATCTATCTATCTATCTTTCTATCTATTTATCTATCTATCTATCTATCTATCTATCTATCTATCTTATCTATCTATCTATCTATCTATCTATCGATCCATCCATACATCCATCCGTCCGTCCGTCAGTCTGTCTGTCTGTCTGTTCTGTTCTGTTTTTTCTGTCTATCTGTTCTGTCTGTTCTGTCCTGTCTGTCCTGTCTGTCCTGTCTGTCCTGTCTGTCTGTCTGTCTGTCTGTCTCCAGATAAGTTCCAGAGTCGAAGTTCATTTTCAGTCTCTTCTCAGTGTGTTTCGTCGTCGACCTCTTTTCTTCTTTCACTGTGGTTTCCACGTCAGAGACCTCCTGGCCACGTTTCTTCTTCTTCTTCTTGTTCTTCTTGTTCTTCTTGTTCTTCTTCTTCTTCTTCTTCTTCTTCTTCTTCTTCTTCTTCTTCTTCTTCTTCTTCTTCTTCGTACGCTGTCAGACGTCAACCTGTATTTTTTTCGAAAAAAGCAGCGGTCATCCTGAGGCTGTCGACACTGCCATAGAGCTTATCTAGTGTTGCCACTGGTGATGGCCACATCTGCTTTTTCTGATCCTCGTATGTCGGGCAGTTTTGCAGCAAATGTTCAGCGGTCATTTTCCCGGTACCACACTAGCATTTGTCAGCGCCACCTATCTTTTGATAGTGATTTCCATAGCGTGTGCCCGATCTAAATCCATTTCATACATTTAATATGTTGCTCCAGTGCTTTTTGTTGGCTCCTTTCCCATATGTCTTCATTACTCGCCATGCATTGCCAACTTATACTCATTATCCCCCGTAGATATTTATTAACCAACGACTGAAGCTTCTTCTGTATTGTCTTTGTCGTTCTTCAAGTTTCTGCTCCGTACAGGAGTACTGAAGACATTGGAATTAAACAATCTTAACTCTGTATTAGTCTTTATTTCCCTGGGTTTCCATACATTATTCAGCAACAGGAAGGCTGCCCTTGCCTTTCTAGCTCTAGCCCTTACATCTGCATCTGTGCCTCCTGAAGTATCAATGGTGAGGCCAAATATGTGAAAGTGTCCACCTCCGCCATTGTCTTACCTCCAACCACGACTGGCTTGTTGCTTAATTAAGGAGCTAATTTTACATAACTTGTCTTGGCTTGGCGTCGTTCGTTCTCAATATCCGGCTACCAAACCCTGAAAGGGCTTTAGTAGCAGAATGTATTCCAGAGAACGGAATGCTTTGTGTCGTAGTTTACAGCTTGACTGCAATATTTGCACATTTCGGTCCAACACATCCGGCTTCAGCAAGCATTTTTTGAGTACCGGGTTAGCATTCCCTCTTCGATCCCTTCTCCTTAGCCAGTCTGCCCTAATGCAGCCTGTTACACAGGATCACCGCGTGGAGGTGTAGAAGGGTCTTGGCAGCTCTGTTTCGCTGGTCTTGACGCTAGCAGTCAGCTATAAGTCGCTGAACCAGGATCTAACACACCAGTAATATATAAACATAAATTAAAACTGAAAGTTTCCCAAATTTTGGGTCTACAGTTATCATACCAATTTTTGACTTGTTCGTATTCGGCTGCAAGGTACTATTCGACCGAATACGATTAGCCCATAAAATGCGCAATTCGACATGTAATCGAAAAGGGAAAAGTTATTCGGTGCATCCCTCTATTGCAAATGTTTGGATGCATGTAATTAGACCTTTGTGGTTTGACGTGAAAGTTTCTATGGCAAGAGTGTTCGACGATAATTAAACCGAGTGTCATGAATGTGTCCACCATGAATCGTGTGGATTGCTACACAAATACAATTTAACTCTGTTTGAATTATTAATTCAAGAAAATTAATGGCTTTTTAACATATGCAAGCTTAGTGGAAATTACATATAGTGAATATAGTGCAAATAGTGAATTCAATTGAACTGAGTATATGCATTTGCCGCATATATACTCATAAAGTGCATGTAACCTATATAGTGTACACAGTACATAAAGTGCATACACTGAATGTTTTGCATGTAGTGCATGTTGTACATATACTATATATAGTGCATATAGTTTACACATAGTGTATTAAATGCATATAGCGCATACAACGTATATATGCAAACTACATATAGTGCATAAAGTGCATATAGTGTACGATGTGCATTTGGGGCGTATGGTAAATATTTCAATCAATCAATCAATCAATCAATCAACCAAAGTCTGTCGGTCCTCTCGGTGCATAGGTCATGGTATGTATGTATGTATGTGTGTATGCGTGTATGTGTGTGTGTGTGTATGTGCGCGCGTGCGTGCGTGCGTACGTACGTGCGTGCGTGCGTGTGTATGTATGTTTGTATGTATATATGTATGTATGTTTGTATGTAAGTATGTATGTATGTCTGTATATATGTATGTATGTATGTATGTATGTATGTAACCATTACTTTCCATACACGTAGGAACGATCCCGCAGTGAGTAAATGCCAGGCGTGCCAAATTGAACAAGGAGGGATTCTTCTTCTTCTTCTTCGTACGCAGTCAGACAGTAACCATTATTTTTTCGAAAAAAGCGGCGCTCATCCTGAGGCTGTCGCCACTGCCATAGAGCTTGTCTTGTAGTTCCACTGGTGATGGCCACATCTGCTCTCTCTGATCCTCGTATGTCGGGCAGTTCTGCAGCAGATGTTTAGCGGTCATTTTACCAGTACCGCACGGGCATTCGTCGGTACCACCTATCTTCAATTGAACAAGGAGGGATTCGAACCAAGTGAGTTGGGATTGTGAAACGGGCGTTTCATTCCTAGGCCATGTTGCCTCACAATAATTTGAAATAAGACAAACGCAATACGAATGCATTCAAATGACATGCCGTGTTAGACACCAGCCAGCACGCCTGTAAGTGGTGCAATCCAGAACGTTCTACATTATTAACGACGTGTCTCGTTTCCACAAAAGAACTTTCTTACGTGCTTGTTTGTGCTGTGAGCTGGATGTCACACGCTAGCGAGGTCAGGTGTCTTACCAAGTTAACCCCTTTCCATAAAGGCAGGCTTATGTTGGATTACCGAGAAATGGCAGTACTGCACAACCAGGGCGTTTATCTAGCATGGGTTGCAACGAGAATGGCTTGGCAGAAACCCCATTACAATCAAAGTGAGCTTAATACAATACGAAAAACGTTTATCTATCACGGGAATGTCCTAACTTAAAACTATTATTACCTTGTTAATCAAAAAGTCATTCTTAATGATTTTTCCACAGTTAATAGACCAGTCGTAGTACACTACGTCTGATTGGCTATTCGTTAATGTAAACCATCCATTAGTTTGCCGTCATCTCAAAATTGACAGAGAACAACAGCCCTTGCCTTATTGTAGTTTAGTGACACGATATCTAAAGCACTTTTATACTACAATATATTGTGGTTTCAGAAAAGATAGAATGGAGTGTGAAAAAGGTTGGACTGAACCAACAGATGGGATGTGCTTACCCTCATGTCGTAGCAAAATTAGGTTATTGTATTGACCGTTTGGAAGTTATGCAGTGCCTATCGGAAACAGGCTTTTATACTAGTACATAAAATGTGGTCTACTTCACATGTTAAACGCATTTGAAGGGAATCTGCATTATTTTCTAATAATTTTGGGAGAATTTTATCGAGTGTAATGTGCATATATATTGTAGTTTAATGATTATTGGAAAAGTTAGTTGTCTTTAAGAGAATGTGTAGCGATGCATTTTGAGAAAATAGTATTGAGTTTTAGAAATGTAATTATTATTATTAATATTATTATTATGCGTCAGAAGATGAGTGGGTGTTCGAACGTATTGGATACTTGCCTCCTAGATAATGGGATGTGGAAAAGAACTTAGGCATGGCCTAATTGCATATTTCTAAAGGAGGAAAAACAACAACTAATCATAACATTAGTATGTGTTTATTGGGCAAGTGACCTTTATTCCTCAGCCAAATTCTCCAGGCAGCCCTAGCAATACAAATAGACGCCGAATTTAACGGATTTTTAAGAAAATGAGTTTAATGAGAATATATATTACAGTTTAATTATTATTTGAGATGTTTAATATCCTTGAAGAAAATACTTAGCGACACACTTTTAGAAAATAACATTTAAATTATTTTAAAAATTATTATGGTTTTGATTATTACTATTATTATTATTGTAATTACTGTTACTATTACTATTATTAATAGCAGTGTGTATCAGGTCTAGTCGCGTCCGTCAAATTCACTTCATTCATCTGCCGTGCCGAATAGGGTAGGTCATCGTGGATTTCCACAACGCCCTGTCCTTAGTGCTGTTTACCAGTTCAAATTTGACTTTTCCCCTTGCCACGATTTCAGACAGTCCATCATCTTCTTTCTCTGTTTCCCTCTAGTCTCTCTTCTTCTTTCTCTGTTTCCCTCTAATCTCTCTTCTTCTTTCTTTGTTTCCCTCTAATCTCTCATCTTCTTTCTCTGTTTCCCTCTAATCTCTCATCTTCTTTCTCTGTTTCCCTCTAATCTCTCATCTTCTTTCTCTGTTTCCCTCTAGTCTCTCTTCTTCTTTCTCTGTTTCCCTCTAGTCTCTCTTCTTCTTTCTCTGTTTCCCTCTAATCTCTCTTCTTCTTTCTTTGTTTCCCTCTAATCTCTCATCTTCTTTCTCTGTTTCCCTCTAATCTCTCATCTTCTTTCTCTGTTTCCCTCTAGTCTCTCTTCTTCTTTCTCTGTTTCCCTCTAATCTCTCTTCTTCTTTCTCTGTTTCCCTCTAATCTCTCTTCTTCTTTCTCTGTTTCCCTCTAATCTCTCATCTTCTTTCTCTGTTTCCCTCTAATCTCTCATCTTCTTTCTCTGTTTCCCTCTAGTCTCTCTTCTTCTTTCTCTGTTTCCCTCTAATCTCTCTTCTTCTTTCTCTGTTTCCCTCTAATCGCTCTTCTTCTTTCTCTGTTTCCCTCTAATCTCTCATCTTCTTTCTCTGTTTCCCTCTAATCTCTCATCTTCTTTCTCTGTTTCCCTCTAATCTCTCATCTTTTTTCTCTGTTTCCCTCTAGTCTCTCTTCTTCTTTCTCTGTTTCCCTCTAGTCTCTCTTCTTCTTTCTCTGTTTCCCTCTAATCTCTCTTCTTCTTTCTCTGTTTCCCTCTAATCGCTCTTCTTCTTTCTCTGTTTCCCTCTAGTCTCTCTTCTTCTTTCTTTGTTTCCCTCTAGTCTCTCTTTCCTGTAATCATGGCGGTAGTCGCTTTGTGTTCCAGCCCGCCCCTTCTCATTACATGTCAGAGAAAATAGGATTACCTTTCTCTGATGTTTGTGATGAGATGGCTCCACTCATCAGCCTCAAAGAAAACATGATCATTCGACATTCTGTTTCTCCATTAGATTTTAAACATTATTCTGTAGAAATACATTTATTCAGCCTTCAATAACCGTCCTGCTAATAGTCCGCGACTCATTACCATCATCATCATCAGTCCCGTAACCTAGAAGGTCGTTGAGGCACCGTTATTACAGTTTGTCAAACCTGTTCCCGCGACTCGTCTCAATTTTTCAGCTATAGACCTTACAGTCCCCTCTTTTACATTGTCCTACCATCTATTTTTTGGTCTCCCTCTTCCACACTTCACAGGCACAGTGCCTTGTTGGACGGTCGTGGTCAGCCTCAAACACAAACTTAGTCAGACACTCCAGAAAACGCTTACTTGAAACACGCGAAACATTGAAAAGCTTCAGGTAGCCATTGAACAAGAACACTTATTAGCGCAGTGGTAGTACACTCGCTTGTCATGGCATATCCCGTTGAATGGATACATGTATATACTGATGGATTTGTATTTAAAGCTATCATCAAAGCAGGTTATGACGTTTATATATAATATCCGGACGGATCTTACGATTAGCTGTCTCATGTTTACGGGAAAGCTGCTCCAACTATGAAGCTGAAATGATTGAACTTGAAGCCGCTTTGTACCATCTGAAGATAGTTTTTGATGCCTTTCCTTCGAAAGCCCAAAACATTGTTACTTTCGCAGGTTCGATGTCAGTCCTTCAAGGATTAGCAGTTGTAAACCTGACCTTATCCAAATATCTCTAGACATTGACCACATTATCACTACCGGTGATGTCAAAATAGTTATACGGTGGATCACTGTACAGTCACACACCTGACAATGATAAGACAGACCGACTTGCAACGAAGAGATCAATATAAGAACAGTCACACACAGCAACAACTTTACAAACAGCCAAACAGCTCATAAGAACAGCAAACAAAGAAATTTGGCTGAACAGATCGCCCATGTGAAACACCGGGAGGGAGATCTACAGACAAATTTGCAAACCCCAATCCAAATGACAGTGTAAATCAACTCACAAGAAAGGATCAGGACACCATTTTCCAACTGACAACCCAACACATCCCATTCAACAAGCACCGAACAGAATCCAACCACAATATACTAATGTGTGCCAGCTGTGTACACATCCATATGAAACCGTTGATCATCATCCCTGAGTGCTCAGCGCTCAACGACTTTAGGAAAATGCTTCTTCCTCCGAGACCAGATAAAGAAACACTTTGTATGGCACAAGACAACAACTGATAAACACGTGCAGATAGCATTACATAGCGTTGTGCCGAAAGGCGAGAGCCCGTATGCTACTGGACCTGTAACAACAGCTACAACAACATGACAAATATACACGGTTCTACTCCCGCTACCGGCAGATCCAGTTAACCCAGCTGTGAAGAGATACCTAGTTGACGGCTATGGAAGTAAATCGGCAGCGAGCAAGGAAACCCCCACCACGAAGATGTAGCTTAGTACAATGAAGACTCTGACACTTCAGCCCTGAAGGCAGTGTCTGCTTTGTAGAGACTATCTCTCCCCTGTTTTAAAAAAACTTAACAACGTTTCTTTCTATTACTGAAGTCCACCAGGAAGATGTATAGAGCTGAAGAATAAAAGTCGCTCTCTTATACAGTCGCCAAAGTACAAGCTTGTCATTACTGTACTTGGTCAGAATCCCAACAACATATTCCCGCTTCTAGCCGCTCCTCGTGTAACAAGGACGTGAAATCCATAGCTTATAGTCCTATTAATTACTTGTTTATATCTGCCATTATTGACGTATTTGCGTGATTGGTCCTATTAATTACGTGTTTATATCTGCCAATATTGACGTGTCTAAGTGAATAGTCCTATTAATTGCTTGTTTATATCTGCCAATATTGACGTCTCTAAGTGAATAGTCCTATTAATTGCTTGTTTATATCTGCCAATATTGACGTGTCTAAGTGAATAGTCCTATTAATTGCTTGTTTATATCTGCCAATATTGACGTGTTGGCGGGAATGAACCTATTAATTATTTCTTAATATTTTCCATAAATATTGACGTGCCAACACGAAAGGTCATGTTTTGAAGAGACGGCACGTAATGATCCTGTCCCCTTACCCCACACCCAAGATAGGATTAATTGCACCTGGTTCCCTAGCACAAAAAGCGATGGTAACCCCTATCTCCTTTCCACATTCCCATTACCCGCTTCTTTCTCGTCTTCAGTTCTTCTGTTATAAAAATAAAATTGCATTGTTATTTGTTGTTGTTTTGTGCTATTTTCTATTGGTGTCGTCAGTACGTGCTTATTTGACTTAACGGTTAATCCAGCCCTAAATACAACAGACGCACGTCTTTCAGTGTTGTATCCTCCAGTTTTGGAATTCCGATCTCTATAGAAATTCGACAGGGAAAATTCAAAATGTCCCCCAGTAGGCGGCGATAGGTGCTAATTTTCCCCATAGCAAAATTATTACAGCTGAACGATTTAACGGAAAACTGAACTTCCGTGTTCTGACACGCGTCAAAATTGAGAAGTCTGAACATTCTGCCTAATTTCTGTTATCAAAATCCGGTAGATATCACATATTTCTTTCCCATGTTATTTTTGAAATAACGAAATCATTCGAAACACATTTCTTATTTCTTTGGTACTCTTGTTTTGTTGATGCCCCAACCGCTTCATTAGTCTGTTTCAGTGGTAATACAGCAACTAATAGAGACGTTAGAATGCCTTTAAAAAAAAAATTACAGGGCGCCTCGTTTCAGAGGTTCCTATATAATTTAATTAAACGACAAAGCTATCCAGAAAATAAACTGACTGCTTTTGAAAATAAATGTCTTACAAAACTAAAGAACCTTGGCTGGGAAATATTCAAGACCAACAAACTAATTTGAGAAATCGCCAAAAAATAGTATGTTTCTATCATCAAAAGAGAAACACGGTGGACATACATCGGGAATATGTTTAGAAAGAACAGCAACAGACTGCAGGTTACAGGCAATTATGTGGGATCCAGATGGCAACAGAAAAAAAGGAAAACCAAAAGAGGCAGCACTACGTAGAACAATCACCAGAGAGGGCTCAACTATGAGTCTAAACAACATACAAGAACTTAAGAAAAATAACGTCACATTGATCAAACTGGCGAGCACTTGTTTCTGCCGCTATGTTCCGTGTTTGACGCTCAAAGAGTTTTATATGCGTTAACGTCAGTTAATGTTAACTCTCGAGCGTATTACTGGGCCGTAAAAGTGTACAGAAGAATACCATCAATGTAGCCTGAAAGGCATGTTGTAAGAAGCTGGTCATGCGATTGGCTACCCAACTCTACACATACTATAAGCCACAAGTAAAATAAAAGACATTTAGGCACCAAGGCAGAAGAGAAGCGACAAGGAAGGTCAGAATGTTAACTTTAAGTTAATCAAACTTGAATATGTATGTGTAGGTGGAATAATTGAGTCAGTGTATCTGAGTGATGTGGGTTTGTGTCTCTGTGTGAACATGCCTTTTGTATAGATGTAGCAGGTTATATATAGTTGTATGTAAGTATGCACGCATAGTTTCCAAATGTAAGTGTACATGCGTAGTTTTCCTATGTAAAAGTACATATATAGTTTCCAAATGTAAGTATACATGCATAGTTTCCATATGTAAGTGTACATGCGCAGTTTCCATATGTAAGTGTACATATAAAGTTTTTATATGTAAGTATCCATGCATAGATTCCATATGTAAGTGTACATGCGTAGTTTCCATATGTAAGTGTACATATATAGTTTCCATATGTAAGTGTATATGCGCAGTTTCCATATGTAAGTGTATGTATATAGTTTCTAGATGTAAGTTCATACATAAGAGGGGTTCTACAGATGTTAATGCACGCATGTATATTTGTGTGTTAACATGTATTTCTGGTCAGTTCCAGGAACGAAAATGTTCAAATGTGGCTGTACACATGCGTATGTGTAACTGACTTAATCCACATGATTCCTCTTGGAGCATAAAACGTCTTCTCTCTTCTTTTTCTTCTTCGTCTGATACTTCTTCTTTTTCTACGTTCGTTTTCAGTGTTCAACTTGAATGTATCTACAGAAAGCACTTGGAAGTCTCAGAATATTGGCATCCCAATAGAGCTTGCCCCGGAGTGATATTGGTGCTTTCCCTATTCGTCGTATTTGGACATTTTTGTAACAGATATCAAGTCGTTTTGTCAATGCCCGAGACACGTTTACTTGTATTGTATGTCCCTAGTCTCTTGAATAGATGGAATTGTAATCTGTTGTGGTTTGTTGTGATTCTACCTGTTTCCCACTGTAGAGCTGGTAATGTGAGTCATGTTGCTGATAACCTGTGCGCACTGCTTCGCACTTGTTACTGAAACTACACCTGGTAGATCTCTTGTCTTCTTCATAAGTTATATCAATATCATGTTAAGGTAGCTTTTCACCTTCTTGGTCTTGAGAACTAGCCTCTTCATTCCCAAAAATGTTGCAACGAGATAGAATCATTTGCATCACAAGGCACTTCATCAGGTGCTGTAGCTTTTATAGTATCACATTTCGTTTATTTAAATCTGTAATTTTTTGTGTGGCTCTTCAGTGTTACGAACACTGGTAGGCAACGCGTAGGAGAAGAGAACCCCTTGTCTGTTGTTTTCATCATTACAAAGACTGCTTCAGCTTTTAAGGCCTCAGCTGTAAAATTGCTGGTCCATCTGTATATACCATTGGTTCAGTTGTTTGGGTAGTGTTCGTTTTAGAGTTATGACTCTTCTTCCTGTTTCTATCTGGCTGTTTTTAAAATGCTGGAATGTTTTTCTATCTGCTCTGGGGAACGCTGTTTTGCTCATGTAAGAAGCATGCGAATAATGTGGATGGATGGTTTGTTTTGTGAAGGGGAGGGGGTTACATGTGGTGTGCTGTTTAAGTTATCTCTTCTCCGCGTTGTTGTTACTCATGCTGCAAAGCTGCGCCTCCACTTTCAATCCAATTTTTTTTTGCTACATTATTTGGTTTATTAGCCTTCTGAATATCTCACGTTTTTGTTCAGCCCTGATGTTTTTTCTGTCCACTGACTGCGGCCGGCATGCATAATGTTTCATTTATAATTACTTGGTTTTGGACTTTTTCTGTGGTCAACGTTTGATTCGGAGGCAGTTTCTCATGATATGCCATATTCTAGGACTGGTCTTACACATCCAGTGTTCAACTTCTTTTATACACTATCATCTACGTCTCAAGTTGTGCCAGAAAGTTTTCTCCTTGATTAACATTATTTGCCTTGAACTCATCCTCTTTCTTTCTCTCTCTCTCTCTCTCTCTCTCTCTCTCTCTCTCTCTTTCTATCTATCTATCTATCTATCTATCTATCTATCTATCTATCTATCTATCTATCTATCTATCTTTCTATCTATCTATCTATCTATCTATCTATCTATCTATCTATCTATCTATCTATCTATCTATCTATCTATCAATCTATCTATCTGTATGTCTGTCTGCCTGCCTGTATGTCTGTCTGCCTGCCTGTATGTCTGTCTGCCTGTCTGTCATTTCCCCGTCAGACGTCCATCAAAGGTAATAAATACTCAATTGTTTGGGTTTTTATTCAGCTGCAGATTGTGCCCCCCTCCCCCCCCCCCCCATTTAGCCTCTATTGTGAACACTTGTTTATTTTGGAGGGTCAAGATTGTACATGTGGTTTTATTCCTCATTTATCTTCATTACTAGCCTTGACCCACTCTTCTCTTTGCTATCTACCTGTTCCTAGTTTAGTCCGCCATCTTAATTTTCTCCAATGAGAAACCTCCAGTCGTCATCGTCATCTCTTCTACTGTTGTCCGACATGTGTTCTCTTAGCTCGCCCCCCCCCCCCCCCCCCCCCCATCTCTTCTACTGTTATCCGACATGTGTCCTCTTGGCTCGCCCCCTCTTCTACTGTTATCCGACGTGTGTTCTCTTGGCTCGCCCCTCATCTCTTCTACTGTTATCCGACGTGTGTTCTCTTGGCTCGCCCCTCATCTCTTCTACTGTTATCCGACATGTATTCTCTTGGCTCGCCACTCATCTCTGCTACTGTTTTTATACGTGTGTTCTCTTGGCTCACCACTCATCTCTGCTACTGTTTTTATACGTGTGTTCTCTTGGCTCACCACTCATCTCTTCTACTGTTATCCGACGTGTGTTCTCTTGGCTCGCCACTCATCTCTGCTACTGTTATCCGACGTGTGTTCTCTTGGCTCGCCCCTAATCTCTTCTACTGTTATCCGACATGTGTTCTCTTGACTCGCCCCTCATCTCTTCTACTGTTATCCGACATGTGTTCTCTTGGCTCGCCACTCATCTCTTCTACTGTTGTCCGACATGTGTTCTCTTAGCTCGCCCCCCCCCCCCATCTCTTCTACTGTTGTCCGACATGTGTTCTCTTAGCTCGCCCCTCTTCTACTGTTATCCGACATGTGTTCTCTGGGCTCGCCACTCATCTCTTCTACTGTTATCCGACGTGTGTATTTTTGGCTCACCACTCATCTCTTCTACTGTTATCCGACGTGTGTTCTCTTGGCTCGCCCCTCATCTCTTCTACTGTTATCTGACATGTGTTCTCTTGGCTCACCACTCATCTCTTCTACTGTTATCCGACATGTGTTCTCTTCGCTCGCCACTCATCTCTGCTACTGTTTTTATACGTGTGTTCTCTTGGCTCACCACTCATCTCTGCTACTGTTTTTATACGTGTGTTCTCTTGGCTCACCACTCATCTCCTCTACTGTTATCCGACGTGTGTTCTCTTAGCTCGCCCCCCCCCCCCCCCATCTCTTCTACTGTTGTCCGACATGTGTTCTCTTAGCTCGCCCCTCTTCTACTGTTATCCGACATGTGTTCTCTGGGCTCGCCACTCATCTCTTCTACTGTTATCCGACGTGTGTATTTTTGGCTCACCACTCATCTCTTCTACTGTTATCCGACGTGTGTTCTCTTGGCTAGCCCCTCATCTCTTCTACTGTTATCTGACATGTGTTCTCTTGGCTCACCACTCATCTCTTCTACTGTTATCCGACATGTGTTCTCTTCGCTCGCCACTCATCTCTGCTACTGTTTTTATACGTGTGTTCTCTTGGCTCACCACTCATCTCTGCTACTGTTTTTATACGTGTGTTCTCTTGGCTCACCACTCATCTCCTCTACTGTTATCCGACGTGTGTTCTCTGGGCTCGCCACTCATCTCTTCTACTGTTATCCGACGTGTGTTCTCTTGGCTCGCCCCTCATCTCTTCTACTGTTATCCGACATGTGTATTCTTGGCTCACCACTCATCTCTTCTACTGTTATCCGACGTGTGTTCTCTTGGCTCGCCCCTCATCTCTTCTACTGTTATCTGACATGTGTTCTCTTGGCTCACCACTCATCTCTTCTACTGTTATCCGACATGTGTTCTCTTGGCTCACCACTCATCTCTTCTACTGTTATCCTACGTGTGTTCTCTTGGCTCGCCACTCATCTCTTCTACTGTTATCCGACATGTGTTCTCTTGGCTCGCCACTCATCTCTTCTACTGTTATCCGACATGTGTTCTCTTGGCTCGCCACTCATCTCTTCTACTGTTATCCGACACGTGTTCTCTTGGCTCGCCACTCATCTCTTCTACTGTTATCCGACACGTGTTCTCTTGGCTCACCACTCATCTTTTCTACTGTTATCCAACATGTGTCCTCTTGCCTCGCCACTCATCTCTTCCCATGTGGGCTTCAACCAAGTACAAATCAGATATTGGTAAACTTCTTTTTATCAAGATATGTCTTACACATTGTCCTCCCAATCTACAGGTGTAATTGTTGTTGCCGTGCTCTTGGCAACATACCTTTGTATGTTTGACCTTTGGTCATCTAATACAAGAGTAGCATAGGAGACATATGTTATGTATGTATGTACTTGTGAAGCTATGTTCTATGAGTATATATATATATATATATATATATGTGTGTGTGTGTGTGTGTGTGTGTGTGTGTGTGTGCGTATGTATATATGTACATATATAACTGTTTAAGGTGTATAAATGCACATCAGTGTATTATGGAAGTTCATATTTGCTTGTGAACAATATGTAAACGTGTCTGTGTGGGTCTGTGTATTTGAATGTAAAAGTGCAAATACTAATTATCACACACCTACTAGAACGCGTGTGTGTGTGTGTGTGTCTGTGTATGTCTCTGTGTGTTACTGTGTTTACGTTTAGGTATAAGTTTCATGCAGGCGTGCTAGTGTTCTGCTAAATAAAAACCTGCCGTTTTCTACTCGTGTGCATACGCCCATATAAAGAAGATTGATAGAAGTAAAATTAGCATAACTATTTCTTTTGTGTTAAGTTTGTTCACTTCTTTAAGACAGGTTCTTGTATCACGGCTTGTCAAATAAGATTCTTGAGGCGATAGAGAGGCGTTTATGACTGTTTGAGAAGGTGAATAGCGAACTTCTTGAATATTGAAACAAACAGTACACCCTTCAGCTTTGGAGTCACATGTTGTTAAGTCTTATGCACTTCGTAGATGGTGTTTCTCATACATGTTTTTGTCATCTTTCGGCCAAATACATTATTTTCAAACACAGACCGAGTCCTCTTGGTTATAGCAGGGCGCGTTTGCTATTTTGATCAAATGGTAGCCGGCCTGGTGTAGGCATGTTAAGGGCTGATTTATTTTTGATATGGTGTACCTGCATGATATTAGTGGGGCCGAAGACATAGTCAACGATATGACAGCAGTTAGTCACTCCAAGACGACTGATTCAGTCAGGGTTAGCGATATTAGAGCTGTCCATGACCCTTATTCACCTCCAAGTGGCGGCCATGGAAATAGGATGTATCCGGACAGCCTTGACAGAATGAATAGGGATTGAAAAGGGCAAAAAAACTGGTAACAAAAATGTGCCATGTTGAAACCGGATGTGCCAGGACGAAAGACGAAGTTATGGCAGCTGTCCTGTAAATTACGAAACAACCAAACAAAGCGTCATCTTCCTGGTGAATGAAGAAGAAGGAGAGAGCTGAAGATTAGTTTAAAAGAAGGTACATAACAGGGCATAAAAACAATCAATTAAACAAAACATTACAACAAAGATTACCGTAGAAACAACACACACACTTACATAAACATTTCGGTATGTTTGAAAAATAAAGATGAAGCGCCATTATATATATATATATGAGGTTGGGCGAGCAATGTGCTGTCCTCTGTCTGTTTAATACAAACACATAACAAACGTTTCTTTGAAATAGAAGAAATGCCTGGATTGAGGTTGTTTGTTGCTTAAATGTTTGCCTCACTAGTTTCTACTGGCGGAGGCGCGCCATTTTCCACCCCAGACCGTAGTCAATTTGGCGATATCAGGACGCATAAACCAGTGCTTGGATGCATGTGTGGATCTGTATGTACCTAATCTAGTGTTTGAGTGATGCAAAAGTGTTTCATGTCATTTGTTGATCCTCTCGTTGATAGACCCTTCCTGTCATTGATAGGTGGTTTCTCATTATTTCTCATCTTTTTTCTTTCTTTCTTTTCTTTTTTAATTGGTACTCTGTCCGGTATACAGAATGACTGTCAATAATATCAGATATGTGGACGTAGGGGAATGTTTGCGTTAGTGGTTAAGTGACACGGCTCACAACCCCGAAGGTGCTGGGTTCGTTCCCCATCACATCACTGGCCGTTATACCGGGAAAGCAAACCCTTAGAAAATGTAAGAGGAAGCAGATCATTACAAAAGTCGGATGCACTGGACCGACTGGCGCAAAATAAAAACCGCAGCGCAACGCAAACTAACTTGGGGAATAAAGAAATAAGTCGAAAGCTAAAAGAGATAACGCTTCATGTACTAAGCCGCAAACCTATGTGAGGTGGGTGGCTACTAGCTCCCTTCCTTGCTGTTTTTACCTTTTCCCAACTCATGAGTCAAGTACCCATTTAAAACTGGGTCTGCTGGAGGAGCGATTGTAACAGGCACGAACCATGGCCTGGGTTTTGTTTGTCCGTCCGTGAACTCAAACCTCTGGCACGTTGTAATCCCAGTCTAGTAAACCAGCTAACTGTTGACTAAGCTATATGCTCCACATCCGCAGCACGTAATGGATACGATAAACAGCAAGAGCCAGCAACGTGGGCTGGAAATGAACATTAAAAAGATTAAAGTTATGGTGTTCACTTGGCTTGGCTTGGCTTGGCTTCGTTCGTTCTCAAACTCCCGTTACCAAACACTGAAAGGGCTTAAGTAGCAGAATGTAGTCCATAGAACGGAATACGTTGTGCCGTAGTTTACAGCTTGACTACGATATTTGCACCTTTCGGTCCAACACATCCGACTTCAGCAAGCATTTTTTGAGTACCGGGTTAGCCTTCCCTCTTCGATCCCTTCTCCTTAGCCAGTCTGCCCTGCTGCAGCCTGTTATCCAGGATCACCGCGTGGAGGTGTAGAAGGGTCTTGGCAGCTCTGTTTCGCTGGTCTTGACGCTAGCAGTCAGCTATAAGTCGCTGACCACTGCAGTTCATGCGCTGCTCAGCATCTTGATCCTTCAGATCATTAAGTGAATTGCAAATTGCAAATAATACATTTAACAGCATTAGACATACACTTCTGTCTACGCAGATAAATCTGATCTTAAAAATGAAAATAACTAACTACTATATGCATTCAGTTTTATTGTATGGAATTGATACATGGATCTTGACAAAGAAAATGGAGAAGCGTATTGCGGCCTTTGTAATGTGGGTACTCAAAAAACTTGGACGAGTTTCTTGCAAAGATAGGAAAACAAATGGGTATGTCTTGGAACAACTCAAGGTAGAGAAGACGGTTCTGGATCGATAAAAGCAGAAAAACCAAATATTTTGATCATGACAATAACATGACTGTGACATGACATTGACATGACAGTCTACTGAAGGTTATAATTGAGGGAAGACTGAAGGGCATGAGGGCGGAAAAAGTACAGATGGACAGACAACATCAAGATGTAGTCGGAACAGTGTTTGATTGTACGAGCCTGGCACGGGGCGGAGACAGCTGGAGATTGGTTACCGTCACCTTCCCATGCGGAGACGGCACTTGATGATGAGGATAATGATGATGATAATGATGATGGTAATGATGGAAGACAAGACTAACGTAAGTGTCATGTGAAACATGTTGACCAAGTCCCCCATCTCAGATCCTCGATTTTCTCGAGGAAACTGGTTGTGTTGCTAACAAAATGACGGATCGACAGACTGATGTTAATAGTGATAGTGGAGAGTCTACTGAGATACCTCGAATTACACTGCAGTCAGGAGGATCTAGGTACACCTTCTTCAGTACGCCTCTGGATATCAGAAGACCCAATGTAAACAGCTACTAAAGAGACGTTGCTAAGAGTGATGGACTCAATAGAGGCATCAAAGCCTGTTTTATGTTACAAATTAACCCTTTCTAGTCCAGCCAACAGTTGAACTGTTTCCAGTCCAGCCAACAGTTGAACGCTTTCCAGTCCAGCCAACAGTTGAACCCTTTCCAGTCCAGCTAACAGTTGAACCCTTTCCAGTCCAGCCAACAGTTGAACCCTTTCCAGTCCAGCCAACAGTTGAACCCTTTCCAGTCCAGCCAACAGTTGAACCCTTTCCAGTCCAGCCAACAGTTGAACCCTTTCCAGTCCAGCCAACAGTTGAACCCTTTCCAGTCCAGCCAACAGTTGAACCCTTTCCAGTCCAGCCAACAGTTGAACCCTTTCCAGTCCAGCCAACAGCTTACATTTTCCAGTCCAGCCAACAGTTGAACCCGTTCCAGTCCAACTAACAGTTCAACTCTTTCACGTCCAACCAACAGCACAACCCTTTCCAGTGCAACCAACGGTGTAACACTTTCAGTCATGCCAACAATGTAATCCATTTCAGTCATGCCAATAGTTTAACTCTTTTCAGTCATGCCAATAGTTTAACCCTTTTCAGTAATGCCAATAGTTTAACCCTTTCCAGTCATGCCAACAGCATAGTATGTGTGCGTGTGTGCGTGCGAGCAAGCGTGCTTGCTTGCGTGCGTATGTGTGTGTGAGTGCGTGTGAATGTGTGTGTGTAAGTGTGCATGTATGTATGTACGTATTATATTAATATAACGATTGTTAACTTTTTAGTGCATTTGGAAATGAAATCTGAATTTTCTAAAAATGTTTTTATTCATTTTATTAAATTTAAGTTACGTGATAACAACCGTTAACAATGAAAACATTTCATTAGTCAGTAACCTAATGCAAACCTATATACAGGGAAACTTTAAGTGACCGATCCGCTTTTGTAATGATTTAGGTACATGAGCACGTACCGGAGACGTTCAAACATCTACCGCAGCAGTGCAATGTGTTTACCAGTGCATGCTTCTGTTGGTCGGATACACGTGGAATACTGTACCTGGATATTTTGGTCTACACAGAGGTCAGATCCGGGATGACATCTGGTAAAGTATTTCTATTAATTATCAAGCGACCTTCACCCAGTCTGTCCCCTATCTTTATTTGCGCAAATCGCATCCACTGCCCAGCCCATATACTCCTGTTTTCTGCTTCAGGACGTTGGTGACAAGATATGTCGGATTGACCTTAAAGGTGATGCATGGTAGCACTGGGAAGGTGGGGGTGACAAGGCTGGGCTGAGGTGGATGATTCGTGCAAGGGGAAGGTTGTTTGCCTTGCTTCAGGGCCCTAGGCTGTCTGCAGAAAGTACAAATCCACTGTATGTTTACGATTGTCGTAAAGGCGACTGAGAAATGTTGTGTATAACGATAGCAATATAATCGTTTACAATAAAGGTGCTGCATAAACTACCACTAGAAGATTACACAATAATCTTTCCCACACGCTTCCTTATAATCAACCATCTACAGACGTTACCTTATGATTTTTTGGGTAGCGAAATGGATACGAATAAGGCAAATTGTGCCTTAGGTGAGACATGAAAGATGGATATGGGGCGTTAAACGATTCAATGAACGACCTCCAAGCTTCATGGCAAGTATGGCTGTGCAGCTCAATTTATCGTGGTAGGGGAAGAGATGGATGGAGGATATATAGATTGAGAGGCGGATAAGATCCGCGGAGGAATGTACGTGTTGAGATGGGTTGGGGATTAGAAAGGATGGGCGAGGCTATGCGTTGAACGACAAGGAGGGGGGGGGGGGGGGGGGGACACATTTGCATAACTTAAAGGGTTCCAGGAAGTTCTAATCTTCCCTAACTATCTCGGGTAGTAAAGGGTTCCAGGAAGTTCTAATCTTCCATAACTATCTCGGGTAATAAAGGGTTCCAGAAAGTTCTAATCTTCCATAACTATCTCGGGTAATAAAGGGTTCCGGGAAGTTCTAATCTTCCATAACTATCTCGGGTAATAAAGGGTTCCAGGAAGCTCTAATCTTCCATAACTATCTCGGGTAACACCTGGCACTACTGTCGCTGGTCTACTAATATAGTACACATTAATTGATTGCTAATACCATATGCATATTATTTGGCAAGATACTGAGCAGCGACCCATAGCTGACTGCTAGCGTCAGGGCCAGTGAACCAGAGCTGCCAAGACCCTTGTGCACCTCCACGCGGTGATCCTGGATAACAGGCTGCAGCAGGGCAGACTGGCTAAGGAGAAGGGATCGAAGAGGGAATGCTAACCCGGTACTCGAAAAATGATTGCTGAAGTCGGATGTGTTGGACCGAAAGGTGCAAATATCGCAGTCAAGCTGTAAACCACGACACCACGCATTCCGTTCTCTGGACTACATTCTGCTAATTAAACCATTCTTCTTCTTCTTCTTCTGCGTACACAGTCAGACAGCAACCATTATTTTTTCGAAAAAAGCGGCGGTCGTCCTGAGACTCTCGCCACTACCATAGAGCTTGTCTTGCAGTTCCACTGGCAATGGCCACATCTGCTCTCTCTGATCCCCGTATGTCGGGCAGTTCTGCAGCAGATGTTCAGTAGTCATTTTACCAGTACCGCACGGGCATTCGTCGGTACACCCTATCTTCAATTTGTTGAATAGGTGGTACCTCAGTCTATTGTGGCCAGTGCGAAGTCTGAAGACAACGACCTGCTCTCTTCGGTTCAACTGGTAATAGGCATCGTTTTTGGTGTAACCAGTATGTTCGGTTTCCCATTTGGTAATGTACCTGGCTTTGATAAGCCGTTTTGACTCTTCGTACGTCATACTGGTATCTGTTTGTGGTAGCCTTGCACCTTCTTTTGCCAGTCTGTCTGCCTCCTCGTTGCCTTGGATGTTGCAGTGTGACGGAACCCACTGTACCACTACCCTTTTTGGTGCGGACAGCTGGCACAGTTTGCAGAGTGCTGCTCTTAAGTCATTAAGCTCAGTGTTTTTCTGGCTTTTTAGCGCTGTGACTACGGCGAGAGCATCTGTCAACAAGACTATGTGGCTCTCATTTTCACTGTGTGTTGCCATTTCTTCTACTGCCGCCCTCAGTGCCTCTGCCTCCGCTCTGAAATTGCTTGTGTACTTACCAGTAGCGAATGACAGTGTTATTTTTCTGCCATTTGGTAGGTTCAGGAATGCTCCTGCCCCTCCGTTCTGTGTAGTGTTTGTTACAGAACCGTCGGTGTATGCATGGGTCCAGTCCATGCTTGGGTAGCTTTTCGTTATGAAGCTTAGGGTAGTGTCTCTCCTTTCTTTTTCGGTCTGGCAGTTTTTGTTTGCAATACCTGGTATATTTTCTACCACCTCTGGAAATATGTCCTGCCTCCAAGTAGGTTTTCGTACAGTAGTGATGGGTTTTGGTGTTGTTAGTGCATTTATGGGGTCTTCGTGCATCTTTGCTTTGGCTATTTCTGCAAAGTTTCTCCGCTTTAGTTTCCCAGTTCCCAAATTGTTTAGCCTCTGGTACATTGGATGGTCCGTCAGTCTTCGGAGTTTCTCTGACTGCAGCTGGGCTCTGCAGTCTCTTCTGTCGGTCATGGATTGCAGTTTTGTAATCTTTTCAAGTTCTACAATTGGCGTTGACTTCATGCCACCAGTTATGATTCTCATAGCTTGGTTTTGAAGTTTGTTAACTTTATCGAAGTTCGCCTTCGCTGCTGTTGTCCATGCCGCGATGCCATACTCGAGAACTGGTCTCACTCTTCCAGTGTACAGTTTCTTTAGTATGCCTTCGTCTGCTCCCCAGCTTGTGCCAGCAAGTTTCCTCATGATCGCCATTCTTTCTCTGGCTTTCATTCGGTTTCTCTCAATCTGACTTTTCCATGTCATGCGCCGATCAAATGTGACTCCCAGATAGGTTGGGTTGTCGTTTGGCTGCAGGATTTTGCCATTTAGGCTTAATTTGGTACTTTGGGGTTTTAATGAGAGCGAGAATATTGTGCACGTGGTTTTCTCCTCGTTTATTTTGACCAGCCATGAGTTCGCCCACTCTTCCAGCGATGTTAGGGCCGTTTGCATCCGATTTCTTGCTATGGTGAGATTCTTTTCAGAAGTCCACATAGCCAGATCGTCTGCAAACATTGAGCTATGGACTCTTCTTGGTATATTCTCTGTAATATCGTTTATATATACCAGGAAGAGTGTGGGTGACAGTACTCCTCCTTGGGGTACTCCCTGCTCGAGTGTCACCTTTTTGCTCATCTGCCCTTGTACTTGGACTCTGGCCGTTCTTTGTTTGAGGTAGTGGTTGATCCACTTGTACATCTTCCCACAAACATCACTTCTTCTTAGCTTGACTCTAAGTCCATCCTTCCAGACTTTGTCAAATGCCTTTTCCAGATCCACCCAAACAGCTACTGTGTGTTTCTGTGCCTGGTAGGCATCTTCTATCTCCTGGGCTATGAGGATGACCTGGTCCTCAGTGGATCTGTGCTGTCTAAAGCCGGCTTGCTGTGGAATTAGTATTCGTTTTTCTTCCAGATGCCACATCAGTCTGGTGTTTATCATCCGTTCCATCAGCTTGCCGACACAGCTCAGTAGGCTTATGGGCCTGTATCCATTCGGATCTGTTTTGTCCTTTCCTGTTTTTGGTACTGGTACCAGTATTGCATCTTTCCATGCCTGGGGTACAATACCCCTTTTCCAGCTTTGGTTCAGGACTGATAGTAGTTTTTCCTTCGCTGTTTGGCCCAGCCCCATCAGCATTTCGTTTGTTATCCCGTCTTTTCCGGGAGATTTCCTTCTCTTTAGTGTTCTCATAGCCTCTTCC
The DNA here is from genome assembly GCA_036924085.1 of Ariolimax columbianus. NCBI lineage: Eukaryota > Metazoa > Mollusca > Gastropoda > Stylommatophora > Arionidae > Ariolimax > Ariolimax columbianus. Next base: position 36,173,539 of record JAVGWX010000004.1, on the reverse strand, counting down.
ATTTCGCGCATTGTTAGTTTGGCCATCATGTGCTCTTCAGGAGCCGTATTTATGTTTTCGTGCCCCTTTAGCTCTTCGCTAATGTCTGTATGCTTATCTGCAGGGACCTCGATGTGGTTTGCTCTGGCATAGTGATCGACAAAGGCGTTTGCGGCTTTCTTACCTGTGATCAAGTTTTCGCCTTGCTTGATAGTAATTTGTTTATTTGACGGGGTTTCGTCGTTCATGGCTCTGACTAGCTTCCATAGCTTGTTCCCTTCTTTGTCCAGGTTTAAACTTTCCGTTTTATTTTTCCAGCTTTCTCTTGCTGTTTGCTTGAGAGTGTGTTTGTACTTCGCCGCGGCGGCTTTGAGGGCGATGTTTGCCTCCACGGATTTTTCTCGTTCTGCCATGTTCCTCGCATTTGTTACTGCATCTTCCACTTTCTGTAACTCATCATTCCAGTAGGGCTTATAGTTTTTAATTAAACCATTCAGAGTTTGGTAGCGGGAGATTGAGAACGAACGAAGCGAAGCCAAGCCATTTGGCATGTCAATTTTGAGTGAAACTATCCTGGTAAGCGGAGAATGACGTTCTGGCACATGGTTAGAAGGGTGTACATGACTAAAACAAGGTTAAAGACATTTGAGATATTTGAGGTCAAGTTGTCACTTTTTTTATGTATCTCCTACTAATAATATGCAAGATCGTGACGTTGTAGGTAATGATTTAGTGATGATGTTGGAGTACAACAGCATCAACAATACCAACATATTCGTCATCATATAGAACGTCGCTCTCATCAATGACGTTCAATATGAATCTCGACCAGCAGTCAGTCTACACGCCTGCTAAATGTTCATGCTTAAGGTGTCCTTAATGTTTTGTGTCCATTAAAACCTTGGTCGGCCTCTGCCTCGTCTTCCTAGAACAATACACTTGAGAACTGCTTTTACTAGTCCGTCATGACAAAACGTGGTTTTTAAGCCAGTTCAGCCTCAGGATGACCGCTGCTTTTTTTCGAAAAAATTAAGATTGACGTCTGACAGCGAACAAAGAATAAAAAGAAAAAGCCAGTTCTTTTCAGCACTCAGTTCTTGCAGGACGACTTTATTTGTTATTTTCTTTACCTACATGTACACTTTTAACATCGCCTTTACCTGGCTCAAGGTCAGATGACCAGATTGTGGATTTTGTTTCTCGCTATGACTTAAGTCAGGGTACGACAAATCGTGGACGCCAGGTCGCCAAGGCGCCTAGAAATGTTTCTGTGGCGTCTAACATTTCAGGACTAGTGTGGCAGAATTCCCCCAGCAACCTAGTCAACTAGGTGAAAATCCTCCACAGTGATCAACATACTTGGATCAAGATGCTGAGCAGCGCATGAGCTGCAGTGGTCAGCGACCCATAGCTGACTGCTAGCGTCAGGGCCAGCGAAACAGAACTGCCAAGACCATTTTACACCTCTATGCGGTGATCCTGGATAATAGGCTGCAGCAGGGCAGACTGGCTAAGAAGAAGGGATCGAAAAGGGAATGCTAACCTGGTACTCAACAAATGTATGCTGAAGTCGAATGTGTTGGGCCGAAAGGTGCAAATATCGCAGTCAAGCTGTAAACTACGGCACAACGCATTCCGTTCTCTGGACTACATTCTGCTACTTAAGCCCTTTCAGGGTTTGGTAGTGGGAGATTGAGAACGAACGAAGCCAAGCCAAGCCAACTTTGCATTACAACGAAAGTTCAGATAGGCCGACAACGTGGTCCGCCTGGATGACAATAGATGGACGACGAAGGCGTCTTTCTGAAGAACATATAACGAAAACCGCCGGCGTGGAAAGACAGTCAACGAGACGGAGGAAGGATCTGCAGCACAACTTTGGACCATCATGATTCTCCAGAATGAAAGACAGACATGGATTCAAGCACCTTTGACTATCTGGCATCCGTCAACCTTCCCTGATTGAATACCAGGATTCAAGTAAATATTCATGATTTCAAGCGTTTGCTCACTGCTTTCTTTAGATGTATCCAAAATGTTCTCTGGAAGTTGAAAAATAAATACAGAATAACTTCAAGTATGCAGGAGGGGGGCAATTGAAGGATATCATTTGGAGGAAATAAACATCAACCTTTCCCTTTACCCACACCTAATCAATCAATCAATCAATCAATCAATCAATCAATCAACCAGTCAATCAAAGTCGTCGCTCTTCTAGGTGCATAGGCCATTGACAATATCCTGCCTGTGCACACGATCCTGGACTGCTCTTTCTGTCTCTCTTCAGGTGTAATCATTTCATTTTAGTTCCGTTTCACATTCTCTTCTCTATTTTGCATTTGTGTTTACCTCTCTCTCTTTCTCTCTCTCTCTCTCTCTTTCACTCTCTATTCTTGAGGATTCCATGTAAGAGCCTGTCTGGCTATGTTGGACTGTACCTTCCGCAGCGTATGTCCTATTTTCTTCGCTTACTTGTTGTTACAGAGTCTGTTGTTATCTCAGTTCCCAGATCTTCATTCCTCCGGACACGTTATGCCCATTATCTTCTTAGACACCTGTTAACTAAAGACTGCAGGCTTTGCTGTATGACCTTGGTCGTTCTCCATGTCTCCGCTCCATATAACAGCACCGACTTGACACTAGCGTTAAATATTCTATCCACATCTTTTGGTGTGAAACAAAGAAGCTGAGAGAACTAAACACCTGTTAGACTACCAGGGCCTTCTGACGAAGATGACTCTGCTGCATTGATCTGCAAATAGATTTTCGCCATTAAGGCACGATGTAATGTTAAAATACGCAGTTAGCAAAATTTTAGCATGAGATAAAGCTGTGGTGATTTTGCGCTGACAGGCTTGCTGTCTACAAAAGAACCTGGCAGTGCCTGTAACTGGTTCCCGTCAGGAGTTAATGTAAAGACTGATGTATGGATGGGACATTAATGTGCAACGTACATATCCTTTGTTATGCACAAATATCGCTATCAGGGAAGTATAGTATATGTTTATTTTAAATATTAGTTGTCTCAATGTGTCAAGTACACTTTCAGTTAACCATGTTTCGTACGATGGTCAAGACTATGCAAATACAGCCCGTCATTGCAGAATAAATCCCGAAGAACAAGAAGAAGAAGAAGAATAAAAGGAAAAGAAAAAAAGAAGAAGAAGAAGAAGAAGAAGAAGAAGAAGAAATGAAGAAGAAGACTATGATGATGACCAAGGAGAAGAAGAATGTATATCTAACTGGTTAGTAAGGAAGTGTGTGGTCTTCCGTTTCAAGCACCTGTCAATCATTTTAGCCCTACCTGCTTTTCATCACACCTGTAACGTCAGCATAAAGTGTTGTTTGTCCATCGTAATTGACGAGGACCACTTTGTAAGCATTCACTGTAAACTGTTTTCATGTCAGCATTCACTGTAAACTGTTCTCATGTTAGCATTCACTGTAAACTGTTCTCATGTCAGCATTCACTGTAAACTCTTCTCATGTCAGCATTCACTGTAAACTGTTCTCATGTTAGCATTCACTGTAAACTGTTCTCATGTCAGCATTCACTGTAAACTGTTCTCATGTCAGCATTCACTGTAAACTGTTCTCATGTCAGCATTCACTGTAAACTGTTCTCATGTCAGCATTCACTGTAAACTGTTCTCATGTCAGCATTCACTGTAAACTGTTCTCATGTCAGCATCCACTGTAAACTGTTCTCAAGTCAGCATTCACTGTAAACTGTTCTCATGTCAGCATTCACTGTAAACTGATCTCATGAGTTCGAAGATGACTAAATAAGCCAATCTGAGCCATGAATTGTCTATTGCACTTTGTACAAGGCAATAAAACACATCCTTCCAACGGGGTTGAAGAATGGTAGACGTTGATCCGACATACCTAGCACATGGCCAGGCCATCTCAGCTGTGTCATGTTATGTATACTAGACATGCTCGATCGCGATAGCACATCTGAGTACGGCGTGACTGAGTGGTTAGAATTTCGGTTTCCTTAGTCTGATGAACTCAGATTCGAACAGTTAGTATAAACAGCTAGCAAAACATTTGTTTTTTTCTCTTATATTAGTACGAAATAAAGGCCAAAGATATACACTGATTTGCGACTGCTGAGGCAAACGACCTTTATTCCACAGCCCTATTCTCACTCCCTCCACTCCCCGCCCCCCACTCCACCCCACCCCCGCACACTTTATTTGCTGAACAAATGTTTTTATTTCTGATGTTTGTGACCTGAAAGTACTGCTAAACAAACGAAAACGAGTGACAAATGAATTGCTTCCCTTTGTTTATCAGACCACCATATTTTGTTTTAAATTTTAGAAATGTTATTAACTTCTTTCAATTAAAGTCTTGTTTAAAGAAACTGTGTCTAAGACTACATTTTTATTCATTTAGCCTTGACGAACGGCTTTAAGTAGAATTAATAGTCAACGGCGTAAATAAATGCTATGTTAAAAATAGCATTAAAAAAAAACTAATGCAAATATCATTGTCAGATATTACTAGATTTATTATAGTGACAACTTACTTGATAACAATAACGGCCTTTGACCTGATAATGTCATATTTATGTACGGGTCTCTTGGCACATGCACGTTATTTCAAGGGGTCAGCAAGGACATGAGGTCTGAAAAACGTTACTAGAGACAGTTTGGTGTGGAAATGTGTACCTCCCATTGTAGATAACTATATGTTATAACTACTTGTGCTGATATTGACTGGTCAACTTCAAGGAAAAATATAAGTCAACCGTCAGAGACAGTGGATTGTCCTCAGTCTGGAGATATTTTAGGACACAGCGCAAGAGAACAGGGAATGCGCACCTCTCTGATGTCAGTTTTCTTGTAGCAAATCTTCAGAATTAGGCAGCTGAACACTGCCGAAGACGGATGTGTCGGACCGAAAGGTGCAAATATCGCAGTAAAGCTGTAAACTAGCGACACAACGCATTCCTCTCTCCGGACTACATCCTGCTACTTGCAAAGCCCTGTTCAAGACTTGGTAGTGGGAGATTGAGAACGTAGAAGAAGAAGAAGAAGAATTAGGCAGCTGAAAAGTGTACATTGTATAAATTGTAAAAAATTAGCAGCAATAATAGTAACATGTGATCTCATGGGATTGTGTGAAACAAGGTGTAAGACCAGCTGATAGCTTTACAAGATAGTCTGGAACCACTAGAGTAAGAGTAATAGAGGAAAAGCAAAACCTACTTTAAGAAGAGAGCTCGAGACAGACATTCACAGGATAAGTAAGAAGAGGAGACAGCTGGAACGATTGGAAACAAAGAGACGGACTTGGCGTTAAAGAGATATGCTCCCTAGGGAGCTGCAATTGTTGTTTAATAAGATACGTCACTTTTAACCACAGATTGTTTGTTTTTGTGTTATATCAGAGCGCGTAAGACATTCACAAATAGTCAGTGCATAAATTTGGACATTTACACAGCGCTAAAAGTCATGTAACCTTAATGTGTGTCCGATATATAGAACACTTAGCTCTCAAACGGGATGCAGTCCGAGCTATAGAACACGTTGCTCATACATGGGCTGCAGTTCGAGCTATAGAACACGTTGCTCATACATGGGCTGCAGTTCGAGCTATAGAATACTTTGTTCATACATGGGCTGCCGTCCGAGCTTTAGAACACTTTGCTCATACATGGGCTGCAGTTCGAGCTATAGAACACTATGCTCATACATGGGCTACAATTCGAGCTATAGAACACTTTGCGCATACATAGGCTGCAGTTCGAGCTATAGAACACTTTGCTCATACATGGGCTGCAGTTCGAGCTATAGAACACTTTGTTCATACATGGGCTTCAGTTCGAGCTATAGAACACTTTGTTGATACATGAGCTGTAGTTCGAGCTATAGAACACTTTGCTCATACATGGGCTACAGCTCGAGCTATAGACCACTTTGCTCATACATGGACTACACTTAACAGTTCGAGCTATAGAACACTTTGCTCATACATGGGCTGCAGTCCGGCTACAGAACACAGCTTTCAAATAGGCTGCAGTCCTAGCTATAGAACACTTGACCCTGAACTTGGCTACAGTCCTAACTATAGAACACTTGACCCTGACATGGGCTGCAGTCCTGGATATAGAACACTTAGCACTCACATGGGCTGCAGTCCTCTGTATAGAACACTTCGCCCTGACATGGGCTGCATTCCGAGCTACCCACCAGAATGTTGCGAAGTTCGAGCCTGTAGACAGGTTTTGCTTTTATTGGTTTATATGTCTCCTTCTTTAGTACCTCCGTGTTGTGATCTATACATTTTTTGCTGCTCCTTACAAACTTTATTTTTGAAGAGGTGCGCTGTTGAATCAACATAAAGTTTGTGTGTGTCCCAGCGTTGCCTAGAATATATTGCTTTGATTTCTTCCTATTAGTGTTTTCAATTCACATTACATTTTTTTTGCCTGACAATATCAGACTGTATTAATTGATATTATTGTTCTTCTCAGTTTGCTATCGTATATGACCATCTTATTTGCACAGGCGACATTTATAATCATCATCATCGTTTCTATCCACTTGTGTTGTTAGATGCCGTGTAATTTTCTGTCGAGTGCCAGCTTTGACGCAGATGATCGTGTTATTCCGCGTTTCTTTTGACATTACTGGTGACATTTCCGATGAGGTCCTCCATTGTTTCAGTTTTTTGGCAGGAGAAAATGCATTGGTGGCTTCCCTGGTCAATCTCAGCTGTTCACTTAACTCAACGTTTTTAATTAAACTGGTGTAGAAGATTCTGCAGTTTCAGTTGAGAAACAGTTTATCATTCAAATTGTGTAGTGTTGTCACAAAGAAATCTTTTGTCTTACGCCATTTGTTTGGCCATCTATGCATTCAATTTCAATCCATTGGGATACAGCGTTTCTTTAACACCCTCATTTGTGCATGTTCGTCTTGCTCTGGGTCCCTGTAGTTGGTATTACAGCAGCATGTAAGTTTGAAGTGATTCTTGTCATCCTGACGACCAGTGTCCAAGCACCACAACATACAGCCTTCATCCATAGTTCAGGGACTTGAATTGCCCTGTCGTTCGCCTTTGGCATGCTGCTCTCATCACTTGTATCCAGAAGGTTGGGACAAATTATCAGATGACCTGGATCTTGTACTGCCCCAAGGTCACAAATATCCAGAAGGTTGGGACAAATTATCAGATGACCTGGATCTTGTACTGCACCACGGTCAAATGTATCGCCATCTAAGGGAACCATGCATTCTTGTTATTATGTCCTATCTATTTGAGTCTCTGCAGACAAAAATATACCAACATAGACATTGTTCGCACTGTATTTCGGATGTCTTTCTTTCTCACACCCTTCAAGCGACTTTGGCTGCTGTTTGCAAACTTATTGTTTCACGTGTTGTAATGTTTCATTCGAATGTTTAAGTCAGTCTATGCTTGACGTAGGTAACAAAGAGTTTATATTAATATTATTATTTGGAACCAGTCATCAGCCGATGAAACTGGGATACATTTGGCATCCATATTGATGGCAGACGTGTCAATCACCTTCGATTTGCCGACGACATAGTGCTCATTAGAGTCAGCAGCAGAAATCAACCAAATGATGCAGCTACTCGATGGAGAGGGCAAGGAAGCGGGACTGTGAGATGAATGTCTCAAAAACCAAAGTGTTGCGCAATCGTTTCGCCAATTGTAGTCCAGTCTGCTTTGGCGGGGTGCAACGAGAGGATGTTATGCAATTCTGACATACGACGATTGTCCTTGTGAATGATGCAGTAATCTATGAAGACAAGGCAAAACATAGATGGGCATGTCACATGTTGGGACCAAACTATGGTCGACGGAGCACGGCGATAGTAGCCTGGTACCCTAGAGAGAAAAACAGACTGCGGGGAAAACATCTAATGCGTTGGTCAGACTCCTTTGCTGCACACAACAACATCCGAGACTCCTCTAGGGGAGGGCGTACATGCACTGGACTTCCACAGCCCAATACAAGGCCCGTTGGGACTCGTAGCTACGCTGAGGAACGGGTAATCAAGATCAAGATCAAGATCAATATAAAGTTGATCATTTCTCTTTTTGTTTTATTTATAATGTTTGATCGTTCCTCTAGGTTTGAGGTCCAGTTCGGGATAACAAATTAAACACGCGGTACATTAGACAAATATTCAGGTGCAACGTCTTTTTCTTGTTCTTCTTGTTCTTGTTGTTGTTTTTGTTGTTGTTGCTTTTCTTCTTCTTCTTCTTCTTCTTCTATTCATTCTCCTTGCTTGCAACTCTTCTATGTTCTTATGCTGTCTTCTTCTTCGTCTTCTTCTTCTTTTCTCCATTCTCCTTCCTTTCCTTTTCCTTTCCTGCAACTCCTCCTTCTTCTTGTCCTTCTTCTTTTTTCTTCTTCTTCTTCTTTTTCTTCTCCTTCTTCTTTTTCGTCCTCTTTTTTTCCTTTCCATTCTCCTTCCTTTCCTTTTGCTTTCCTGCAACTCGTGCAACTTCTCCTTCTCATTCCTCCCCCACCTTTTTTCCTGTTCTTATTATTATTAGTACAATTATTTTTCATTATTGTCGTCTACTTCTTCTCAAATAATCACAGCAACCCTATCTCATCTGTCTACTTACGTCGATACGTGTCGTGCGGAAATGTAATCTTCTTTCGTGTGCCATTTTTATGACCCTTGATATTTTGAATCTCTGTCTCTGAAGAGTTTCTTTAACACCGCTAGCTCGTCGTTCCATTGGACCACCTCTTGCTTACAATTCTCCGATACCTTCGATAATAGAGTCTTAGCCGCCACCACGGTGGGATTGACGTCATAAATTGTTATACATGATATCGTAAGTGAAGCATTTTTAAATGGTGCCCGTGTTGAATATACCATAACCTACCAAGCATGTCGAAATAGTCAACTTAATATTTGCGCATGGAACTAGCAACATTATAATGCAAAGTCATTGTAATCAATGCTCGTTTACTAACCTGCGAATGAGATAGCTGCAGTGGTTGTCCTATGCTTCACCTGTAACGGAAAGGTGAACCTTCCAATATTTTCTAATTTAAACAAAGATATGGGTCATTGTGTAAAGATATATATATATATATTTAAATACAAATTAGCAAAACAATTGCATCTCGTATAATTCAAGTTGACCCCGAAAGAGTGAATTAAATTGTGTTTTTAAAAAAAAAAGAACAAATGTCATTAGACTCTCGTAAAGAAATGCAAAACACACTATCATTGGTCTTCCTGACATGACGCAAGAAGGACAGTATTTTGGTGTGTCTTTGGCGCCCCCAGCGTATTTTATCTGTGGACTTTGGGTCACCTAACTGGTGTGGACTGACATTGGGTTACTTAACTAGCCTTCATGTAGACCTTGAACCTTCAATCTTATCCTCAGACCTCAGACTGGCATTGGACTATGTAACTAACAAAAGGCATAGGCCACCGTCCATCGTGGACGATGATGCATAATTAATTTTGCTACCGCTATTTTTAGAAAGGATTAACTGCGTACTTTTTATCCTCACTCTCTCGTCTCGTGCCGCCCGACCCCAGGGGCAAGTCAAGGACAAGACGACTAGGGGGCGACTACGAGATGCAGGAGACTCCGCGTAACTAGCCCTCATGTAAACAGTTAACTTCAATCGCGTCGTCAGACTGACATTGGGCTACGTAACTTTAATAGTCCTCTAGTGGTTATTGTGTTAGCTAACTAGTCCACATGAAAATATAGGGTCACCGAACTTGCCGCCATTATGAACTTGCTCGTGCCGTCATTTTGGTTGTCCTTGCATTATGCCGTAGATTTTTAGCCATTCGTAACTGGATGTACCACCTGTAGACAAGTTATCACACCCACCTGTAGACAAGTTATCATACCCACCTGTAGACAAGTTATCATACCCACCTGTAGACAAGTTATCATACCCACCTGTAGACAAGTTATCATAACCCCCTGTAGACAAGTTATCATAACCACCTGTAGACAAGTTATCATATCCACCTATAGACAAGTTATCATAACCACCTGTAGACAAGTTATCATAACCACTTGTAGACAAGTTATCAAACCCATCTGTAGACACGTTATCATAACCACCTATAGACACGTTATCGTAACCACCTGTAGACAAGTTATCACAACCTCCTGTAGACAAGTTATCATACCCACTTGCAAAGTCACATTACTTCCAGAAATAGTCAGTATTTTAATAGCTTTTCAATCTGATAGTACATGTCACTCGTCGCTACATTAAGACACACAATAGCTTGCTGTGCTTGGCACATTGCCATAGATAAGTACGCTAGAACCCAAATTTGAATAACCGGCGAGAGTAAGAAAAGGTGAAAAACCACCGGGGCGTGAAGTAAAGAGTAGCCAGGGTCAGGTGACACATACTGACCAAGGCGGAAGTGAAGAGTAATCAGGGTCAGGTGACACATACTGACCAAGGCGGAAGTGAAGAGTAATCAGGGTCAGGTGACACATACTGACCAAGGCGGAAGTGAAGAGCAATCAGGGTCAGGTGAAACATACTGACCGAGGTGGAAGTGTGAGTAATAAGGGTCAGGTGAAACATATTGACCAAGGTGAAAGTGAAGAGTAATCAGGGTCAGGTGAAACATATTGACCAAGGTGAAAGTGAAGAGTAATCAGGGTCAGGTGAAACATGCTGACCGAGGTGGAAGTGAAGAGTAATCAGGGTCAAGTGAAACATGCTGACCAAGGTGGAAGTGAAGAGCAATCAGGGTCAGATGAAACATATTGACCAAGGTGGAAGTCAAGAGTAATCAGGGTCAAGTGAAACATGCTGACCAAGGTGGAAGTGAAGAGTAATCAGGGTCAAGTGAAATATGCTGACCAAGGTGGAAGTGAAGAGCAATCAGGGTCAGGTGAAACATACCTCATCTTCCCGTTCGTGACTCTAGAAACAGACTGTGTGGCAGCAATTGGGCATCGAGGTGGTAATCAACACTGTAATCCACATACAGGTGAGCTCAAACAGAAGCCTCGCTATCCACTACATTAAGATGTACCCAAGCCCACCTGTTTAGGCACGCCTCTGGGTGCACGAAAAGGATTGTAACTCGCTAGTAACGTCGTCAAAGGTTAGCTCAACCCAACAAGAGCAGCTTCGAGAAACATCAACAGGGACCAGACAATACATTGTACTTTGAGTCTTTGTTTATTATAAGGACACAGAGATCATGTCGTAAGAGTCAAATAACTGTGTGACATGGCATAACACAGGACATTTAGGTGGTTTGTTAAGAACAGCATAGATGGCGTCTCACAGGCTACGGGTATACTTTGCTCTATTGTTTGAGTCTATTAAGATGAAATCGCACATCGGTTAATCTACCTCCGCAGCATTTGTCCCAAAGCAGCGGAGTAATAAGCTGAGCAGGAAATCTTTCTTCCGGCTACATCCAGCTCACTCTAGAGCTGGGACCTGCCCCTGTAGAAGTACAGGTCGACTAAGACTTAGACTGGAATATGATATCAATGTAATGCTAAGTACTGATGCTATGTAAAGTATTCAATTACAAGCAAAAAATACATCGCCGTTTATCAATGTTAAAGCCCCAGCAGTGTATCATGCAACCGGGAAAGGAAACACGACCTAAATCAAACTATTAAACGGATGAACGGAGAATGCTGCGACAAACGGAGACAAAAACCTTAGCAAAAAAGAACTTCAAAAAATGCATATGAAGGCCAAAGTAGTCACAAAGCTGGCACTGTTGTCGAGGGTGAAGTGTTAAGGACTTGTTTGTGTGTGCGATAGAAAACCTGTTCCTGTTCTCGCTGCCGTGTCTTTCCCTAACAGTAAAACGTGCACCATCTGGCAAAGATGGCGCCATAACTGGCTGCGAGTCTACATTTCTCTACTGTTTTGGATCATTATGGATGCCGCTAGACCACAGATTTGCCTGGAATTCACACTAGTCGACGACTTACACTTGTGTTCACGGAAACGTGGTGTTGTTTTCCGTCTGGACTTGTTATTTCGTTCTTTTTCTGTTATTTCTTCCATCCGTCTATCCTGGTCTGGACGCCGGCTGAATGGCACTACGCTTATACCTGTGTCGTATTTCACGGGTTAGTTCTTCCGGTTCACCTTCACAAATTTGGCGTGTGGAAATTTTAGATGCTACTATGATGAGCTGAATACAGCTGGGGAGAGATGCCAGACTCACTCACACGCTGAGTGTTGTCCATACGACCTCTTGTGGTTATCGAAAAGGCACGACAAACTGCGTTAGGTGCCATCTAACCTTTCTACCCTGCGGACGGAAAGGCTTCAGTGGTACTTCAGGGGTATATTACCCCAAATGCGGTAACAATGAGAATTTTGGGGGTAATGTAGGTTTTACAAAAATACAAAGAAAGTGTTTATAAAATTAGTTATACTATTTTATGCCAAGATAATTGTGAACATCTTAGAAAACGATAGTAATTTTTTTTGTCTTTTTCATAATAATGAATCTACTGTAGAAATCGTATGTAGGTCGAGTTAAAGCCATTTTACTTATTCTGAATTTGCAAGTGGGATGACGCCGTGCATCGAATTTGGAAATAGCAAAAAGTTTAATTTAAAACCAGGCTACAAATTTACAAAATCCAAATTGTTTTAATATCTAAAAGCCGTAATGTAGATGTTTTTTTTATCCAAAAGGAAACGGTGACATTTTTCCAAAACCTGAAGTGTACATGTTTTGAATACAATGCTTCAGTTCTTCATCCATTTTAATTAATTTGGGGGGGGGGGGGACGGCGTGGGCTAGTGGTTAAGTGACGGCTGACAATCCGAAGGTGCTGGGTTCGATCCCCATAATCAGCGCCGGCCCTTACCCCGGGGATGCAAACCCTTAGAAAATGCAGGAGGAAGCAGACCCTTACATAAAAATGCATGCATGTGCATTGGGCCGACAGGCGCAAAATTAAAACCACAGTGCAACGCACACCGCCAAAAAAAAAAAAAATGTAATTAAATAAACATAAATTAGTTGATATGTTTGCTATTCTATGTGTTACTTTGACGTTAAACAAAAAATTTAATGTTGACTGAGAGTAGTTTTCTCTTCATTTTAAAAGCAATTAGCTTGTCTTTGAAGACCGGGGTGGGGGTAAATATCATTCGACAGAAACAGATTTGGGTACCTCAACAGAATTCCTGGCCGATGATTTAAACTATCCGGGGCCTGTTGACGTCGGAGATCCAACCCCCCATTGCTCTTTTGCGAGAAACAATAACTCTAACCCCTGTGCCACTCATACACTAATTAGATTTGAGGTTACCAATACCACACACAACCCTACTTGGTCGCTTTTCACGATATGCATAGTTGGGGGCAATGGACTCTTCTCTTTTGCATCTCAGGAAAGGTCCGTGGGGCCACGTAAGGAGCAAACAACTATCTTTCAGGCGTTGTTGTTTCTGAGAGCGATTCTTAATCAGGGTCAGGTGTAACAGGCTGAGGGTCAGGTGTAACATGCTATCTGAGGGTCCGGTGAAACATGCTGTCTCAGGATCAGGTGCAAAATGCTGTCTCACGATCAGGTGAAACATGTTGTCTCAGGTTCAGGTGAAACACGTTGTCTCAGGTTCAGGGGAAACATGTTGTCTCAGGTTCAGGTGAAACATGCTGTCTCAGGGTCAGGTGAAATATGCTGTCTCAGGGTCAGGTGAAACATGTTGTCTCAGGGTCAGGTGAAACATGCTGTCTCAGGGTCAGGTGAAACATGTTGTCTCAGGTTCAGGTGAAACATGTTGTCTCAGGGTCAGGTGAAACATGTTGTCTCAGGGTCAGGTGAAACATGCTGTCTCAGGGTCAGGTGAAACATGTTGTCTCAGGTTCAGGTGAAACATGTTGTCTCAGGGTCAGGTGAAACATGTTGTCTCAGGGTCAGGTGAAACATGTTGTCTCAGGTTCAGGTGAAACATGCTGTCTCAGGGTCAGGTGAAATATGCTGTCTCAGGGTCATGTTAAACATGCTGTCTGATCAAGACTTCGTCTCATTTCTCGTGTGTGCACCTGGAAACAGAATGTGTTGCAGCATTCTGGTTAACGAGGTGGGGGTTGACTGTGTAATCACCACAGTGGCGATCTTGGTGTTGAGTCTTGCACTGCACTACAGCCAGTAGGACCCCGGTTCACATTCTTATCGGGATGTAAGAGAAGCCGCTGTAACCCGCTACAAAAGAAACGTTAACTCGTCTCAGCAGGACTAGCTAGGCTAGAACATCATCGCCATTTCTGTGTTTTAAAACTTTTTAAAACCCAAAATAATATTGTCTTTAACTTGCCCCGGGTGATTAAATAAGTAGTCTACCTAAATTTAATTTATTTGCTTACCTGGAGAACTTTTCAACTAACAAATAAAAAAATGGGCTCGCAAAGACTAGTGGCGATGTTATAAAAGAAACAATGCGCACAATAAATTAGGCCTTGTTGATGTCTTTCCCGTGTGCACCCCCTGTAGGCTATACAAATATTGCCGTGAACAGAAGAGAAAGGGAGTGAAGCCATTCGTCATCTGTCATGCACCAGATGGTTATCTGCCCACTGGTTTTAATTTGTGTGACAGAAAAAAATATAATGTATGATTTATTTACACTAGCTGTTTTGAGTGGCTTTTTATTCATTGGATTTATTCGACACGAATGATTGCTCTGTTTAATCCATGTTTTATGGTTTAATGGTTTGGAGTCGCGTAGTGCAGTGGTTAGCGCGCTGGCTTCGCATCTGAGTGGTCCTGGGTGCATTCCCCAGTTGAGGTGGTAATGTTTTTTCAGACCGCAACTGCTCCCGGGTCGACCCAGGCTTAAATGGGTACCGGTTCAGTCCGGGAAGTGAAAGCGGCGAGGGAGAGGAGATGGCTACCGCCCTCATATAGCCGAGCTTTTGAAATGTGAGATCGCTAACACCTCACACCCCTACGGCAGTAATGCTATGGGTTACTAAACTAAAATGGTTTTCTTCCCATTTATGAAAATATGTCTCCGTTGACAAAGAACACATTGTTGAAACTGGGGGTATTTCCCACGTCTTAAAGTGACGGGGAAGTAGGAGTGATGAGACATGTGACTGCGGAGCAACACATGACCCAGACCACCTGATAAGACATGTGACTGTGGAGAAACACATGACCCAGACCACATGATGATAAGACATGTGACTGTGGAGAAACACATGACCCAGACCACCTGATGAGACTTGTGACTGCGGAGCAACACATGACCCAGACCACCTGATGAGACATGTGACTGTGGAGAAACACATGACCCAGACCACCTGATAAGACATGTGACTGTGGAGAAACACATGACCCAGACCACATGATGATAAGACATGTGACTGTGGAGAAACACATGACCCAGACCACCTGATGAGACATGTGACTGCGGAGCAACACATGACCCAGACCACCTGATAAGACATGTGACTGTGGAGAAACACATGACCCAGACCACCTGATAAGACATGTGACTGTGGAGAAACACATGACCCAGACCACATGATGATAAGACATGTGACTGTGGAGAAACACATGACCCAGACCACCTGATGAGACATGTGACTGCGGAGCAACACATGACCCAGACCACCTGATGAGACATGTGACTGTGGAGAAACACATGACCCAGACCACCTGATAAGACATGTGACTGTGGAGAAACACATGACCCAGACCACATGATGATGAGACATGTGACTGTGGAGAAACACATGACCCAGACCACATGCCCAAAATCTTCTGGGCACGTGTACAATGAATGACACATTGAGTAGGAATGACGAACCGATCCACGTAGCTGAACATTAGAAACATGGTGTCTGATGTGTTGTCCAGGACAAGGGAAGTTAGCTAATACAGCATCAAGGGTTTGTAAACGGTGATTTCTAGTTTTCTGTACGATTGTCTCTGACAGATTCCTTCATATCAGTATCTGTACATATCATCATCATTACGCTGCGTATTTCAGCTGCTGAAGGCTATAAGGAGGACGTTTAGCACTGAGGAATAAAGGTTGCTTCGCCTGCAGTCGTCACGCAGTATATTTGATAAGTCTTTATTTTAACTCTGGTAGAAAAAAATAATCTATGCATTATCAAGATTTTGAACGAGTGTTCTCCTGGTAACCTCTACACCTCACGGTAGAAGAGGAGCGACTAAGTAAGTTCTCCAAGTAATAAGGCTGACACACGCACACACACACACACAGACAAACACACACACCTCTCGGTCACTTGCTCTTTATATCGTGTACATATTGTTCTCAGTTTATCTCTGTAATCTGGTTGCATCTTTGTTGTGAATCTGTCAATCCATTGCAGTTTTTGATAAAGCGCTTAAATTTTTTTCTTTTATTTTTACATTTGCATAGCATATTTTCTATGCCCAGCGATGAAATGATGAAATAGTTTCTCTGTATTTTTGTATCTGTATAAAAACTCCCGCGTGTAGCGGATCGGAAAAAGAAACCAAAAAAAGTGTAAATCTATCCTTAAGATGCGACTAAAGACAGTTTGGCAAAGAGCCGTCTATTATTTCCATCCGGTACTTTTATTGGGACAAGAGATGTATCTCTTGTTCTTCTTATTCCTAGTTTGTTCTCAATCTCCCGCTGCCATGCCCTTAACAGGGCTTTGCAAGTATCAGATTGTTTCACTAGTTTACAGCTTGACTGCGATATTTGCATCTTTTGGTCCGACACATCTGTCTTTGGCAAGAATGTATCTCTATCTTTCTAGGCTGCAGAACTCAGAATGGCGCCTGACTCCCCTTTGGTATCACAGTTTTATTAAGATTATCTTTCCAACACTTGTAAAACACGCAAATGACAATTTATGTAGCTTTCATATTAGGATAAATATTACAACAATGTTAATGAATTAATTACATAAACTTATTATATATATTTTCTTTTAGTACTTTGTCCTTTTTAAATATCTTGTCTTAGTTTGCAACATGTGTTGTTTTTAAGTCGGGTTTAATATGTCACGTGACTCACGCCCGCCAATCATCATTTTCTGATGCCGCAATTCATTACACTTGCCTATCGCACAACGTATCCTGGGAACAACACTGGTTCTACTCCATCATCTAGAAACTGGAGCAGCATGAAAACAAAGTAAAAGACTTCTGCATACATGGAAGGAGAGGGGCGACTAAACCATGTCACACATCACATTATCCTTGACGTCCGTGCGATTGAGCCAACATCATTTAGTATGCATATCATCAATGAAACATTCTTATGTGTAGGCTGCCATTTTAATTTCCTTTATATTACCCAGTTGTTCCTTTGATTGATTCAACAAATATGCATGTTTCTTGCAACGAGGCGAGGCTGTCATCGTATCGGACTAGTTTCTAGTGCGTATTCCTTGTGATTCTTGTCTGGTACTGAGAATCTTTTTGTTTGGATTGCTTATATGCTATGTGTTGTTGGAATAGTTTGCACGAAACGTGTATGCTATGTGGTTCTGATATAGGTTGCACGACACGTATATGCTATGTGTTGTTGGAATAGTTTGCACGAAACGTGTGGCGCCGGGAATGAAACGAATTATAGTACTGCCACCTCTCAAGAATGGTATAAAAGACAACTAAAGAGAGTTGTGCTTGGGGCTGCTCACTTCATCATATTAAAAAAACCTGTCCTTTATCATCAACCACTGCAAATACTCGTATACAGGCTTCCTGTATAGGGACCAGTTGCAATTATAATCTATGCATGATACAGCTTGGAGTGATAAGGTGAATGGTTGTAGATGCTTGAAAACATACGTTCTTTAGAGGGGGTCAGTTATAGTGGGGTCAGTTATAGTGGGGTCAGTTATAGTGGGGTCAAATATAATGGGGTCAGTTCTAGTGGGGTCAGTTATAGTGGGGTCAGTTATAGTGGGGTTAGTTATAGTGGAGTCAGTTATAGTGGGGTTAGTTATAATGGGGTCAGTTACAGTAGGGTCAGTTATAGTGGGGTCAGTTATAGTAGGGTCAGTTATAGTAGGGTCAGTTATAGTGGGGTCAGTTATAGTGGGGTCAAATATAATGGGGTCAGTTATAGTGGGGTCAGTTATAGTGGGGTCAGTTATAGTGGGGTCAGTTATAGTGGGGTTAGTTATAGTGGGATCAGTTATAGTGGGATCAAATATAATGGGGTCAGTTATAGTGGGGTCAGTTATAGTGGGGTCAGTTGTTGTGGGATCAAATATAGTGGGGTCAGTTATAGTGGGGTCAAATATAGTCGGGTCAGTTATAGTGGGATCAGTTATAGTGGGGTCAGTTATAGTGGGGTCAGTTATAGTGGTGGTCTACGCTTAAGACTGAACCCAAAAGAGGAATGAATGGTTTTCTTGACTTTGCTCTTCCTTCAAAGCGATTTTTCAGGCGCTGTGGTCAAGAGGTAAGGCACTCGGCTCTCAAAACGATGAACGAAAACGATGGACGATCTAATCCCGCAATTTTCAAGCGACCTCTGGTGTCAAGATAGGTGTGACCAGACTGCTTGAATCCTGAATGACCTCGAGTCGCCTTGACTAAGTCTTGCCACTGGTCAAATGTACTTCGGCACCAGAGAGTGAGGTTAATACTCACTATAATCCAAATACAGCGCAAGTTGCATCGTCAAATCCGTTTGATGGTCGCTATCGTAGCTTGCCATGGGTCAATAAACTATCCAGTATCCATAGTTGTTTTGTTCATGCACGAGAACATTTAAACATAATATTTGAAACATCTCCATACCACAGTATCCGACATTGGAGAGAAAAGACACGCGCCATACGTTATCTAAATCTACTTTTAAGGATCACATGTGAGACATATACTCCATTAATGTTGTTCTCGAAAGCAGGATCGAGTTTCGGCAGACCAGAATTAAAATGATCGAGTTTCAAATTGATTTCCAATTAAAGTAAGAAATCAACTTTTATAATTGCATTTTTCTCTTAGATCCATACATTAGTCTACTTTTTTTGTCTTCTGTAAATTACTTTTATTTTTATAGTCTTATTTTTTTTGTTTTTTTTTGTGGGTAGATTTTAAAAAGTTTGACTGGGACTTCGTTTCCTTTGTCTTCTGTCTTGGGCCACGGTGGACCAGTGGATGATGCTTCCCGTCTGTAGCATCATGGATGTTGTTTCTGAGTTCGAATTGGTCGTCTTCTGTCTCGTGGGTACCAGAATGTTGTCACTGTGCTCTAACGGCCATCAGTTCCCCAAAGCACAGCAAAACTTTGCCTTCTCTGTGTGGGTAACTGCATTCTTCACCAATGCCATTTGTCGTACTTCGGTGTTGTGAAGCCCGTTCAAACATTGGTTGTGGAGCGTGAGGCCGATCATACGTCTCTCGAGGGAGGCTTGGGTCACTCTGAGTGTGGACTCCATTTCTTTTGTAAGTAACCATGTTTCTGGGCGTAACCCATTGCATGTAGAACTGTGCAGTTGGATAGGGAGGCTGGCAGACTCTGGTCGTGGGTATGGACTAGTGCCGTCTTTAAAGACGAGAAAGTAGTCCAGCCCGCGCGATGACGACTTGTTAGTTATGGGTTCAGGTCGTTCTGCAAGTTCAATAGGCGCCACCCCTTGCAGATAGTGTCAGCTTTACAGCATCCACCACCACGGACATTGATTTTGACTATGCCACCTTAATAACAAAAACGCCGGATCTCCGGTACCATACCACACAAATAATAGAATATCACACGCTAAACGAGCATTGTTGGAAGAGAGACACAAAATGACTCGCTCCCCGGCCAGCAATGCAGCTTTCAGGACCCTCAGCTCACTCTGCCGTCAAAAACTCAAGAAGACCACGAGGAGTTTGCCCGCCAACGCCTTCTTGAAACAGCAGTCCCGACGTAGCATAAAGCTAGCTTCTCGACACATCGCCGAGCCCCTGAGGAAGTCCTTGTCTGAAAGCGCCCGATGTGCCCCGAACTACTTATAGACCAGACATAGAGAAGATCATAAAGGAGTATTACCCCAAATTATTCAAGTCAGCTGATCCTATACCCATTCCAGCCCAACCCCCACTTCCACCCCTTCCGAACGTCCGACCCTCAGAAATTAGCCAGGACCTTGAGTTTATACCACCTAGGAAATCACCGGGAGTAGATAACATCACTGCAGATGACCTCAAAGCCTGAGGACTGCCCCTCCATCTAGCCTTAGCTAAACGCTATACAACATACCTCGACACGGGAACAATACCTACAGCGTGGCGTAAATCCAAAACAATATCCTTACATAAAAAAGGAGTTGGCAACTACCGCCAAATTACGCTTCTCCCTGTCACCTACAAACTTTTTACCAAATGTGTACTCGGATTTGTCACCTCCTCGAAGCCGCACAACCGACCGAACAAGATGGCCTTAGGAGCGCCTTCAGCGCAATAGCTCACATCTTAACCTGCTGGTACCTAATTCAGATAGCCCTAAAGCACCAAAACGCCCCTGACTTTCATCTTTATCGACTGCAAGAAGTCATTTGACTATGTAGAGTCACTTTTCGCCTGGCATTCTCTGCTGGACCAAGGCATTGATCCTGGCTATGTCAGAATCCTTGCTAACTGCTACCCAGACTGTATGACAACCATTCAGCCATTCCAAAGACCAGTAATAGTATCCGACCAGAAAGGTGTTCGCCAGGGGAATCCTATTTCATAAAGTCTCTTTTCCTCATGCACATGGAGTCCATCATCAGTCAATGCGTTTGGACCTCCTTGGTATCAACATCAATGGCAATCAACTTAACCACCTCCGTTTCGCAGATGACACAGTGATCATCACATAAACAATGAAGGACAAAAACCTGATGGTAGCTATATTTCACAAAGTAGTGAGAAAAACGAGTCTCGAAATGGGTACCTCCAAGACAAAAAGTCATGCGCAACCGCTTCGCTACAAATGACCCAGTCAACCTCGATGGCGGGAATCTGGAGGACGTAGAAGAGTGTATCTACCTGGGGCGCCTGTTAAACATGCAGAATGGCCTAAACCCAGAACACACGTGAAATTAGGTTCACCAAATAAGGATAACATATTGATTATTATAAGTTTTCGTGCATAAGCATGATCTTTCCTGTCAGCTTTCCTCGAAAACAGGAGTCGCTGTAGCTTAGGTAATACACTGCTTTCTCAAGCCACAAAACGGGGTTGCTGAAGCTGAGAGGAAAGATGCTTCTCTCTCAAGCCACAAAACGGGGTTGCCGTAGCTGAGAGAAAAGATGCTTCTCTCTCAAGCCACAAAACGGGGTTGCCGTAGCTGAGAGAAAAGATGCTTCTCTCTCAAGCCACAAAACGGGGTTGCTGAAACTGAGAGAAAAGATGCTTCTCTCTCAAGCCACAAAACGGGGTTGCTGAAACTGAGAGAAAAGATGCTTCTCTCTCAAGCCACAAAACGGGGTTGCTGAAACTGAGAGAAAAGATGCTTCTCTCTCAAGCCACAAAACGGGGTTGCTGAAACTGAGAGAAAAGTTGCTTCTCTCTCAAGCCACAAAACGGGGTTGCTGAAACTGAGAGAAAAGATGCTTCTCCTTCAAACTATGAAACGTAATTGCTGCAACCAATTGAGGAAACTCACCTATCGCAACAAATGGAATCACAAAGCTGTCAGAATTCCGTAAGATTCAAGAGTTCCCTGGTATCAATGAAGTTAAGATCTGCGCCTAGTCCTTTTAGAGATGGAAGATAAGCTCGAAGGTTCCATTTACGCGCTCTGCGTGTAAATGAACCATTGGCAGTTGAAATTCGGAACATGCAGGCCGATAGTCACTGAAGGTACACCATTTACAAAGGTAGTACAATTTATACTCAATAGCGGCTTATATGTTGTTGTTGTTAAATGTCCACAATAAGTAACTTCACTCTTTTGAGTGCGCTGAAAAAGACGGTAAGTGGCAGATTGTAGTAGCTGTCCTCACACCCCGAGGGTTCTGATAAAGGTGGACCAGGGTCCGTCAAGCTGTTGTGCTATCGTTAGCTGCTATCGAAGCAGAATATCTGAAGGTAAGAAAAATAATGCTCAAAACTGGCCTACATGATATACAAAAGTAGGCATACGCTTCAGCATACAAAGACACAACAGGCCAATCCACTTATTGTCAGCACGTTTGATTGTAGGTATATACAATAAGGCTTCAACATCCCCAGGTGGTAGAAGTGGGGTAACAAGATGAAGAAGAAGTGGAATACGTTTTTGTCTTTTAACCCTTAACACTCCAGTCTAATTGAACAGATTTCTCTTAACCTTTAACACTCCAGTCTAATTGAACAGATTTCTCTTAACCTTTAACACTCCAGTCTAATTGAACAGATATCTCTTAACCTTTAACACTCCAGTCTAATTGAACAGATTTCTCTTAACCTTTAACAATCCAGTCTAATTGAACAGATTTCTCTTAACCTTTAACACTCCAGTCTAATTGAACAGATTTCTTATAACCTTTAACACTCCAGTCTAATTGAACAGATTTCTCTTAACCTTTAACACTCCAGTCTAATTGAACAGATTTCTCTTAACCTTTAACACTCCAGTCTAATTGAACAGATTTCTCTTAACCTTTAACAATCCAGTCTAATTGAACAGATTTCTCTTAACCTTTAACACTCCAGTCTAATTGAACAGATTTCTTATAACCTTTAACACTCCAGTCTAATTGAACAGATTTCTCTTAACCTTTAACACTCCAGTCTAATTGAACAGATTTCTCTTAACCTTTAACACTCCAGTCTAATTGAACAGATTTCTCTTAACCTTTAACACTCCAGTCTAATTGAGCAGATTTCTCTTAACCTTTAACACTCCAGTCTAATTGAGCAGATTTCTCTTAACCTTTAACACTCCAGTCTAATTGAGCAGATTTCTCTTAAACCTTTACAGTTAAGTCTAATTGAATATATTTCTCTTAACCCTTTTCAGTTCAGTCTGAGTATATTCGTGTTTTAATCATTTATAGTTCGCTCTTACTGGTGACAGACAAACAGAAAGACAGACAGACAGACAGACAGACCGACAGTTAATCATTTACAGTTTGGTGACAGACAGAACAACAGACAGAGAGAGATACCGGCAGACAGACAGACTGACTGATGATTGATTGATTGAATGACTGAGTGATTGCATAAGTGAATAAACATATACGAAATAACAAGTGGTTAATATGAATTGTGATAATCAAACTGAGGGTGTCAGATATGAACTACAGCAATAAGTAAAGATCTTCACGCACACAACTCAGCTCTTCGCTTTAAGTATTGACGACTTCATTGCACTAGGCCTCAGTAAACCAGGTACCCATTAATAGCTTAGTCGACTGTAGCATGCCTGGAACCTGAATCGAAGCCGATACCTTTATTTTTGACAACAAGTTCAGTATCATTCTGTTATTGAAATTCAAATTTGAACAATAATATATACCCTGTTCTTTGCACAATGTGCCAAATGAACACAACATGACACGTTTATAAGACTACTGACCGCGGGAGAAATTGTAAACGATCGCTAGCAGATGTTTTTTGTCACAAACTTTGCATCAGATTTCCAGTTGTCATAATAAATTGTGGACTAGAACAAGGCAACTATCAGTATATCTGAAGATTAGAAAAAGAAGCGGGATATGTGACACCAGACAGGTAATAAATCAAACATTACAACATAATAGGGAAACAAAGTCAGCCCCGAGGTATTACTCTGGAGACGAAATATAAAAGACGGAGACGCAGAGTTCGGATTGTCGACTGTAGATGATAGTATAATAAGACACTCGGTGTAAGGAACAGTAATAATGTCTCAACTTGATTGGGGAAAAAACGCCCCAGTCAACCATAAACCGGAGTCTTTAAGGTTTTATCTGTGTTTTTTATATTTTTTTAACACATTCGGTACGCTGACCAAAAATGTTTAAATTTTACATAATTGTTAAAACCAAAATAATGAGCACAGACAAAGCAAAGATCGAACCTAAAGTTATTCTAGAAGAACAGGAGATTGAGAAAGTCACAGGTTTTGAGTACCTCGGTTCAATTATAAGCAATAATGGAGTTTGCTTGAAGAAAGTCAGAAGGAGAATGGTTATGGCAGTGCGGAGGTTGAATAAAATTATCAACTTAGAATTAATGGAAAATTTTACCAGAATGTTGAATGTTGGAGAGCCAGTAAATGTTATTTATCTGGATTTTGCAAGGGCCTTTGATCGAGTACTTTTTGAAAGATTGTCTTGGTAATTAAAATCACATCGTATAGGTGGAGGAGTTGCCAATTGAATATTGGGTATTGGGACCGTTTTTGATTTATATAAATGATTTGGATAATGAAATCGTATCCATGCTTGCAAAATGTGTGGATGAAACAAAATTATGCAGCAGGGTTTCTTCTCCGGCAGAGGTGGGTCTATTGAGATCAGATTTAGCTATTATTCATAAATGGTATGTGAGCTGGCAGATGGAGTTTAACGTAGACACATGTACAGTCATTCACTTTGAAAGATCAAATATGAAACATAATTACATGATGGAAGTACACAATATTAGACAGATAGAAAAGGAAAGGGACCTATGTGTTTTAATAGATCCTACGTGTAGGGTGCGAGATCAGGTCCAGGTGGTGGTGAAAAAGGCTAATGTAGTGCTGGGTATGATTACAAGAAGTATTGCAGATCGAAGCAAGGAAGTGATAGTCAAACTACATAAATCATTGGTGAGACCTAAAGTGGAGTACTGCATTCAGGTGTGGAGTCCTTATCACAGAGTGGATATAGACATGATAGAAAGGATATACAGAAGAGCTACAAAAAGTATCGTGGAATTCCAGAATTATAGTTATGAGAGACTTCGAAAAACTGGTCTGTAGTGTCTAAAAAGAGAAGAATACGAGATGACAATACAGGTTTATAAATTAACGGATAAATTAGACTTTAACAAGTATTTCAAAGTTCAATCGACTACAAGAACTAGAGAGCATAGCTTCAAATTATTTTAATGCAGATCCATATTAGACATTAGGAAACATTTTTTTGGTTGGAATGCATTGCCACATGATGTGGTGGAGGCAGGGTCAGTTAATCCATTCAAGAAAAGATTGGATGATCACAGTCATTCTTAAAGTGGAATAAACTGATTGTCTGTAGACTCTGTAGAGTCTTCTAAGCCAGTATAATGAAGTTAAGTAAAGTTAAGTTTTGGAAGAACTCTAATAAAATAATAAACACAAAAATCCTGCTAACTTGCATCTTCCCGGTGGCAACGCACGGGTGTGAAGTGTGGACCACCACACAAACACTTAAGGAAAGGATAAAATCTTTTAAACAAAAATACTACAGGACGGTGCTAAAAATATCACGAATATCGAAAAGGAAAACTGCAGATATCCTAAAAGAACTGGATTTCGAGGAAAATTGGTAGCAAACAATATCTTGTACAGAAAGCTAAAATATATTGGCCACATAAATCGTCATAATGGTCTGGAGAGAACGATACTGGAGGATATGGTGCATAGAAAACGGAGCACAGGCAGACGGAGAGGATGCACACAAGATATTTCAGAGGTCATGAAGATGACAACGACAGATGCGGAAGTACTGTCTAGAGATCGCGAGTCTTACATATCAGCTGTTGTGACAGCGATGTTCTGCAAAGAATATGCTACATGGTGATAATAATGAAATAAAAACAAGAACCTATCAAAATATAACCGAAGGGTACTGTGTAGTGTTGAACGGTCGTGACTCGTTGGAAGAAGATTGATCACATAGCAGACAGAGCTGTTTGGGATGAAGTTAGTTGTAGAGACTTGATTGTACCAGCTCCCCCATTTTTTAGGTGGTGTTTTGTGGGGTAACACTATCCCTATCTTTAACCTACAGTAAGTCGGGTTTACATTAGCAGCTGAATATACATTAAAACTCTACCTTTGTCAGCGCTCTAACCACTACGCTACTTGTTGAAGGGTCAAGCTAAACTGGGAGTGTCGGATTACACATACAAACTTTCCCGTATGTCTACAAGCCTATCCCACGTGTATACCCGCTCGTTTATCTCATATACAATATCAATCACGCATATCAGGAGTCGTGTACACACTTGACAAGACCAGACACATCATAATCGTCAACAACAACAGAAATGTGTACCTGCGATACTGTCACGTGACAGATTTCAGACTTATTTTTTTTTAAGTAACAGTATTAATTCAGAAGAATGCCCTTGAGATCTGGATGTACTACTCAGAGCTGTGTTAACGTCAGTTCAAGTTGATCTTTGGCGGGATGAAATCGTATCACTGGATCAAAATATATAAGGCTGCTTACGTTTAAAGAAATGTAAGCACATTACAACTTATATACCCTTAAGTAAAAATATGCAACACTAGCTTTGGTCACATAAAAAACTAACACTTTACTAAAAACAATGCTGAAATGAAAGATGAAACGCAAACGTGTTAGACATAGAAATAAACTACGCTGTTAGTGGTCGAATAACATCAAAAGTTTATTAAGAAAATGTCTGGCAGAAATTGCTTTTAAATTCATGTGGTTTGTAGTTTTTATTAACAAGTTAAACAAGTTTAGTGTTCAAGTACAACATACAGTAAATGACTTCAGAGAAACTGACTGTCTTTATAATATAAATAGCTCGTTATCCGAAGTCTCGTTATTCATCGCATTTTTACTCAACCAATAAACGAGAGTGCTACTGTAGACATATTTCTTTCTTTCTGTCACTTTTTGGAGCATGCTGAAGTCGAAATAAAGATAGAAAATCCCATGGATACCAATTAACTCAGAGCAAATATACATTTCTCTGCTCATATTTGTTGGCCTACTTTGTTTGATCGTGTCTATTTTTAAAATATTCGTCGTTGTCAACACTTGAACGAGGGCATGCGATTTAATTGCAGATCCCCCAATATGTTTCTAGCAAATCTATTTCCCGTCGCAATTGGCAACGTCATACACACTGGATTGTCCAAGGAACTACGTAAACAAACCACTTAAGTTATATCCTGGAAACCTCAACACGCTACGGTCGGAGTAATTTGACCTAGCTATTTGATTTCTGTTTGGTTTAAGAGGCTTAAGAGTAAATGGAAGTTGAGAATGAGATGCATTTTGAACAAAATGGAGCCCTTTTGTTCTTTTGTTCGCCAAATTACGTGTTAAGAGTACTACAAGAGTATCGTTGTTGTGTAAATAGAGCGCTCAGATCTAATTTCAAAGATACCAGGTTTAATCTCCGTTATTGAAACGCTCCAGTCGATTTAGCTGTAAATTGGTACCTCTCATTCTGTTAAGGAAGAACAGTGCAGGAAAGGGAACTAACCACCGCACTTCTGAGGAAACTGAAGTCTAGTGGAAGGAGGTATCGAATGTTTCATCCCCACCAGCAGTGTCGATATGGCACTACCATACCTTAACTCACCACACCTTATGTTACTTTACCTTACCTTAGCGTACCGTACTTTTCCTTACATTATCTTACTTCACTTTACCTTACATTAACTTGACTTACCTTTATCGTACCTTACTTTTCGATACCTTACCTTTCATTACCTTACCTTTCTTTACCTTTCTTTACTTTACTTTACCTTACCTTACCGAATGTTATACTTGACCCTAACTAACGTTGTCCGATAAATATATTTTACCTGACCCTAACTAACATTCTCCGATCAGTATGTTTTACCTGACCCTATGTTTCACTGTACAATAACGATGTTTTACCTGATTCTTACTAACAATGTCCAATGACTGTTTTACCTGTTTTAACTAACATTTCCCGATTAGCATGTTTTACATGATCTTAACTAACATTATCCGATCAGCGTGTGTTACCTGACCCTCACTAACATTGTCCGATCACTATGTTTTGCCTGAACCTGACTAACATTGTTCGATCAGTAAGTTTTACCTGACCCTAACTAACATTGTCCGATCAGTATGTTTTAACTTTTTACCTGACCCTAACTAACATTGTTCGATCAGTATGTTTTACCTGACACTAACTAACATTGTTCGATCAGTATGTTTTACCTTTTTACCTGAAACTGACTAACATTGTTCGATCAGTATGTTTTACCTTTTTATCTGAAACTAACTAACATTGTTCGATCAGTATGTTTTACCTTTTTTACCTGAAACTAACTAACATTGTTCGATCAGTATGTTTTACCTTTTTACTTGAAACTAACTAGCATTGTCCGATCAGTATGTTTTACCTTTTTACCTGACTCTAACTAACATTGCTCGATCAGTATGTTTGACACAGACAGAAGAGGTGACGAAGTGGAAGATTGGGAGATAGACACAAATCTCTCCCTAATCAATAGGCCGGAGGATAGCCCTAGTTTCTATTCTAGAACATGGCATACCACCTCGACTCCAGATTTGGCCTTCTCCACACAGGACATACACCATAAAATAGGCCGCCAGGTGCTAAACCAATTGGCAGGTAGCGACCACAGGCCGATCAGGTTAGACATTTATATGGAAGTAGGCCCACAGGAAACAAAACCGATCCCACGTTGGAATTACAAACGAGCCGACTGGGACAGATTTGCAATCCTGACAGATGTGCTGTGTGAAGCCATCAACACACGAAACAACAAAATGAAGCCCATGGTGGAAAGCCTAAGCAAAGCAATAATGCAAGGCAATAATCCAAGCCGCCACTTAAACCATCCCAAGAGGGGCTAGGAAAAACTATAAGCCATATTGGAATGATGAGTTGCAGAAAGCGGAAGATACAGTCACAAATGCTAGGAACATGGCAGAGCGAGAACAATCTATGGAGGCAAATATCGCCCTCAAAGCCGCCACGGCGAAATACAAATACACTCTAAACCAAACAGTAAGAGAAAGCTGGAAAAACAAAACTGAAAGCCTCAACCTAGACAAAGAAGGGAACAAACTATGGAAGCTAGTCAGAGCCATGAATGACGAAACCCCTTCAAACAAACAAATTACCATCAAGCAGGGCGAAAACTTGCTCACTGGAAAAAAAGCCGCAAACGCTTTTGTCGAACACTATGCCAGAGCAAACCACATCGAGGTCCCTGCAGATAGACATATAGACATTAGTGAAGATCAAAAGGGGCACGACAACATCAATACGGCACCAGAAGAGCATATGATGGTCAAATTAACAATGAGTGAAATGGAAGAGGCCATGAGAACATTAAAGAAAAGGAAATCTCCCGGAAAAGACGGGATAACAAACGAAATGCTGATGGGGCTAGGCCAAATAGCGAAGAGGAAACTGCTATCAGTTCTGAACCAAAGCTGGAAAAGGGGTATTGTACCCCAGGCATGGAAAGACGCAGTACTTGTACCAGTACCAAAGAAAGGAAAAGACAAAACAGATCCAAATGGATACAGGTCTATCAGCCTACTGAGCTGTGTCGGCAAACTGATGGAACGTATGATAAACACCAGACTGATGTGGCATCTGGAAGAAAAACTAAAACTAATTCCACAGTAAGCAGGCTTTAGACAGCACAGATCCACTGAGGACCAGGTCATCCTCATAGCCCAGGAAATAGAAGATGCCTACCAGGCACAGAAACACACAGAAGCGGTTTGGGTGGACCTGGAAAAGGCATTTGACAAAGTCTGGAAAGACGGACTCAGAGTCAAGCTAAGGAGAAGTGAAGTTTGTGGGAGAATGTACAAGTGGATCAACCACTACCTCAAAAAAAGAACGGCCAGAGTCCAAGTACAAGGGCAGATGAGCAAAAAGGTGACACTCGAACAGGGAGTACCCCAAGGGGGAGTACTGTCACCCACACTCTTCCTGGTGTATATAAACGACATTACAGAGAATATACCAAGAAGAGTCCATAGCTCAATGTTTGCAGACGATTTGGCTATGTGGACCTCTGAAATGAATCTCACCATAGCAAGAAATCGGATGCAGCAGGCCCTAACATCGATGGAAGAGTGGGCGAACTCATGGCTGGTCAAAATAAACGAGGAGAAAACCACATGTACAATATTCTCGCTTTCAATCAAACCCCAAAACACCAAATTAAGTCTAAATGGCAAATACCTGCAGCCAAACGACAACCCAAACTATATGGGGGTCACATTTGATCGGCGCATGACATGGAAAAGTCAGATCGAGAGAAACCGAATGAGAGCCAGAGAAAGAATGGCAATCATGAGGAAACTTGCTGGCACAAGCTGGGGAGCAGACGAAAGTATACTAAAGAAACTGTACACTGGAAGAGTGAGACCAGTTCTCGAGTATGGCATTGCGGCTTGGGCAACAGCAGCACACGCGAACTTCGATAAAGTTAGTAAACTTCAAAACCAAGCCATGAGAGTTATAACAGGAGGTATGAAGTCAACGCCAAATGTAGAACTTAAAAAGATTACAAAACTGCAATCCATGACCGATAGAAGAGACTGCAGAGCCCAGCTGCAGTCAGAGAAACTCCAAAGACTGACTGACCATCCAATGCACAGAGACTAAACAATTTGGGAAATGGGAAACTAAAGCGGAGAAACTTTGCAGAAATAGCCAAAGCAAAGATGCACGAAGATCTCATAAACGCACTAACAACACCAAAGCCCATCACTACTGTACGAAAACCTACCCGGAGGCAGGATATATTTCCAGAGGTGGTAGAAAATATATCAGGTATTGGAAACAAAAACTGCCAGACTGAAAAAGAAAGGAGAGATACTACCCTAAGCTTTATATCGAAAAACTACCAAAATATGGACTGGACCCATGCATACACCGATGGTTCTGTAACAAACACTACACAGAACGGAGGGGCAGGAGCATTCCTGAACCTACCAAATGGCAGAAAAATAACACTGTCATTCGCTACTGGTAAGTACACAAGCAATTTCAGAGCGGAGGCAGAGGCACTGAGGGCGGCAGTGGAAGAAATGGTGACACATAAAGAAAATGAAAGCCATACAGTCCTGCTTACAGATGCTCTGGCCGTAGTCACAGCGCTAAAAAGCCAGAAAAACACTGAGCTTAATGACTTAAGAGCAGTACTCTGTCAACTATGCCAGCAGTCCGCACCAAAAACGGGAAGTGGTACAGTACGTCCCATCTCACTGCAACATCCATGGCAACGAGGAGGCAGACAGACTGGCAAAAGAAGGTGCAAGACTACCACAAACAGATACTAGTATGACGTACGAAGAGTCAAAACGGCTTATTAAAGCCAGATACGTGACCAAATGGGAAACTGAACATACCGGCTACACCAAAAACGATGCTTATTACCAGTTGAACAGAAGAGAGCAGGTCGTTGTCTTCAGACTTCGCACTGGCCACAATAGACTGAGGTACCACCTATTCAACAAATTGAAGATAGGTGGTACCGACGAATGCCCGTGTGGTACCGGGAAAATGACCGCTGAGCATCTGCTGCAGAACTGCCCGACATACGAGGATCAGAGAGAGCAGATGTGGCCATCACCAGTGGCAACACAAGACAACCTGACCCTAACTAACATTGTTGGATCAGTATGTTTTACCTTTTTACCTGACCCTATCTAACATTGTTCGATCAGTATGTTTTACCTTTTTTACCTGACCCTATCTAACATTGCTCGATCAGTATGTTTTACCTGACCCTAACTAACATTATTCGATCAGTATGTTTTACTTTTTTTACCTGACACTAACTAACATTGTTCGATCAGTATGTTTTACCTGACCCTAACTAACATTATTCGATCAGTATGTTTTACCTTTTTTACCTGACCCTAACTAACATTATTCGATCAGCATGTTTTACCTGACCCTAACTAACATTACTCGATTAGCATGTTTTACCTGACCATAACTAACATTATTCGATCAGCATCTTTTACCTGACACTAACTAACATTGTCCGATCAGCATGTTTTACATGACCGAAACCAACGTTGTCCGGTCAGTATATTTTACATGACCGTAACAAAAATTGTCCGATCAGTATATTTTACCTAACCAGACGTTAGTCTCTTCTCCCTATATGTCGCAGGTAAGTCTATTTCCAATTAAAGGAAATTAATAACATTGTTATTTATATTAGATCTTCAATCTTATTTCAGGCGCCCATTATACGATGTTCCTTGTTCTTCTGAATCTACCTTTGGTTTCTCTTGTGCTATTTCTGTATTCGCTGTTATATATTTGGTGGCGCACACGAGCACACTATGGTGCTGCAAATGAAAACCTTCAATTATTTTTATTTAAACGTTCACATTTAAAAACAATGGAACACAATTGTATAATTCTTAGGTTCTGTTAGTTCTTAGTCGACCTGAACTTCTATAGGGGCAGATGCCCCTGTGCAGGTCCCACTTAGTCGACCTGAACTTCTATAGGGGCAGATGCCCCTGTGCAGGTCCCACTTAGTCGACCTGAACTTCTATAGGGGCAGATGCCCTTGTGCAGGTCCCACTTAGTCGACCTGAACTTCTATGGGGTCAGATGCCCTTGTGCAGGTCCCAGCTCTGGTATGAGCTGGGTGTAGCCGGGAGAACGATTTCCTGCTTAGCGGACTAGGCTAGAGCAGCTTAATACTCCGCTGCGTTTGGACAATCGCTTACAAAGGGTGGTTAACCGATGTGCGAGCTCAATATACTCAAACACTAGAGCAAAGTAGACCCGCAGCCTGTTAGGTGTCATCTATGCTGCTCTAAAGTAACCACTTAACCAGGGTCGCTGTGAGGCAGTGGTGCTATTCTTGTCCTTGTCATACACAAAGACCCCAGTAGCCCACTCGGATGATTATTGCTGCTTATACAAGACCCACAGTGCCTATAAAGCGCATGAATTATTCTTTTTATAAAAGTGTTTTGGTCTCACGTGAAGCCAGCCATTCGTGCACTACCTGCTGCATCATCTATTCGTCGAACGTGAAAATCGTTCATCGCATGGCCTATTTGAGTGTTCCAAAGACTTTGTAGTTACATGGGAAGACGTCTGGCAAGTACAACCAGAGCATGTTTTCCGAGGCTACAACTGCTGCAGGGGCAGTATGGGACCGAGTGGTGCTATGTTGCAACAAGGTACCTGTACCCAGGAGTCCACTTTGATTACGGGTCGAAGAAGATGATTTATGAGAGCATGTGTAGTCGTGACACTGGTTACTGCGTTCCCTCTGGGCATGTAGCGTTCTTAAATAACAACTGCTCATCTAACAAAGAGTCTGCATAGATTTTCTTGCAGACCCCACCATGCGGAACTTCTTCGGTTTTGGTGACAAGGAATGGCACCATTTCTCGCCCGCCTTCTCTTCCGTACCGACTGATAGGAGTTAACCCAGGTTTCATCACCAGTAAGATTTAGGAAACCTTCACATTCTTCTTAAAATCGCAGCAGAATTTCTTGACATGCATCAACACGTCTGAGTTCTGGAATCAGCTGCCATAACTCCAACCTTGCCGAAATTTTGTGGAACTTGAGCCTATCCCGGATGATATAATCTGCTGATCCTTGATGTCCAGAAGTGCGGCTATTTTATTCCCAGCGCATTCTGCTGCTGCTATCGATTTTGGTGTCACTAGTGTTTAAATTCGCTGACCAACATCGCTGTTCTAGAAACGGCAAACGAAATGCTGTTTCTTTTTAGTGCATGTCATAAGTGAGGCGGTCATCTTTAACCGACTACTTTTGATGTTGTGCGATTTACATACATACATACATACATACACACACGTACATACATACATGCATATTTTTATTTTTATTTTGCGTTCGCCTTTTTCTCTATTTCCTCAAGGCGGTGTGCGTTACACTGTGGTTTTTATTTTGCGCCTATTGGCCCAGTGCATCCGACTTCAGCATGCATTTTATGTAAGGGTCTGTTTCCTTCTACATTTTCTAAGGGTTTGCTTCCCCGGGGTAACGGCCGGTGCTGTGATGGGGATCGAACCTAGCACCTCCTGATTGTGAGCCGTTTCACTTAACCACTAGGCCACGCCGTCTCCTTATATATATATATATATATATATATATATATATATATATATGTATATATAAAATATATTATACATTATATTATATTATATGATATTATTATTTTATATTATATTTTATTATAATGTATTGTATTGTATTGTATTATATTATGTTATATTATATTATATTATATTTTATTATATTATATATATAAATATATATATATATATATATATATATATATATTAATATATGTTATATACATACACATACACACACCCCCACAAACACAACAACAACAACAACAATGCGTACTTTTTCTTTTACCGTTTTAGTGATCTCTTTGGACCAGCTTAGACTGACCTGCTGAACGTATGAAATGTTTGAATGATACGACAGAAGAGATAGGGTGCTTCACTATACTCTAACGGTACACAGGAGTGGACACACCTTTAAACAGGTCAGGAAATATATTGGCAAACATTGCTGTAAAGAAAATAGTTCGATAGGATAATCAAGGACATTACTGGCATCTAATTGTATGGAGGTACAAGTAAGTAAAGTAAGAATATAAACAAGAAGAAAACACTGTAGATATTTCTTTCGCCGCATGTCTGCATGTGGAGTAAGGGACCAATTCTACAGCTGGAATTATGTATCCGAGTAATTGCATAGCCTTGTTTGGCTAAATTTTCCACCCTGGGTATCACTCAGTAAACACGTAAAAAAAATTGTATTTTTATTTTTGCGTTCGACTTATTTCTCTAATCCCCAAGACGGTGTATATTGCACATTTTATGTAAGGGTCTGCATCCTCCTGCATTTTCTAAGGGTTTGCTTCACCAGGGTAACGGCCGGTGCTGTAATGGGGATCGAACCCAGCACCTTCTGATTGTGAGCCGTGTCACTTAACCCCTAGCCCATCCCGTCCCCTTAGTAAACAATTGACAAAGCTGGAAGAAGGTGTGGTGCACCAGCAGAATGGAAATCGTGTCCCTCGCACACGAGCACGAGCACACGAGCACAGCACACGAGCACGAGCACACGAGCACACGAGCACACGATGACAGACTGGTAAATCAGCCGTTATATTCAAATCTTTATTGTATCTGACGAACACCATCACATCTCCTCTCCTCACATCCCCCCCTCCCCACCCAATGTTCAGGGACACACCCCCACAAACTTACACAAACAAACGATCGTGGAGAATCACATTGGTACAGAGAGAGTAAGAGTGAAACATGCAAATGCGGAGTGATGATGAGAGCGAAGCATACATATACATATATAGTGTATATATATATATATATATATATATATATATATAGAGAGAGAGAGAGAGAGAGAGAGAGAGAAATCATACAATTACAGAGAGAGACATACATGCACATAGAGATCCCCCCCCCCCCACACACACACACTCACATATATATTTATATATATATATATATATATATATATATGCACATACATACATACATACATATTAGCATACAGATACGGAGAAAGAGAGTGAGAGAGAGAGTGAAACATCCAGAATTGGAATACCAAGAGAAATATTCAGCTACATAGAAAGATAGAGAGAGTAAAACAGAGGGAGAAACAAATTCAGATACTCGGTGAGAGAGCGAGAGAAACGTTCAAATACAGAGAGTGACAGAGAGAGATAGAAAGACATATACTGAGACAGAGAAACAGAAAGAGGGAGAGAAACATACAGATACACAGAGACAGGGTACGCGCACAGTTAAATTGAGTAACAGACAGATACAGAAAGAGGGAGAAAGAGAGAAAGAACATACTGATACACACATTCACTCAATCGCCTACACACAACCATGTTCTTTCCTTTGTACCATAGACAATGGTATTTCATGTGCATTTTTTTTTTTACTTTTAGTCACGACTTTGAAAGAAATGTCAGTTATCATTACTTCGATTACTTCCCAGTGCATTGTCAGGTCTGAATATTACAGATTTTTATTTTTTAAAGATAAACAACTTTGTTTGATTCGTTTTGAAAATTGGTATCTCGTATTGGGTAGGTACGTATGTCTCACCTGTCGTGAAGTGGAGTCTCAATCAGTATGTTTCACCTGACATGAGGTTGGAAGGGGGGGGGGGGGGGGGGGCATGATTAGTATGTTTCACCTGACGTGAGGTGGGGATCATGATTAGTATGTTTCACCTGACGTGAGGTGGGGATCATGTTTATTATGTTTCACCTGACATAAGGTGAGGGTCATGTTTAGTATGCTTCACCTGACGTGAGGTGGGGATCATGATTATTATGTTTCACCTGACATAAGGTGAGGGTCATGTTTAGTATGCTTCACCTGACGTGAGGTGGGGGTCATGTTTAGTATGTTTCACCTGACGTGAGGTGGGGGTCATGATTTGTATGTTTCACCTGACGTGAGGTGGTGGTCATGATTAATATGTTTCACCTGACGTGAGGTGGGGGTCATAATTTGTATGTTTCACCTGACGTGGGGTGGGGGTAATGATTAGTATGTTTCACCTGACGTATTGTGGCCTCAATCAGTGTGTTTCGTCTGACCGTAAGGGGGCCTCGATCAGTAAATTTTACCTGACCGTAGGGGGCCTCGATCAGTATGTTTTACCTGACCGTAAGGGGGCCTCAATCAGTATGTTTTACCTGACCGTAAGGGGGCCTCAATCAGTATATTTTACCTGACCGTAAGGGGGTTTCGATTAGTATACTTCACCTGACGTAAGGTGGGGGTCTGGTTCAGTATATTTTTCTTAACCCTGACTAGCATATATGAGCAGTATGTTTTGATTGACCCTAACATGTCTGATCAGTATTTTGTACCAGACCAGATGCCAGTCTCCTCTTTCCTTTTCAGTGCGTCATAGACTTGGACCTGGTCTCTTCTCCTGAAAGTTGGACCTGTCCCGACATGGGAAGGCTAGCAGAAGGACTGTTTTATGTCATTCCCAAAAATAATCTCTCAACCTCCATCATCATCATCATGAAGTATATCCTTTGCAGAACGTCGCTCTCACAACAGCCAATCAGTAAGGATCTCAAGCCAGAACTCCCGGCTCTGTTTGTTGTCATCCTCATGACCTCCGAGATGTGTTGTGTCCATCTTCTCCTCGGTCTACCTCTGCCCTGCTTTCCAGACACCATGTCTTCCGGTATCGTTCTCTCCAGGCCATTATGGTGTTTGATATAGCCAAAATATTTTAGCTTCCTGGACAAGATGTTTACTAACCAATTTTTCTTGATATCCAGTTCTTTTAGGATATCTGGATTTTTCCTTCTCGCCATCCGTGGTATTTTGAGCACCCCCCCCCCCCCCCTCCTGTGGCCTTTTAGTTCAAAAGATTCAAATCCTTTTCTTTATTGTTTGTGTGGTGGTCCACGTTTCACATCAGTACGATGCCGCCGGGAAGATACAAGTTCGCAGGATTTTTATGTTCGTTATTTTATTAGAGTTCTGTCATAAGTTTCTCATTTTATTCAACATCTGCATTGCCATATCCATTCTCCGTCTGACTTCCTTCAGGCAATCTCCATTGTTGCTTATAATTGAGCCGAGGTACTCAAATCGTGTGACTTTCTCAATTTCCTATTGATCTAGAATAACTTTAGGGTTAGTCTTTGTCTTGTCTGCGCTCATTATTTTGGTTTTACTTATATTAAAGTATAGATTTTGATCTCTGCTGTGTTGTTTTGTAGACATGATCATCCGTTCTAGTCCCGCTGCGCTCTTTCAGAGAACAACAGTGTCATCTGAACTTTCATTTTATCAAAATGACATCCCAAAAATTGATTTCTCAAACCTAATGTCATCACAGTCTAACCCACAGAATA
Source organism: Ariolimax columbianus (assembly GCA_036924085.1). Lineage (NCBI taxonomy): Eukaryota > Metazoa > Mollusca > Gastropoda > Stylommatophora > Arionidae > Ariolimax > Ariolimax columbianus. Next base: position 36,135,785 of record JAVGWX010000004.1, on the reverse strand, counting down.
TAGTTCTCAAACTTCACCACAATGTCATCCATAAAATTAATCTCTCAATACTTATTTCATCATAATGTCATCCATAAAATTAATCTCTCAATACTTATTTCATCATAATGTCATCCATAAAATTAATCTCTCAATACTTATTTCATCATAATGTCATCCATAAAATTAATATCTCAATGCTTATTTCATCAAAATGTCATCCATAAAATTAATATCTTAATACTTATTTCATCATAATGTCATCCATAAAATTATTTTTGTCAATACTTATTTCATCATAATGTCATCCATAAAATTAATATCTCAATACTTATTTCATCATAATTTCATCCATAAAATTAATATCTCAATACTTATTTCATCATAATGTCATCCATAAAATTAATATTTCAATACTTTTTTCATTACATTGTCATCATCAACTTTAAAATCGCAACCATAATTTCATGACGTCTTACTTATTTACTTACTTACTTACTTACTTATTTACCGTGTCCTGCAGCCTCACATAGTATGAGTCCAAAATCCAGCCAGCGGAGATGCTTCTTCATTTGCCACCATCAAGTCTTCCATTAGTAAGAACCACAGCGTCACATCCCCAAAATTGATTTTTCGAACATCAGCTTATCACAATGTCATCTCTAAAATAGATATTTCGAACATCAGCTTATCACAATGTCATCTCTAAAATAGAAATTTCGAGCATCAGCTTATGACAATGTCAACTCTATAATAGAAATTTCGAACATCAGCTTATCACAATGTCATCTCTAAATTAGATATTTCGAACATCAGCTTATCACAATGTCATCTCTAAAATAGAAATTTCGAACATCAGCTTATCACAATGTCATCTCTAAAATAGATATTTCGAACATCAGCTTATCACAATGTCATCTCTAAAATAGAAATTTCGAACATCAGCTTATCACAATGTCATCTCTAAAATAGATATTTCGAACATCAGCTTATCACAATGTCATCTCTAAAATAGAAATTTCGAACAACAGCTTTTCAAAATGTCATCTCCAAAATTGAAATCTCAACCCTAATCTCATCACAATGTCAACCCCATAATTTAACTCTCATCTCATTACAATGCCACCCCCATTATTTAACTCTCATCTCATTACAATGCCACCCCCATAATTTAACTCTCATCTCATTACAATGCCACCCCCATAATTTAACTCTCATCTCATTACAATGCCACCCCCATTATTTAACTCTCATCTCATTACAATGCCACCCCCATTATTTAACTCTCATCTCATTACAATGCCACCCCCATTATTTAACTCTCATCTCATTACAATGCCACCCCCATAATTTAACTCTCATCTCATTACAATGCCACCCCCATTATTTAACTCTCATCTCATTACAATGCCACCCCCATTATTTAACTCTCATCTCATTACAATGCCAACCCCCATAATTTAACACTCATTTACAATGCCACACCGATATTGCAGCCCATTACTCCTCTGATCACAATGTTACTCCACCCCTCCCCCAATAAATGTAGCTCGTATCTCACCTCACCCATCTCATCAAAATGTTGTCCCCATAAACGTAGCCCTCATCCTTAATCTCATCACAATTTCACCCTTTCCCCCCCCCCTTTCCAAAATGTAGCTATCAATCCTCACCCCATCAAGATGCCATCCTCAAGATTAATCGTTCAACCTTCAACCCATTATAATGTGCCCCACACATTCTTGCTCTCAGTCCTCATCTCTAATCGCTGATTTGATCCCACATACCACGTCAGTTCCCACCTTTACATCTATGCTTACGTCAGAAATTATGATCAGTCGAATCCTCCCAACGGTTAAGCACTCTGACTGTCACTGATCAACAGTGAGATACATCGCACAAGATGACTGTCGTGATTGCGTGAGAATAGCAATACCTGAGTCGTGTCATTATGTCGCCTACAACAGGCAGACGTATGTCACGACTGAGACTACGTGACACGACACTTTTCGAGGATTACCCTTCTGTGTCCTTACTTTACCTTTGAACGTCGGTCGGAGATAAACAAACTGGCGACGTATACAATTAAAGTATATCACACTTCATCCACCGACGACAGTGCCTTTTGTTTGACTACTTTTACTTCTGTTACTTATCAGCCAAAACACAACTACCAGGAATACTGTCATTCTAACAGACTATAAGGACGTACTTCAAGCCATCTCAAGTGCCAAACAAGATAAAGTCTCACACGAAATAAAATACAACATAGGATTGCTGTCTTAAAAACACAGATCTAGACCTACGGTGGATTCCTAACACAGTGGGGTCCTTGGAAACGAGAAAGCAGATGAGCTCGCAAAAACCGGAAATGGCGGTACGCAGACTCGCCATCCATAGAACTACAAAGAAGCAAAGACACTCATCAAACGATACACGAGAACGAAATGGAGAGAACAGCACAATGAATACAAGCCAGAAAATACCAGCATTGATAAACTTGGCAAAGATGGGCAAACAAAGATCTTAAGACGAAACACTGTGGACTCAAGCACACTTCTACAGAATAGGTCTCAGAGACACCGCCACGTGCGATTGTGGAGCACCCAAGTAGACACCAGCCCATATCCTGCAGGACTGCCCTACTTTTACAGATCAAAGAGAGGCAGTCTGGCCCGGGTAGCGACCATGCTCGACAAGTTGTGGAGGACCAGCGAAGACCTGAAACGTACAGCCTCCTTCGTGAACCTCACCGGACTAGACGAATTGCATCAGTTGATAGAAGAAGAAGAAGAAGAAGAAGAAGAAGAAGAAGAAGAAGAAGAAGCTTTTTGGCAGGCTGACCATATTTTAGCCATTAACGTTTTAGACTTCATAAGATTCGAACCCTGCAGTTTCTTATTTCCCAATAGAGTGACAATTGGGAACAAAGGAGGGGACGGATGTGTGTTTGGGGGGGGGGGGGGAAGCAGAATGGGACTGCTGATGACGTCATATTCATCGGTCAGAATATAATAGCTAGAGCTGTAGTTCCCAAACTTTTTCGGTCGGTGACACACTTGGTGTACCAACATTTTTTCCACGGTACTCTAAGGCAGAAAATAATCCTTCTTAACAGTTGCAGTAAGCAGTTGGTGCGGTTAGGTTGGCTAACTGAAACAACAATTATGAAACACGTATCTCAAATTCACAAAAAAAAAAGTTATATGAAATAGAAATTGGCACATACATTAGACGAGCATATCACTGAATTATCAAAATTAGTGAGAAGAGTGAACATGTTCGCTGAACATTTTCTTAAGTCTTGGAATCAAAATGGACACAGCCACTCTCGTTTCCTGTTTCACGTCGATTTTCACACGATGCCGTACTTGCATTTTATCACAGCTCCAGCGGGAAACCCAGCTTCGTGCAAATATGGCGTCGCAAATGGATTTTAAATTCGTTAAGCTTTACTACATAGCGGTGGACATTTATCTTTTACTGATAAGCAAAAACCAATTCAATCATTGCTGCTAAACTTTCTCTTTAATCTACTGTCGTAGAACAGCTAATACGATTTTCTTCTTCTACAGGTCAATTCAGATGTAGTTTTGGCCTTGAATGACTCTTGAATCCATGGGAACTTGTCGATTTTATTTTCATGAAAGTATTTTTTTCAAACCAGTTGATAAGCTACGATAAGTGTGTGATAAATACTCTTCCAAAACCGATGTTTTTTTGTGAGAGAAATCAGCTTCAAGGGAGACTACAAACTGTTGCAACAACGGTAAACAATCGTTGCCACCATCTTCATTCATTTTTCTTCTCCATAGCTGTGGCTTCTTTTCCAAAACGAAAAACCTCCTCTACAAATATCAAAATGTACATGTTCTACGCTATATGGAGAAATTCAACACAGTTATCGAAGATAATCACACCAGTAAGATAGCTTTACCAAAAAATATGTTTCTATGAAGTGTTTTGCACATTCGCGGTTTTCCTCTTCAAGAAATTGTACATTTCCTGTATTTCAAAATACTACTAAATTTCATAATAGAGAGAATGAGAGGTAAAATAGAGAGGGAAGTTTCAGAAGAACAATTTGATTTTCGAAAGTTTAATGGAACAAGGGAAGCAATTTTCTGTTTGCGAACTTTGACAGAAAAATAAATAGAAATACATAATAACCTTTATATTTGCTTTTTAGACTACATGAAGGCGTTAAAGTCCAACATGAACATTAATTAAATGTGTCCCACAAATTTGTTCTAAATCGTAAAGGCATAAGACTGCTCCGTAATCTGTACTGGAAACAAACTGCTACAGTAAAATCAGGAAAGCTATGCTCTCCAATTATAGATGGAAATAGAGTGAGACAGGGATGTGTATTATCCCCCTGTCTTTTTAATATCTACAGAGCAAATATTCAAACAGATAGAGGGGATGCCAGGGCTTGTTATTGGAGGAGTGGCAATGAACAATCTAAGATTTGCGGATGATACAGTTTTGATGCTAAAAAGTGAGCATGAATTACCGGTACTTGTGACAACAATATACAAAATAAATCAAGAGTTTGGATTAGACATAAACATAAAGAAAACAAAGACTATGATAATTGGGTAAAGTGACAAGAAACCATGTATGCAGATAAAAAAAAAGATCAACTACTTGAACAGGTACAGAGTTTCTCCTATCTAGATCATATAATAACGGAAGAAGGCGGTTGTGAAAAAGAAATAAGAAAGTATGGTCAAGATAATATTCGACAACATGCGACACACCATCATTGGCTTTTTTAATCTTGTCAGACGATAGTAATTATGCTATTTGCATAAAGCCCGGGCAGAAATATAGAGACCATGTGTTGCCCATGCAGTATGGTCCCTTTCTCGGTCTGACTTGTTTACTTCGAGGGAAAGGTGATACCAATACACTTGGAACAAGGCAACCTGCAGAAGCTGCCAGATCAGCAGAGCAATGCTCTATCCGCCTGTCGGGGCTTCACTTCTAGACCAGCCACAAACCAAGGCTGAAGGCCTGGTCTCCCCTGCCATAACACTCAGTTGAGGTTGTCTTTCCTCGCTCTAGGATAAGGCATTGTATCCTCTTACGTGTGATCCTTCTCACGTCGTCGGTTGTCAGGTTTAGTAGATGCTGACCAACTTTAAGAGTTACCAGAAAACAGGTTGCACAGCCATATCTGACAAATCCGACAAATCCGACAAGATACGCCAGTATCTTATGTGCAAGGCTTCAGATGGTTTTAAATCAAAGTTTTCTTTCTGCTAGATGAGCTGCCAGAAACTTCTAGTTTTAGGCGCCAGTGGCTCGTCTTCTGCCCCTTCACCTGTCAGTCAGAACAGTTCTGCCGTGCGAATGTCAGGATATGGACTTTGTTGTCAGAGGCTATATGAGACGCACGCCTTGGGAGCATTAAGTTGGTGTTGAGATGTCATCCTCAACCCCACCTCCGGATATAACAACATTTAGAACATACGACACATACTGACATCCAAACAGCTAAATCAGAATTTGAAAATGAGAATTGTCAGCTTTTATGCATACTCGTCACTACTTTATGTCGCAGAAACATGAACAATGAATAACAAGTTGGAAAAGTGTATTGAATCCTTCGAAATGTGGGCATATAGAAAACTGAGTTACATTTCTTGGAAAGAGAAGAAAACAAATTTAGATGTATTGAAAAAGTTGGGGGTGAAAAGAGAATTAATTACCTAAATCAGAGTTAGACAGTTACGTAATGTTGGTCATATTTTTCAAGACATACCTCCTTGTTGAAGAACATACTGGGTGGGGTGGGGTAGGGTAGAAGGCAGTCGTTCGGGGGGCAGTCACCGTTCTAAGTTGGTGGATAACATCAAGAGATGGACAAGAAAAAGCCTCTCAGATTGCACAATTACCGCAAGTGGTAGAGTACCATGGAGATTCATTGCAGCCGACCTACGAAGCGGAGATGACACTTGAACTAGACTGAAATTTTCCTTTTGTAAATCAAACGTACAGGACAATACATTGCCACGAGAGAGCCATCCATAGAGGCAGCAGTACAACAAACACGTGTATTCTGCTTCAATTTCCTCACAAATTTTTTTAAGGCATTCACTGGCCGAGTTTTTATAAAGTTCACCACATTCGCCACACATTTTAAGACCAGATTCAATGGAGGGCTCAGATACTTTAATGCTAGTGCTTCTCCGTGAATGGTTCAATGTGTCCACACAAGCTGATATTTACTAATACATAATTTGCCATATTTAAAGTATATTTAAAGTACTTGACCTTTCGTAATTAGCTTGGATTATAAATATCTTGTACTAGATCGTATCTGGCCACTGGCTGCACAATACTGTGAAGACTTTTTAACATTTTGGTTATTTGGCTGATTCTGATTAGTTGGTCTGTGTCCACTTATCTGACCAGGACATCCTATTGTTACCGTTGACAAAAAATTAGAGAAAAAATAAATAAGGAGGAAGAGATGTAAATAATTAACAACAAGAACGAGAACACTAAATAGAAGAATGAATATAGAAAAACAGAAAGATCTATAATTAGAGTATGTAGTAATAGGAGACGATATAATAGTTAAATTAGTAATGGTAGTAAAGGTTTTAGTTGCAGAAGTAGTATTAATACTTGAAGTACTAGTTGTAGCAGTATTTGCAGCATTGGCAGTACTAGTTGTGGTGGTGGTAGTAGTAGTAGTAGCAGCAGCAGAAATAGTAATAGTAGTTGTATTAGCAGTAGTAGTAGTTGTAGTAGTAGTAGCAGTTGTAGCAGTATTAGTAGCAGCAGCAGTAGCAGCAGCAGTAGCAGCAGCAATAGTAGTAGTAGTAGTAGTAGTAGTAGTAGTAGTAGTAGTAGTAGTAGTAGTAGTAGTTGTTGTAGGTGTTGTTGTTCCGAATGCCCACAATGAGTAGGTTTTCTCTTTTGTGCGCCCTGAAAAGAGCGTTAAATGGCAGGTTTCAGTACTTTCCTCACATCCCGAGCATGCTGATGAAGGTGAACCGGGGTCCTCCAGACGCTTGTTCTATGCATGGCTTCACCTGCGTGTCGCTCACTACTACGGGGATCACGTCGATCCCTCACCCCGTTAGCCAGGCTGCTATGAAAACTGCCCGTTTTCATGGAGGGCTACTAGGAGGCCTAGGTGAGGGTCTTGGCTGAGTTATTGTGCCTGATACTCACTAACATGCCTGATTAGTATGCAGTGTCTGACCAGACGTTAGTCTTGAGTACTAGCAGTATTAGTAGTAGTTCTTAGTCTGCCTGTACTTCTACAGTGACAAGTGTCACTGTGCATGACACTGCTCTGGTATGAGCTGGATATAGCCGGCAACACGATTTCCTGCTAAGCGGGCAAGGCTCGAGCAGCTTATTACTCCGCTACATTGGAACAAGTGCCGTGGAGGGTAGTTAACTGATGGGCAAGTCCAAATTAATAGACTCAAACACTAGATCCAAGTAGACCCGCAGCCTGTTAGGCGCCATCTATGCTGTTCTAAACAAACAACTTAACCATAGCCGGTGTGATGCCGTGTCACACAGTTAGTCGCTTATAGTAGTAGTAGTAGTAGTAGTAGTAGTAATAGTAGTAGTAGTAGTAGTAGTAGTAGTAGTAGTAGTAGTAGTAGTAGCACTAATAGCAGCAGTAACAGAAGCAGCAGCAGAAGTAGCAGTAGCAGCAGCAGTAGCAGCAGAAGTAGCAGTAGCAGCAGCAGTAGTAGCAGCAGTAGCAGCAGTAGCAGCTGTAGCAGAAGCAGTAATAGCGGAAGCAGCAGCAGTAGCAGTAGCAGCAGTAGCAGCAGTAGCAGTAGCAGCAGAAGCAGCAGAAGCAGCAATAGCAGTAGTAGCAGCAATAGTAGAAGTAGCAGCAGTAGCAGCAGTAGTAGCAGCAGTAGTAGCATTAGCAGCAGTAGCAGAAGTAGCAGCAGTAGTAGCAGCAGTAGCAGAAATAGCAGCAGTAGTAGCATTAGCAGAAGTAGCAGCAGTAGTAGCAGTAGTAGCATTAGCAGAAGTAGCAGCAGTAGTAGCATTAGCAGAAGTAGCAGCAGTAGCAGCAGTAGTAGCATTAGCAGCAGTAGTAGCATTAACAGAAGTAGCAGCAGTAGTAGCATTAGTAGAAGTAGCAGAAGTAGCAGCAGTAGTAGCAGCAGTAGCATTAGCAGAAGTAGCAGCAGTAGTAGCATTAGCAGAAGTAGCAGCAGTAGTAGCATTAGCAGCAGTAGTAGCATTAGTAGAAGTAGCAGCAGTAGTAGCAGCACTAGTAGCAGCAGTAGTAGCAGCAGTAGTTGTGTTTGTGAAGGATGCAGTGTAGAATGAGATGAATTAATGCATGTTTCTTGGAGACCTAAATTCGTCACTAAAATCGTTATATCTTATGATGCAATTCCTCATCATCTGGTTGGACAAGTTCCTAGACCGGTTGTAAGACTGTCTGACCATGTCTCACAACTGGACTCTATCCACTGTTGCTTTCTTCATTTGGTGAATAGTTTATTACGCTAATGGCACTGAATGTCTGAGATGTAAGGGTGAGTCATAGTCGTCACTTCCTCTTTTTTCATGAATCTTGCCCTCTATTATCTTCTGTAGAATACTTTAATGCCGCCTACTCAATTATTTGTCTTTGCGCGCCTACCTCAGTGAGGACATTGTCAGCGGATCTTCTTTCTGTCCAACTTAATCATTCCATTCTATGTTAGCACCACATTACAGACGCGTCCAAGTTTGTTTTTTAAATCCATGTTTCAGCCTGCATGTAATGCAGTTGTCCATTCACGAGTCGTGATTATTCTGTTTCTCTTTTCTATCCCAATATTCTTTGAGGCAAGCAATGTCTGTTTTTCTCTGTAGACTTTTTGTCCAATGCAATCCTTGTTCTAATTTCTGATTCATTGGGAACATCTTCTGTTGTATTTTTCCTCAAACATGTAAATTTCTGTACTTGTTCGATTATTCTCCATTGATTATTATATCCATTTGCCTGTGCTGCTTGTCTATTACCGAAGTCTTTGTCATCAATGTGTTTACTTTTATGCCAAATTCTTTGGCTGTGCTGTCCTTTTTTCAAGCGACCTTTCCAACGTTGCTACTGAACTTGCTACTATGGATTGATCATCGGCAAATTTGATGTCGTTAACTTTCAATCCAGTGCACGTGTTCATTTTCAAATATATTAACTGGATTATTTATATAAACAACATCAATCTTGACCACTTCTTACAAATTTGCTATCTCTGTTGTTTTAACATTGATATGGTTTCTTACTGTAATCTACAGGATGTGTTTAAAATGTGCAAAGGCAGTTTCCTCTAGCGGGGTTGACAAGCACGTTATGAATAACTGTAACGGAAATAATGAAGTGGACAGCGGTAATGATAAAAGAAATAATAACATAACAGTTATTAAAAACGCAACGAAGAGTACAAAGCATAAGTGTAGATTGTATAAGTAGTAAGTGATATTTTTTATGTTTGAAAGTATTACTGAGATTGACGCCCTGAATATCAACAGTTATGATACTTGGGTTCACTTCTTTTTCTACTAAAGGAAAACGAAGCACACAGAAATAACACTCCCTAATGTTGTAGGGGAAGAAACATCTTATAACCATAGTGCATGTTTATTGTGAAACTCTATAAGAAACATTTAATATTGTATGAACAAATATTAACCAGACACAAAATAGCAACAAATAGTTTCCGGATTTCAAACAAAACAATCAGACGTTGAAGTTTCAAAATTGCTGAAATTGCAGCAAAATAATAATACTTATTATTTTCTTGTTTGGCTACTGTTAAAGTATGTTATTTATTACATATTACAACGGGAAAGTATGTGTATTATTGTATGTGTTGTTTACTTAGTACGCAAAGTAGCTCACTTAACTTCGCCACACTCTTATAACATCCCACTCACTTAGACTAATGTCTACAATTATTATATATTCCGGTTTCTTCTTAAGTAATTTAAACTCACAAAAACTGTCACCCTAAAATGTGAACATACAATTTGTATAATATTTATATATAATACAGGGCCAAGGAAACAGCAGTGAAAACGCTGACAGCGTCCGACGACTCACAGCTGGCTGTTTGCACGAGGGTCAGCGAACCACAACTGTCAAAGACCGTATTCCTGGTCAAATCGGCGGCTCTGAAAACAGGCTGCGCTAGTGTAGTCTGGCTAAGAGAATAGGGAAAAGGTAAATCCGGTACCAAACAAAATCAGCAAAAATCTGAAGTGTTGGTCCGAAAGTCGCAGATATCGCAGCTTCGTTACAAACTACGATACAACATCACATGCCCTGTTTTTTTAGGACGAACGCCATAGAAGAAAAAGAATTTGTGAAATGATATATACATTGATAGAATGAAAACGGGGCCCGTACATTGTCTAACGACTGCTGGAGCATACGGTCTTAATTTCTCACCGCTGAAATGAGCTTCTGGCCTGCACGAGAAATGAGATTAAACGATGTAATGAGTAAACAACAGCGGAATTTGTCAACTTCTTTGTTCTGTTGTGATCTTAAACATCGACCTCACTGCACTTCAGCATATGTGAGCATCGTCACACTCAAAGATAGCTCGGATAGGCATGACAGGAGTGGATTCCAAGTCATTTCAAGCCCAAAACAAGATTCTTACATGAAATAAGTTATAACATTGGGTAGGCATGACAGGAGTGGACTCCAAGTCATTTCAAGCCCAAAACAAGATTCTTACATGAAATAAGTTATAACATAGGGTAGGCATGACAGGAGTGGACTCCAAGTCATTTCAAGCCCAAAACAAGATTCTTACATGAAATAAGTTATAACATTGGGTAGGCATGACAGGAGTGTACTCCAAGTCATTTCAAGCCCAAAACAAGATTCTTACATGAAATAAGTTATAACATTGGGCAGGCATGACAGGAGTGGACTCCAAGTCATATCAAGCCCAAAACAAGATTCTTACATGAAATAAGTTATAACATTGGGTAGGCATGACAGGAGTGTACTCCAAGTCATATCAAGCCCAAAACAACATTCTTACATGAAATAAGTTATAATATTGGGTAGGCATGACAGGAGTGTACTCCAAGTCATTTCAAGCCCAAAACAAGATTCGTACATGAAATAAGTTATAACATTGGGTAGGCATGACAGGAGTGGACTCCAAGTCATTTCAAGCCCAAAACAAGATTCTTACATGAAATAAGTTATAACATTGGGTAGGCATGACAGGAGTGTACTCCAAGTCATTTCAAACCCAAAACAATATTCTTACATGAAATAAGTTATAATATTGGGCTGCTGTCTAAGAAAACAGATTTAGTCCTACAGTGAATTCCGGCCTAGTATGGAATCCTTGGGAAAATGAAGTCAGATGAGCTCTCAAAAGCCGGAAATTGTAGACCGCAGACTCGCCATGCTCATATCTACAAAGAAGCAAAGATACTCATGAAACGATCCATGGTGCCGGAATGGAGAGATCAGAACAAAGAATACAAACCAGAAAATTACAGTATAGATAAACTTGTTCGAGATGGGCAGACAAAGATCTATCATTCTCAGGACGGAACATCGCAAACTCAGGGCCCACCTTCACAGAATGGGCATTAGAGACACTGCCACGTGCGAATGCGGAGCACCCAAGCAGATAGCAGAACAAATCGTGCAGGACTGCCTCACTTATGCAGGCCAAAGAGAGGCAGTTTGGCCCAGGGAAGCGACCATGTTCGAAAAACTGTGGTGGACCGACGAAGACATGAAGCGCAGTCTTTTTGTCTGTTTGGTTTTTTTTTTTTGCGTTCGCCTTATTTTTCTAATCCCCAAGACCGTGTGCGTTGCACTGTGGTTTTTATTTTGTGCCTGTCGGCCCGGTGCATCCGACTTCAGCATGAATTTTATGTAAGGGTTTGCATCCTCCTGCATTTTCTAAGAGTTTGCTTCCCCTCGGTTACAGTCGGTGCTGTGATGGGGATCGAACCCTCACCTTATGGTTGTGAGCCATGTCAGTTAACCACTAGCCCACGCCGTCCCCCTAACACAGTCTTCTTAGTGAACCTCATCAGGCTAGAAACATTGCATCCGTTGATTGAAGAAGAAGAAGAAAAAGAAGAAAAAAGAGGAAGAAGAAGAGGAAGAGAAAGAACTAGTAGAAGGAGGATAGGCATGAAATGGTTAAGGAGATCCAAGAGACTATGCAGACAATCTCCCAGTGGTGCAGGAAATCAATCTTCCAGATCAGTCCCGAAAAGACAGGCGTGATGTAGTGCTCCTTGAATAACTCAATACTAAAGACTGACCTCCCTAATATAACCCTGGATGGATGTATCATTTAGCGGCACGAGAGCTTGCGATACCTGAGAGTGACCTTTGATCGCAGGCTAGTGTATATGTACCGTGTTGATCAAATCATACAGAGTATGAGCTGTAGCGGGCAACGATTCAAAGCTGACTGTCAGCATCGGAGCCAGTGACCCACAACTGTCAAGGTTCTTCTCCGCCTTCACATGGTGATCCTGCATAACAGACTGCAACAGTGCAGACTGGCTAAGAATAAGGGATCGAAGATGGATGGCTAACCCATACCCAAAACAACTATGCTGAAGTCGGATGTGTATTAACGAAAGGTGCAGACATCGTAGTCAAGCTGTAAACTTCGACACAACGCATTCAGTTTTCCGGACTACATTCTGCTACTTGAAAATCCCATTTCAAGACTTGGTAGCGGAGTTTGAGAACGAACTAGGAAGAAGAAGAAGAAGAAGAAGAAGAAGAAGAAGAAGAAGAAATCATACAGAAATAGAAGTGGGATCTGACAGCACTAAAGACGATGATCGCTGCCATCTTGGAGCAGCGGCTGATTTTCATCCTATATAACCAGTTGATTCTGTCAATTATCGATTATGGGACGAGCATCATCATATTGTTCAGGTCACAGAGTGAAAGGTTAGAAAGCACAAAGAATAAAGGAATGCCATTGGTCCTTGGGTGTACCAGGGATACTGCCATAATGAAGATGAGATTTGTGCTTGGACATCTATCTGTCAAGTCTAAATACGAATTGTCCCAGATCAAAGCCGACACGCCAGTAAACTCTGCATGTGAACATTGCAGATAACAAGGGTCAAGTAATCAGGATAGCGTTGTCTTGGGTCACACTGGCAGAGAGAACGATTCGTCAGGTGGAAACCACAAATAAAGGGAAAGAACGGATTCACATCGCAGATAAAATGGTGGACTACTACCGGGTCATTATCGCTCAGAGCAGAGAATGCAGAGCCTGGTGCAGTGGGAAAGTGAACCTTAAGGTGTTATTGTTTCTAATGCCCACAATGAGAAGGTTTACTCTTTTGTGCGCCATAAAAAGGACATTAAGTGGCGGGTTGCAGTAACTTTCCTCACATCCCACGCATGCTGATGAAGATGGACCGGGGTCCTCCAGGTAGTATTATATGCTTGAATTCATCTGTCACTCACTACTACGGAGATCACGTCGATCCCTCTCCCCGTTTGTCAGTCTGCCATGAAAACAGTTCGAGGAAGCCGAGGTGAGGGTCTTGGTCAGTATATTTTGCCTGACATTAACATGTCAGATCAGTATGTTGTGCCTGACATTAATATGGAGAGGAGAGAAGTGTTCGAGGATCTTTTAGTTTGGGACACAGAAATGAGCGAGGAGAAAAACTGGTTGAATTCTGCACGGAAAACAACCTCTCCATTGCCAACACTGTATTCAAACAACATCCACGTAGACTATACACGTGGACCTATCCCTGATAACAACAGCAGAAACCAAATAGATTACATACTAGTGCAACAAAGATGGAAATCAAATGTGCTGGCAACAAAAACGCTGTCAGGAGCAGACTGCGATACGGACCATGAATTACTGTTTGCAGTTTTCAAAACAAGACTACGTAGGATCAATTAAGGTTGCCAGCTAATACGCTTCGATGTAACAGTAATACCTACTGAATACAACATCAAAGTAGAGAACAAATTTGAGGCGTTCTTGTGTTACAGGAAGAGATGACATCTGAGGAGTTGACATCGTATGCAAGGGGTATTTTGATCTCGACCGCGAAAGAAATGATTCCCAAGATGTCGCACAAGAAACAGAGCTAAATAACAGAGGAAACACAGAAACTCATTGAAGAAAGGCAACAATTAAAAACTGCGCAAGAAAAGTTAGAAGAGAAATAAGAAAAGATAAAGGAAGATACATAGTTGAAACGTGTAAGGATATAGAAAACCTACAGCAACAAGGCAGAGAGAGAGATACATTTAAGGCAATAAGAACACTGACAAGGGAGTTCCGTCCGGTTCCACATGCCATAAATGACAAAGAGGATAACACATTTAACAGAAACCAAAGACATACTGAATAGATGGAGAGAGTACTGCGGAACCATGTATGGAGATAGCACAAAGCGCTCAGTTACAATCCTACCAAAGGATGAGAAAGAACCTGAACCAATATTGGAAGAAGCACGCTCTGCAATTAAAAGCCTCAAAAAGGGAAAGTCCACAGGATGCGATGATATCCCAGCAGAGCTAATACAAGCAGGAGGAGAGGCGTGTGCTCGAGTCTATCACAAGCTGTGTAAACAGATATGGCACAGTGCAGAGTGACCAGAAGCATGGAAGAAATCAATTTATATTCCCCTTCCTAAAAAAGGCATTCTGAAGCTGTGCACGAACTACCGAGCTATCGCGCTGATCAGCCACGCTAGCAAGATATTCTTGCGAATCCTATTAAGAAGGATAGAGAAAATGCTTGAATCTGAAATTCACGTAGTCCAGGCAGATTTTAGGAAAGACAGAGGGACCAGGGACCACATATTCAATTTAAGGAATATCTACGAAAAATGTAGAGAGTTTAATGTAGACATGCACTCATGTTTCATTGATTTCACCAAGGCCTTCGACAAGGTAAAACATCAAAATCTGTGGAGAATCATGAAGGAAACGGGGTTTCCCTTGCATGTAGTCCATCTCAATGAAACACTATATCAAGATCAACATGCCGCTGTCCGAGTATCTGGGCAAACATCAGATTGGTTTGCAGTACAAAAGGGAGTCCGACAGAGATGTATCCTCTCACCTTATCTGTACAACATATATGCAGAATGTATAATGAGAAATGTTCGAGAAGACGAAAACATTGAAAGTTTCGACCCATTTATGATTGGGGGGTACAAGATTCCAGAGTTACGATACGCAGATGACACAGTGATACTATCAAGAAGTGCAGAAGGGCTAGAGCAGCTACTTTCAACCGTTAATGGACATGGTAAAGATCAAAATCTGTTCATAAACATAAATAAAACAAAGATAATGACCCCCGACAAAACACAATGTCAGCATCAATTTACAGTGGGTGGTCAGGAAATAGATCTGGTCACACATTTTGAATATCTGGGCTCCAGAATTGACAAAAACGGCGACTGCTCGAAAGAAATCAGAAGAATACTAGCTATGGCAATGCAGAGACTGAACAGCCTGATGAAATTACGGCAGAGCACCAACAAAATGATAAAAGTAAAAGTCTTGAGAGCCTGTGTTTTTCATGTGGCAGCTTATGGCTGTGAATCATGGACGGTTACCAAAACTTCTAGACAAAGAATCGAATCCTTCGAGCCAAAATGTTACAGAAAGATCCTCAAAATACCCTGGACAGAGAAAAAAAACAAATGTAGACATTCGGCAAGAGTTGAGCATAGAGGAGAAATGGTTTATCACTTCCATTTTGGCTAGAAAATGCAAATACTTTGGTCACATCAAGAGACACAACAGTCTTGAGAGAACAGTGATGGAAGGTATGGTGCCAGGCAAAAGAGGCAGGGGTAGACCAAGAAGACGATGGCACCAAGATATCCAGGAGTGCCTGAGTATGACAGTGGCGGAAGCTGGAGTTTTGGCAAGGGAACGAGTTTCTTTCAGACAGACTGTGATGGGAGCGACGTTCTATAAAAAAACATGCTACACGATGATCAGTATATTTTGCCAGACATTAACATGTCAGATCAGTATGTTGTGCCTGACATTAACATGTCAGATCAGTATATTTTGCCTGACATTAACATGGATGTCAGTGTGTTGTGCCTGACATTAACGTGTCAGATCAGTATATTGTGCCTGACATTAACATGTCAGATCAGTATGTTGTGCCCGACATTAACATGTCAGATCAGTATGTTGTGCCTGACCAAACGTCTATTGTTAACACCTTTTATGTGACTTTCAGCAACTTATAAATGAACTCATCTAGAATGATGGGGTTGTCATTTATACTGGTGGATCTGTGCTACGCGGTAAGCAATATTCTCTGTTAGAGTGAGAGGTAATGTCGTTTCCGAGAGGAGCAGTGCATACTTGACAAAAACGTCCAGTATCAGTGTGGAAATCGAGACAGTGACTTCAGCTCTCAGTTGGTTATCTGGAACCTCTTTAATTAGAGCCACAATCATCTCTGATTCTCAATATTTCCTTTGGAATGTGCAATAGGGTTATCTGTGGTATGTGTGGATATTACTCATTAAGACATCGATTATTGTAGAACTTGTTTGGTTCAACTGTCCTAACCATACTGGGGTTTGCGGGAATGAAAGAGATTACATTATTTTCTCATGGGCACCCTCAGTGGGGATACTGGCAATGGAAAGAGTTGACATTTCAAAGTTGATCATCGATTGCCTTTTGGGTGAAAACACTGCAGGCGATGTTAACGATGTACAAACAATGCACAGATTGCTGGCTTTTGAAATCATACATGGTCAGTTGAGAGGGTCGCCCCAGAGAAGTAGCAGGAATGTGTATAACCAGCGAGGTACAGGAACCATCATCAATATCTACACTCTTCGTCATTTCCAGAGAGTAACTGAACACGTATTGGTCAGTCCATAGTGCATTGGCGTCGATTCTTATCAGATATCTTAATCAGTTTTCTTATCAGATATCTCAATCAGTTTTCTTATCAGAAATATCAATCAGTTTTCTTATCAGACATCTCAAGCCCATTAAAGGGAATGAACATATCAAATATAAATAGAACAGTACATGCACGCTTATTTCCCTTTTGATAATGACTCGCCTCTTTGCTGATTGGTACGGCTGGTGTGAAGATACTGTAACTGTTGCCTTTGTTACTGCTGGTAGTGTACGATGGTTCGCCTCTCCTCTCCAAGTGAAACGCAGAGCCACCACTACAGCAAGTCCGTTTACAGGAAGTCTGTAAACATTTGCAGTGGCGGCTGCAAAAGCTATGACATTCTTCTTCTTCTGCGTTCATTCTCAGTCTTCCGCTACCAAGCCATGCAAGTAGCAAGATGTAGTCCGGAGAACGAAATGCGTTGAGTCGCTAGTTTACAGCTTGTCTGCGATATTTGCACCTGTCGGTCCGACACATCCATCGTCGGCAGCAATGACATTCAATGATGAGATTGCGAGCCCTATTCACAGAAGGCATACATACTAGAGTGAAAGTAATTCTCACTCGTCATACTTAATGTTCAATTTCCCTTGAAAAGTAATACAAAGAAATTATATTTATTTAAGCTACATTTCTTTTTGATATTGATGCTGTTCTCCAGGTCTTTCTACAGAAGTAGTACTGGTAGCAAGAGGTATACGCAACAATGGTTCGATCCAACCGACCGTGTCCTCCACGATGAATAGCTATGGCCCAGGCGGCACCAATTGAGGGTAAAGTCATTCCGGTTTAACCTAACTAGGAGGTAAGAGAGCGGAACCATGTGGGAGAGGTCCGCTGAGAACCCCTAATTCCCTTGGCCTGCTTCAGGGGCTAACGGACTGGGCGTCCTCGGAAATTCAGGGTAGGGGACCAAATGTGGACAGGCGACGATGATATAACATGGTGTAAATGCTGTCCAGACCTTGCGTAGTGTGACGTTTTAGACCCCCACAGTACCAGTAGATTTGGCCTATGGCGGCCGCTTGTGGAACGTTTGGATGCGCTTTTGGTCATTCTGCAGGATAGTCCAGGTCTCCGACCAATGGGGCATGTAAAATGGCTCACAAGATCGAATTCATTACACCTCCGCCCCTCCCCCATATGTGTTCAGTCTTCTTGAATTAAAAAAAAATATTATATTTCATAATTAATGATTCTTATGTTCACAATGAGTTACATTTACTATACCATTGTATGTTATCCATGTGCAATTATAATGTCCAATCTATAGACCGGTTGAGTACTATTTTATTTACTGGTATACTGAATTTACGGGAAACGTATATTGTAGTTATGACCGTCGCTTATAACTTCTTGTTATTGAAACTAATGCACTGTTTTCTTTGTATCACTGTCAAATCAATAATTTTCTGTAGTTCTGTTTCACATGTTACTATTTCGGCAACACCTTTCACGTGAGGTGCCTACGACGTATATCGGGGAATTGGTGGCAAGTGAGAGGGCCAAATTAATGTAATGTTATAGGAAGCAAACACTCCCAGTATGTACTCACCGTTGAGTCAACGACGCCATAAATGGTTGGGACATGTTTACCGCATGAAAGATGAGAGGATGCCCAAGGATATCATCTATGGACAGCTGGCCAATGAAGATAGAAGAAACGGTCGCCCCACACTGCGAGTCAAGGACGTGTGCAAGAGGTACATGAAGTCATGCGACATCTCATCCGAGGGCTGGAAAACAATTGCTGAGGATCGAGCTGTTTGGAGACAGTCAGATGGAAAGGGCTAGTGGCTGCCGACGCTCGTAGAGGCATGCTGGCGGCAGAGACAATACAAAGACTAAAGAGATCAGAATGCATCCCGGCAAACTAGCCATCTTAGCATGATGGTACGATCTGTGACAGGGACGTCCCTCCCCGGCAAGTAGGCTCCTCGGCATGATGGTACGATCTGTGACAGGGACGTCCCTCCCCGGCAAGCTAGCCATCTTAGCATGATGATACGATCTGTGACAGGGACGTCCCTCCCCGGCAAGCTAGCCATCTTAGCATAATGGTACGATCTGTGACAGAGACGTCCCTCCCCGGCAAGCTAGCCATCTTAGCATGATGGTACGATCTGTGACAGGGACGTCCCTCCCCGGCAAGTAGGCTCCTCAGCATGGTGGTACGATCTGTGACAGGGACTGTCACTCGTGGATCAGCCTTTACAGTAATAGCAAATATTTTTGTGATACGAGAGACAGAGCTGGACAAAATTAACAGGGTGCCACGCGCATGGTCTACATAGACAGAGATGCGAATTATGACTATATTGGCAACACACTGATCGTAAATGAGTAAGCAGAAATAGAACATTTCCACATTTATATTCCCGTCTTGTATGTGTCTTACATATTGTTCGCTATACGAAAAGAACAGGACACACATTTGCCTGTTTACCTTCCTCTTTGTCTTGATTTCGCTTATTGATTTCTATACAATACGAGGAGCCGAAAAATCGAGGTTCAGTCCTCAATTTGTGCGGGATTTTTTCCGATCGCAGAACGGCCCTACCCATACCTAACATTGTGTACCAGAATAATCTGGGAAACTAAAGATGTCATCCGTGATGTTGACCACATCACCACTAGTGTGCTGTTGATCAAAACAAATATGCACCTAACACCATATTCCCCATACGTCACAAAGCAGATGAACGGGAGCTTTACTTTGCTTTTACTAGTTCATCCTGTGACGAACTCAACCGTTGTCTCAAGATCTTCTCTAGCTATGTACAACTTTGAGTTAAGTGTTCAGCCATTTACCAAAGAGTCTTCGTCAACTGGCGATACAGAGTGTCGTCCTGCAAAACATGCACTTTATTGTATTCGTTGAGTCCACACGCGCACGCTGGTGAATTAGAGAGTCGAATAGATTTGTGTTTTTTTAGTTGGTTCTTCCACGGCCATGGTTTTTTTTGGTTTTGGTTTTTTTGTTTTAAGTTCGCCTTATTTCTCTAATCCTCAAGGCGGTGTGTGTTACACTGTGGTTTTTATTTTGCGCCTGTCGGCCCAGTGCATCTGGCTTTAGCATCTATTTTATGTAAGGGTCTGCTTCCTACTATATTTTCAAAGGGTTTGCTTCCCCGGGGTAACGGCCGGTGCTGTGATGGGGATCGAACCCAGAACTTTAGAGTTTGAGCCGTGCCACTTAAGCCAGGGTTATGCCTTGTTCTGATACGGAGAGTGGTGATCTATCCCTGCCGGTCAAGAATGTGATAGTTGTTGTGGAGTTTGCTCTAATCTCTTCTAACAGCCTGGGTAGCTCTATTTTTCCCAAAGTATGTGATTTCACTGTCTTCCTGACGACATTCTCCTCCCCGTTTTGCAAGCATGTACCTTAGCTTAACTTCACTTAATTAAACTAAACTTAACTTAACATATCTTAACTTCTTTATACTGGTTTAGAAAACTTTGCAGAGTCTATATACAACCAGTTTCTTGGAATGTGGTTAACCGATATGCGAGTCAATTTTAATTAATATACTCAAACACTAGAGCAAAGTAGACCCGCAGCCTGTTAGGCGCCAACTACGCTGCTCTTGACAAACCACATAACCATGACATGTGTTCTGCCATGTCACGCAGTTAGTCGCCTCTTACGAGATGATCTCTGTGGAGCAGTTTTGTTATTCCTGTATTGTCAAACGCAAAGACCTCGGCAGACCACTCGTGACAGCATTGTCATTCCCGGGTGCACCACAATTGGGGAGGTAGCCACGGAAGTATGGCTGATTTACAGGCCTTTACCCTGCCTAGTTCATTACTTGGATGTTGCAGTTTACCACCCTTGAGGTCTTGCAGTATAGGCGATGAGTCTGTAAAGATGGCTACCCGGTTAAAGTCAGAATTTTTGTTGTGTATCACATTAATAGCATGTTCTATGGCCAAGGGATTAAACCTCATTCGAACAGTACTAACAGAATTTACCAGAGCGAATACTCCTTGTCTCACAATAGTTTTATGGTTACGAGACATAGATACAGGTGCGGCCATTCTAAACATGGTTCATCGCTGATCCATCTGTGTAGGCATGTATCCGCGATTGTATTTGGGTCCTTGTCTTTGATCATTTCATGTTGTCTGCTCGCTTTTGCAGATCGTTATACTCAAACCGCGTTATAAGGACACTGATTTACATATTTATTTGTCGGATATCGTTGCCCTGTTAACAGCGATGTTGTCTTCGTGTGTATTTTGGCTTGTAGTTTATTTCCTCCCGACGTACAAAGAAGTTAGGATGTTGATGCTGGCTAGTCTCTGTGGGTAAAACTTCTTAAGGGTTCGTATATTTTTGCTCCCCATCTGGTACCTGCTAATTTTCTGAGTATACTTAGTCGTCTTCGATCCTTCTCTTCTGGATTTTTAATTTGAGTATTCCAAGTGAGCCTTTTATCACATGCTGTCTGTCCTAAAATAGGCGGGGTAGCTTTCTTCCTTGATCAGAGTTTTTCCTTGAGTATACGTAAGCTGCTTGTTTGTTGGATAAGACGAAGAACAGTTTTGTGGAAGTTTTGTCAGTGCCATTCTGTGTCCATGCTGTTGTTGTTGTTGCTGTTGTTGTTGTTGCTGTTGTTGTTGTTGCTGTTGTTGTTGTTGTTGCTGTTGTTGTTGTTGCTGAATGTCCGCAATGAGTAGTTACTCTTTTGTGCGCCCTGAAAAGGATGTTAAATGTCGGGTTGTCGTAACTTTTCTCACATCCCGAGCGTGCTTATGAATGTGGACCTGAGTCCTCCAGGCGGTTGTGCTATGCTTCATGGCGCGTCGCTCACTACTACGGGAATCACGTCGATCCCTCACCTTGTTAGCGAGGCTGTCATGAAAACAACCCGAATCCGGTGAGGGCTGCGAAGAAGCCACGATGACTGTCTTGGTCAGTATATTTTGCCTGACCCTGACTAACATATCTAAGCAGTATATTGTACCCGAACCTGATTAACAATCCTGATCAGTATATTGTACCTGACCCTGACTGACACGCCTGATCAGTATATTGTACCTGACCCTGACTAACATGCCTCATCAGTATAGTGTACCTGACCATGACTAACATGTCTGATCAGTATATTGTACCTGACCCTGACTAACTTGTCTCATCAGTATATTGTACCTGCCCATGACTAACATGTTTGATCAGGATATTGTACCTGACTCTGACTAACATGTCTCATCAGTATAGTGTACCTGACCATGACTAATATGCCTGAGCAGTATATTGTACCTGACCCTGACAAACATGCTTTAGCAATATATTGTACCTGACCCTGACTAACATGCCTGATCAGTATATTGTACCTGACCATGACTAACATGCCTGCTCAGTAGATTGTACCTGCCCCTGACTGACATGCCTGATCAGTATATTGCACCTGCCCCTGACTGACATGCCTGATCAGTATATTGTTCCTGCCCCTGACTGACATGCCTGATCAGTATATTGTACCTGCCCCTGACTAACATGTCTCATCAGTATATTGTACCTGACCATGACTAACATGTCTCATCAGTATATTGTACCTGCCCCTGACTGACATGTCTCATCAGTATATTGTACCTGCCCCTGACTGACATGCGTGATCAGTATTTTGTACCTGCCCCTGACTAACATGTCTCATCAGTATATTGTACCTGACCACGACTAACATGCCTGATCAGTAAATTGTACCTGCCCCTGACTAACATGTCTCATCAGTATATTGTTCCTGCCCCTGACTAACATGTCTCATCAGTATATTGTACCTGACCATGACTAACAGGCCTGAGCAGTATATTGTACCTGACCCTGACTAACATGCTTGAGCAGTATATTGTATCTGACCCTGACTAACATGCCTGATCAGTATATTGTACCTGACCCTGACTAACATGCCTGATCAGTATATTGTACCTGCCCCTGACTGACATGTCTCATCAGTATATTGTACCTGCCCCTGACTGACATGTCTCATCAGTATATTGTACCTGCCCCTGACTGACATGCCTGATCAGTATTTTGTACCTGCCCCTGACTAACATGTCTCATCAGTATATTGTACCTGACCATGACTAACATGCCTGATCAGTATATTGTACCTGCCTCTGACTAACATGTCTCATCAGTATATTGTAACTGACCCTGACTAACATGTCTCATCAGTATATTGTACCTGCCCCTGACTAACATGTCTCATCAGTATATTGTACCTGACCATGACTAACATGCCTGATAAGTATATTGTACCTGACCCTGACTAACATACTTGAGCAGTATATTGTACCTGCCACTGACTAACATGTCTCATCAGTATATTGTACCTGCCCCTGACTAACATGTCTCATCAGTATATTGTACCTGCCCCTGACTAACATGTCTCATCAGCATATTGTACCTGACCATGACTAACATGCCTGAGCAGTAAATTGTACCTGACCCTGACTAACATGCTTGAGCAGTATATTGTACCTGACCCTGACTAACATGCTTGAGCAGTATATTGTACCTGACCCTGACTAACATGCCTGATCAGTATATTATACCTGACCCTGACTCACATGTCTCATCAGTATATTGTACCTGACCCTGACTAACATGCCTGATCAGTATATTGTACCTGACCCTGACTAACAAGCCTGATCAGTATATTGTACCTGCCCCTGACTGACATGTCTCATCAGTATATTGTACATGACCCTGACTGACATGTCTCATCAGTATATTGTACCTGCCCCTGACTGACATGCCTGATCAGTATTTTGTACCTGCCCCTGACTAACATGTCTCATCAGTATATTGTACCTGACCATGACTAACATGCCTGATCAGTATATTGTACCTGTCCCTGACTAACATGTCTCATCAGTATATTGTAACTGACCCTGACTAACATGTCTCATCAGTATATTGTACCTGCCCCTGACTAACATGTCTCATCAGTATATTGTACCTGACCATGACTAACATGCCTGATCAGTATATTGTACCTGACCCTGACTAACATACTTGAGCAGTATATTGTACCTGCCCCTGACTAACATGTCTCATCAGTATATTGTACCTGCCCCTGACTAACATGTCTCATCAGTATATTGTACCTGCCCTGACTAACATGTCTCATCAGTATATTGTACCTAACCATGACTAACATGCCTGAGCAGTAAATTGTACCTGCCCCTGACTAACATGTCTCATCAGTATATTGTAACTGACCCTGACTAACATGTCTCATCAGTATATTGTACCTGCCCCTGACTAACATGTCTCATCAGTATATTGTACCTGACCATGACTAACATGCCTGATCAGTATATTGTACCTGACCCTGACTAACATACTTGAGCAGTATATTGTACCTGCCACTGACTAACATGTCTCATCAGTATATTGTACCTGCCCCTGACTAACATGTCTCATCAGTATATTGTACCTGCCCCTGACTAACATGCCTGATCAGTATTTTGTACCTGCCCCTGACTAACATGTCTCATCAGTATATTGTACCTGACCATGACTAACATGCCTGATCAGTATATTGTACCTGCCCCTGACTAACATGTCTCATCAGTATATTGTAACTGACCCTGACTAACATGTCTCATCAGTATATTGTACCTGACCATGACTAACATGCCTGATCAGTATATTGTACCTGACCCTGACTAACATACTTGAGCAGTATATTGTAACTGCCACTGACTAACATGTCTCATCAGTATATTGTACCTACCCCCGACTAACATGTCTCATCAGTATATTGTACCTGCCCCTGACTAACATGTCTCATCAGTATATTGTACCTGACCATGACTAACATGCCTAAGCAGTAAATTGTACATGACCCTGACTAACATGCTTGAGCAGTATATTGTACCTGACCCTGACTAACATGCCTGATCAGTATATTGTACCTGACCCTGACTCACATGTCTCATCAGTATATTGTACCTGACCCTGACTAACATGCCTGATCAGTATATTGTACCTGACCCTGACTAACATGCCTGATCAGTATATTGTACCTGACCCTGAATAACATGCCTGATCAGTATATTGTACCTGCCCCTGACTGACATGTCTCATCAGTATATTGTACCTGCCCCTGACTGACATGTCTCATCAGTATATTGTATCTGCCCCTGACTGACATGCCTGATCAGTATTTTGTACCTGCCCCTGACTAACATGTCTCATCAGTATATTGTACCTGACCCTGACTAACATACTTGAGCAGTATATTGTACCTGCCACTGACTAACATGTCTCATCAGTATATTGTACCTGCCCCTGACTAACATGTCTCATCAGTATATTGTACCTGCCCCTGACTAACATGCCTGATCAGTATTTTGTACCTGCCCCTGACTAACATGTCTCATCAGTATATTGTACCTGACCATGACTAACATGCATGATCAGTAAATTGTACCTGCCCCTGACTAACATGTCTCATCAGTATATTGTTCCTGCCCCTGACTAACATGTCTCATCAGTATATTGTACCTGACCATGACTAACAGGCCTGAGCAGTATATTGTACCTGACCCTGACTAAAATGCTTGAGCAGTATATTGTACCTGACCCTGACTAACATGCCTGATCAGTATATTGTACCTGACCCTGACTAACATGCCTGATTAGTATATTGTACCTGCCCCTGACTGACATGTCTCATCAGTATATTGTACCTGCCCCTGACTGACATGTCTCATCAGTTTATTGTACCTGCCCCTGACTGACATTCCTGATCAGTATTTTGTACCTGCCCCTGACTAACATGTCTCATCAGTATATTGTACCTGACCATGACTAACATGCCTGATCAGTATATTGTACCTGCCCCTGACTAACATGTCTCATCAGTATATTGTAACTGACCCTGACTAACATGTCTCATCAGTATATTGTACCTGCCCCTGACTAACATGTCTCATCAGTATAGTGTACCTGACCATGACTAACATGCCTGATCAGTATATTGTACCTGACCCTGACTAACATACTTGAGCAGTATATTGTACCTGCCACTGACTAACATGTCTCATCAGTATATTGTACCTGCCCCTGACTAACATGTCTCATCAGTATATTGTACCTGCCCCTGACTAACATGTCTCATCAGTATATTGTACCTGACCATGACTAACATGCCTGAGCAGTAAATTGTACCTGACCCTGACTAACATGCTTGAGCAGTATATTGTACCTGACCCTGACTAACATGCTTGAGCAGTATATTGTACCTGACCCTGACTAACATGCCTGATCAGTATATTGTACCTGACCCTGACTCACATGTCTCATCCGTATATTGTACCTGACCCTGACTAACATGCCTGATCAGTATATTGTACCTGCCCCTGACTAACATGTCTCATCAGTATATTGTACCTGACCCTGACTAACATGCCTGATCAGTATATTGTACCTGACCCTGACTAACATGTCTCATCAGTATATTGTACCTGACCCTGACTAACATGCCTGATCAGTATATTGTACCTGACCCTGACTCACATGTCTCATCAGTATATTGTACCTGACCCTGACTAACATGCCTGATCAGTATATTGTACCTGCCCCTGACTAACATGTCTCATCAGTATATTGTACCTGACCCTGACTAACATGCCTGATCAGTATATTGTACCTGCCCCTGACTAACATGTTACATCAGTATATTGTACCTGACCCTGACTAACATGCCTGATCAGTATATTGTACCTTACTATGACTAACATGCCTGATCAGTATATTGTATCTGACCCTGACTAACATGCCTGATCAGTATATTGTACCTGACCCTGACTGACATGCCTGATCAGTATATTGTACCTGACCAGACGATAGCCTTCTTTCCCATCCATCTTGTTAACCTGTCAGCAGAACTCTGGATTCTGTCATTTTTTGTAATGACAAATCCATCAGGGCACCAAGCTACTGGAGCATCTAGGGGAGACCACTTTTACATCAGAGCGCTAATATCTAGGTCATTGAATTAAACCAGGAAGAGTGTTGGAGAAATGTATCTACCATTAGATACTCTCTGATAAAACGGTACATTCCATTGTTGTGCACGTCTAGCTCACTTTTATTAGATGAAATTTTAAAATTTCGTTGCCAATTGTTACATAGACGTTTATACCAACATGTATTCTGTGCTGAAACTCGAACCTAAATCGTGTATAGGGAAAGGTAGCAAACCTAACTATAAGAACTATGCAACCACCCAGAACTCGAAAGTTGGTAAACATAGACTAAAGAACAATACATGTTCTACATAGACTAAGAGGTGTCCAGTTAACTTGTTCCTAAAGATGTTTAACTCTGGCAGCGTCAAGAAGTCGTCATATGGCAGTTCGAATATCCAGAACACTGATTCGATCTTCTATTTATTCAGTTTAGAATGTCTGTGTATCGAATACTGTCAATATGATTAGTTTTGCTGTTATTGTTTTCATCTAGATACTAAAGTCAAACGAAAAATTTACAAATTGTAACAATAGAAATGAAATGCCTGCGAAAAATTTAGGGTGTAACAATGAGAGGCAGGATCAGAAACGATGACATCAGGAGACTAGTGGAAACAAGACTAGTATTAGTCTACATCAACAGACAGCAACTAAAATGGTTTGGTCATGTAAAAAGTCTACCACCACACCCCTCCTCGCCCCCACCTCAACAAGCAATGCAATTTAGATACACCAGATTCTAGGCTGAAGGCTGATCACGAGAAAGGTGGCTTTCGTCAATATTTGACAAGGTGAATGCCACTGTTCATGAGGCCCACATTAGGGCTCGTTCTATTGTTTTCTTCATAATCTGACGATGGCAAGTTATTTATCCAAACATTAATCATAAAATTGAAAAGGAGAATTGTCAGGTGTTATGTGTACTCGTCAGTACTTTATGGTACAGAAACATGGGCACGAAATAACAAGTTGGAAAAGAGTAGTGTTGCCTTCGAAATGTGGGTTTATAGAAGATTTGGTTGTATTTATTGGAAAGAGAAGAAAACAAATGTGGAGGTATTGAACAAGTTTGGAGTGAATAGACAATTAACGACCGAAATTAAAGTTAAACAATTAAGTAATTTAGTTTAAGTTATTTTGGCTACATAACAAGACATACCTCCTTGTTGAATACAATACTAGAAGGTAGGGTGGAAGTAAATCGTCCAAGAGACAGACACCGTTATAAATTGGTGGATAATACCAGGAGATGGACTAGAAAAATTACCTGTCAGCAAGGGATAGAGTAAACTGGAAATCTATTACAGACGACCTTTGATGCGGAGATGGCACTTGAACTGAACTCCGCTGAACTGAAAGGTGAAACAGGAAGAGCGAATAAAAAAGAAGAAGAATGATTGTTTTTTTCCGTTTCATTTGATTTTGCTTTGTCGCGGGATTTCATGCAGCAGTCGTAGTGACATTATTCCTCGACTGTAGTGAAAAAGGAACAATAATAAGAGATTCGACCACCTGCAGACCTGCAGTTTATTTAGTATACATTTTGTTCTTTAAGATTGAATTAAAGTAAACTAAAGGTTTGTCCCATTAGTTACAGTTGTCTGAGATCGACGTTGTTAGAAACAAGTACACTGAGCCCCAGATTGTTTGAGGTAAGGTAGTCAGTTTATTTCATATCTGCCTTTTACTTCCCTAGCCAGGTACCCATTTACATCTGGGACGACTGTAGAGGGTTGTCGTGGGAGTTGACCCCCTTACCTTTGCCGTGAAAAGCAAGTTTGTATTACGTTAAATTAAAATTGTGACGAAAAAAATATAAATTAAAATTATCAAATATTAACCGGCCACACATTTCAGCTGAGCCGTCAATGTAAGTATCAGTTGTTCACTGTATATATATCTATCTTTCTCTGTCTTTATCTCTCTCTCTTTCTCTCTCTCTCTCTCTCTCTCACATACACACGCAAACACACTCACAAATACACACACGCGTTCGCGCGCACACAAACACACACTCATAGTGTGTGCAAAGCTCACAATCTCAGTTGTTCTTACCTTAATTTTCAAAGGCGGCTTCTACAATTATATTGAATGCATGATCGAACACAGATGCATTAATGACGAGGTTCTATCTCCCATCAATTGCGTTTTTTTAGCTTTTCATACATATTTAAATCCTTTTGGAAGGAGGGGGTTTGGAGTGGGGGGGGGGGGGATCCTTTTTATTGATAAGAACTTCTGAATATGAGAATCGTCTCATTAATGAGCTTATTTACTGACTATTGTGTCAACAATCACATTTCTTAATGCCAGATGTTTTGCTTTTTATAAGCTACCTAGTTTCTGCGAGGCTTTGGCAATCGTCTCCCACGCTGTGATGAACAATTCAATAGCAAACACGACGAAAAGCTGGGAGATTTTTCTTGGATTTAACCGTGTTCGAACAGCTACATGTTTCGGTGACATTTCGTCCACTGTCCGTCAAAGTTTGATAGATTAACAGATCGCACTAATGGTGACGATGTGCACAATTTAAGCTCCCTAGATTGTCAAGAAGTTGATTAAAATTTGAAAAAAATAGGTCCACGCATCTGACACTCATACGAACAGTGGTCATTATAAGATAAATAAAAGGTTTAAAATTAAAAATCCAGTCTGCAGAAATTGCCCATGCGTTGATATAGCAATAAACGAGGCAGGCAGGATAGTGTCAGGATACCTAAAACCCATCTCACCCTCTGCTAAAATATACCCGATAATTTACATAGATCCACCTGCCGTCAGAAGGGGCGTGGCTGCTAAAACTTAACGAGAGAAACAGGAAAACGATCGTAGACACGCATTGGTTGGACAACAGGAGCAAATAACAAGGATCAAATCCAAGTACAAGTTCCTTAAATCAACAAAGCTCACACAGTAATCCAGGTACAAGTTCCTTAAATCAACAAAGCCGATGGAGTCAAGCTCCGAAAGTCATCGCACTGAATTATGGCACGAAATGATTCAGGACCTAAGGATCGAACTTCAGGAGGAACCTGCGCCAGGACATCATTTACCCTACTCACTTTGGAAGACAATAAATAGACTTCGAACTGGCGTTTCACGGTGTAGGAGGAACATGAAGTGATAGGGTCTCTCGGACGGCGATAACCGTGACTGCAGTACGGTACAAGACCCAGGTCATTTGTTGATTTGTCTCAACCTTCCGGATACACGTGACTTGAGCGGCAGGCTGAAGGCGTATGACTGTCCACTTGAAGTTACTGAACACTGGATGAAAGCTATATGACGTGGTGATTAGACACTGAAATAAACTAAATAAAATATAAAATAACACAGCGACTATATTTTTAATCCAATGGGAAAAAAACAAATGAAAAACTGTAGAAGTTGATTAAGGTTGAGTTTAATCAAAATTTTAAAATAGGTATAGTCAGATACCGCACCGAGACGAGAACACAGACAAAACCTACGTTATGACCAATAAACCTTTATCAGGGACAACAAATAACAACAATACGGAACTAACAAATCAACATATGAGGAAAGAAATGGTCTACTTATCTGATTGTAGACCCAGTCTGTCTAAGTGACTGGTTGGGTCATATGCTTGACTGAATATTCAACTTTTTACATTTTTTCATTTGTTTTTTCCCCCATTATATACATCCACCAAGCCGCCGCAGCTTCGCCTTATTTTAATTTGTAATTCATGAAAGTCCTGCCTTTATTAAATCATATCTATGATCATGATTGACTGTGGACTTTTTGTCCACAAGTTCTGTTATGCGGAATGCGGAAGTTTCCTCTCTTTGGCCAAGTGTGATGCGAGATTACATTGTAAGCCTATATTGCTAGAGTGAGAGGACAGGCCGTTGCTTACCGCAGTGGGACATCAGGCTGGGGTTTCTCGGCTAGAGTGAGAGGACAGGCCGTTGCTTACCGCAGTGGGACATCAGGCTGGGGTTTCTCGGCTAGAGTGAGAGGACAGGCCGTTGCTGAGCGCAGTGGGACATCAGGCTGGGGTTTCTCGGCTAGAGTGAGAGGACAGGCCGCTGCTTACCGCAGTGGGACATCAGGCTGGGGTTTCTCGGCTAGAGTGAGAGGACAGGCCGTTGCTTACCGCAGTGGGACATCAGGCTGGGGTTTCTCGGCTAGAGTGAGAGGACAGGCCGTTGCTGAGCGCAGCAGGGCATACATGTCAACAACCTCCAGCTTGAGAATGGAAACAGAAGCAGTGACCTCAGCACTGAAATGGATATCTGAGACTTCTATAACAAGGGCAGTCATCGTGACAGACGCGCAAGCCGTACTTCAGAAGGCGCAGAAGGGATGGCTTAGGTAGAGTGGATAGCTGCTGTTGAGGCATCAAAACTCCAGGGGTTGACATGGATCTACTGTGCTGGGGTTCAGGGCAATGAAAGAGCTGAGATCATGACTTCGCAAGCTCCCATCATGGGGACATTAATGATGGACAGAAGTGACATTTTGAAATCCATGAATGACCGCCTGTTAGATGAGGACACCGCAATAGATGAAGCAGCAATCTATAAGCTGTAAAGTTTAGTGGAGCAGAAGAGTGCACAACCAGCGAGCTAAAGGGACCATCATCAGCCATACCCTACACCATTTGATTAGATAGACTGAGCACTTATGGGTATGTCCAGAGTGCAGTGACGTCGATTCTTAGAAACAGAAACAGCCATTGGTCAGAGATTGAGGTTGATGACCCGCACAGTTTCTTCCTCACTATAATCTAAATACTGCGCAAGTTACATCGTCAAGTGGTCCTGTTCCGCTAATGGCACATAACAGATTGAATAGTCATTTACACCGGTTAAAATTGGTTCCATCGCCAATGTGTATGTGTGGGAAGGCAGCACAGATATCCTAATATATCCTGCAAGACTGTTATATGCTTGGCCCAGCGCATGAACTGCAGTGGCCAGCAACCCATAGCTGACTGCTAGCGTCAAGGACAGCGAACCATAGCTCCCAAGACCCTTCTACACCTCCACTCGGTGATCCTGGATAGCAGGCTGCAGCAGGGCAGACTGGCTAAGTAGAAGGGATCGAACAGGGAATGCTAACCCGGTACTAAAAAAATGCTTGCTGAAGTCGGATGTGTTAGACCGAAAGGTGTAAATATCGCAGATGTAAGCTCTCCACTACGGCAGCCGTTATCCAGAGAACTGGGCTTCACGTATATATGTAAGCTCTCCACTACGGCAGCCTCTATCCAGAGAACTGGGCTTCACGTATAGATGTAAGCTCTCCACTACGGCAGCCTCTATCCAGAGAACTGGGCTTCACGTATAGATGTAAGTTCTCCACTACGGCAGCCTCTATCCAGAGAACTGGGCTTCACGTATAGATGTAAGCTCTCCACTACGGCAGCCTCTATCCAGAGAACTGGGCTTCATGTATAGATGTAAGCTCTCCACTACGGCAGCCTCTATCCAGAGAACTGGGCTTCACGTATAGATGTAAGCTCTCCACTACGGCAGCCTTTATCCAGAGAACTGGGCTTCACGCGTAGATGTAAGCTCTCCACTACGGCAGCCTTTATCCAGAGAACTGGGCTTCACGCGTAGATGTAACATGAAAAAGCATGGCGGACGAGAAGAAGAAGATCAAGATAAAACTGTCTGATTATGTCGCTTGCGATGGACAGCTAACAGTCGATACAAGAAGTAGTTCTTATAAGATATTTAGTGCTATCATTTCTGAGGATATCTCTCCTGATATTTAAGGCTGTTATCAGCATTTCATTTCACGCGTTGTTAATTTCCTATCCAGTGCTTTGAGTAAGGTCTAGGTCTGACACTGATAACAGAAAAGCAGATAGAGAAATCAATAATGTGGATGACAAACATTACTTTCAAATAAAGGACGATAATAGTGATGATTGTGTAACGTTAGTGTTCTCCAAGCTCACCACTTTCACCTCGTCACACTTGGCTACAAAATGTTATAACCCTCCCCCCCCCCCCCCATTGCACTTTCACTAGTTCCTCCACCCCCTTATTTCTCGCACTTTACTTTTCCTCCCTCCCCTCCCCCCAGCTCTCCTTTGCCGCACACCCCTCTGTCTCTATCTCTCGTTCACTAGCCTTCTTCCGCGTCGCGTCACACACCATTTCTCTACCTTTCTCGCTAGCAAGCTCCACTTTCTCCCACTTTCGCTCGCCAACTCCCACACCTCTCTCTCTCCCTCTCTCTCTTTCTCCCTTTGTAGCCCTCTTCCGTCTTACCACCACGCACCACTTTCTTCTCTCTCCCTCTCCTTCTCTCACTCGTTAGCTCTCACTCACATCACCCCCTATCTCCCCTTCTCTCACATCACCCTCTCTTCCTATTTGTGAACCATCCCAGCTTGCTAAGCTAAGTTGTTTTTCTACTTCTTCGTTGTTTGTTCTCAATATCCCGCTATCAAACTCTGAAAAGGGTTTTGCAAGAAGCGCGATGTAGTCTAAAAAACGGAATACGTTGTTTAGTAGTTTGCAACTTAATGCGATATTTGCACCTTTCGGTCCGACACATCCGACTTCAGCAGACATTTTTGAGTACCGAGTTAGCCTTTCCTCTTGGATCCCTTCTCCTTAGCCAGCCTGCTCTGTTGCAGCCTGTCATTCAGGATCACCACGTGAAAGTGGGAAATAGTCTTGGCAGCTCTGGTTCGCTGGACCTGATGCTAGCAGTTAGCTTTGGGTCGCTGACCACTACAGCTCACGCACTGCTCAGCATCTTCACCCATCTTTGTTAAGTTTGAAGTTCGTCTCTGTGATCAGTTTATGTAATTATTTCCCCTGATTGATCAGGACCAACAGGTGGCAGTTCGGACAACAGTCGAATCAAAATGGCGGAAATGCAGGTAATGGATTAGTTAAGTAAACAAACACTCATACCCTTCACGATGTAAAGGCTTCACTGTGTTGGTCTATTACTTTGTGGTTATAATAGACAGTTAAAATAAAATAGGATTTCAGTTTAAATTCTTAATTTTTACAACAAAATTAAATCTGAGTGGTTTTCAAAATGAGCATCCTACTTCCTGCTATTACTCACTCCGGAGTTTAGCAGACACCACTTTCAGGGAGGCGGGTCTGGCAAGTTGCCTTTATACTTTTTTTTTTAATACACTTAGTTTCATTACGACTTCTGTCCCATCATGTCATTAAAAGAAAGAAAAAAACACATTTAAAATTTAACAGGTTAAATGGACATGTATAGTTGTAATAATTTTAAATTTTTATAGAACAATCATTAATCTATTATACTAATTATATTATTATAGTATAATATTAATAATCATAATGTAAAGTAGTTTAACTTTTAAGACGTAGTTATAGTGTAAAAGTGTAAGTAGTAGTAAGAGCAAACAATAAATATCAAAAATTGTACTCAATGTTTGTAATGTGATTCTTGACTGGAGTATGGTTACAGTGACACTACACTATGTGATTATTATATTATCAAAACTAGTATTACATTGCAATCTGCCTTACTAAAAGAGGGTTGAAAATTGTACCAGCTAGCCTAGCTTAGTCTGTAGACACTTTAAGTATTAGTATATTAGCTGAAGACAAAAGACGTTTACACCTCGTGGTTAAAGTTGAGCGACTAATAAATCAATTCAAGTCACAAACATTTATGTACAATACATGGCTAGAGTTGTCTTATTTTTCAGTTCATAGTAGTTGATTGATAAGGTGTCCGCCTCTGATGCTGGAGGTCGCGTGTTCGGATTACGGTGGTGACCAGGATTTTTTTTCACATTGATCTTCTGGTAAAAATTACCCTGATCTCTGGGTAGTGAGGTCAGACTCCTGTGTTCAGTGTCGAGCACGTTAAAAATTCCTTGGCAGTTGGAAATCGAAAGGAGTAGGCTTAACTGCCGATGCCCGGACAAAATTTCAAATTAAAAATCTACCCAAGTTATTTGTACCTTTTCCCAGGTTAAGAGCAGCTATAGATGGCGCCTAACTGGCAGCAGGTCTACTTAGTTCTAGTGTTTGAGTCTATTAAGATGGACTCGCACATCTGTAAAAACCACCCTCCAAGAAACTGGTTGAATGCAGACTCTATAGAGTCTTCTAACCAGTATAAAGACATTAAGTTAAGTTAAAACAGGTGAGCTTGCTGTGCTGAGTTTTTAACCTAGTCACACTAGCTCAATTGATATCCTTTCTTAAACTGTCCATGTTGTGGGGAGAGCACTGTTAAAATGCAGAAAATTAAATCAATAACAGGCAGCAGCTTCACAGTGATAAGTTACTTTAATAGAATAGAGACTCAGCTACTAGAATGTTCTTTTTAATTTGTTGTAGTTTACAGCAGGACTGTGTTATTTACGGCTTTTCGCCCACCACAGCTAGTTTCAGCACACCATCTATGAGACCTGGTTTGCCTTCCTTCTGTGATCCCTATTCACTTAGCCAGACTGCATGAGTATAATCTATTTCCAGGACTGCCACTTGGGGGTGGATTTTCAGCTGTGGTTCGCTGACTCTGATGCTATAAATTGTTAGCTTTTGTCAACTCATTCACTGCTGCATCTTCAGCCTCAGAATATACAATAAACTAGATATCATACTTATGGTCAGTTCACCAATAGAAGGTTTATTATGATGTTTGGTGAAGTTGTTTTCCTTATAGTTATCTCACTGTGATGCTTTGTTGGTCCACTACATATGGTCCAGATATTTTTTTTTCTTTTTACATTCACCTTATTTCTCGATTCACCAAGGCTGTGTGCACTACAGTTTTTTTTTTTTGCGTCTGTCGGCCCAGTGTATCCAACTTCGGCATGCATATTATATAAGGGTCTGCTTCCTCCTGCATTTTCTAAGGGTTTTGCTTCCCAGGGGTAACGGCCGGTGCTGTGATGGGGAGTGAATCCGGCATCTTTGGGTTGTGAACCGTGTGACTAAACCACTAGCCCATGCCATCCCCAGTTCAAGTTTGATGTGAAGAGGAGGGTGCAAGTTCTTGCTGAATTTTACAAATGGTCCGTTAAATACATGTGAAATGACATCCAACTTTATGGTTTTTTAGGGTATTGAACTAAATTAAACATAAATTTTAAACCGTAAATATAACTTTAGGTAATTTAACAAAAACACACACACAAGAAACTCCTTTTTTACTTGAAAGCATATTTTATTTATCTCTGTTGCTGTTTGCACCAGGGACTTGCTATAGCTGAGAGACAAGGTGCTTGCCTTCTCAGATACCACAGTGTGAAATAGTTGGTGTTTGAATCCCACAAGTTTCAAGCATCTCCTGGTCTTAATGAAGGTGAAATTGGCACCTAGTGCTATTGAAGATGCACAATAAACATGGGGGTTCTGTGTACAGTGTACATGCTGTACACAAGATTGGCATCTAGTTCTATAGGAGGTGGACAATAAACTCTGAGGTCTTGTGTACATGATGTGCACAGAACCTGTGACAGTTTAAAGTAGGAAAGATAAGAAGATCAGGCTGTTAGCTGATGTCCAGACAAACATTATAAAGGTAATGAAATTCTTTCCAAATAGTGGCCTGCATAAAGGCTAAAAGGAGGATGCACCTCCTACATGGAAGGGGACAACAGGACAATCACCTGTCTGTCTGCACACTTTATTGAAAGTAGATATAAACACATCTACACTCCAAGGGTAGAGTGACTAAGTAAAGTGAGAGAGAGGAAACTTTTGATAGAAATAAACTCTGGACAGTATTAGGAGACCATATAAATAAAAATGTAGTAAGAACAACTGATGGAAGCACATGGCTTTGAAATAACTACAAGAGTACGATAATTTGTGTGCTTTCACCAATGCTGTTAGGGGAGGAAGACTAACGTCTGGTCAGGCAAAATATACTGATCAGACATATTAGTCAGGATCGGGCAAAACATACTGGCCAAGACCCTCACCTTGGCTTCCTAGTAGCCCTCCCTGTTTTCATGGCTGTCTGGCTAACAAGGTGAGGAATCGACATGATCCCCGTAGTGGTGAGTGAACGCATAGCACAACTGCTTGCAGAGCCCCAGTCCACCTTCATCAGTATGTGAGGAAAGCTACTGCAGCCCGCCACTTAACGTCCTTTTCAGGGTGCACAAAAAAGTAACCTACTCATTGTGGGCATTCACAAACAACAACCAATGCTGTTCAACATTTACATTGACAAAATAACAACAGAAGTCATCCAAACTGCAACACTAGAAGTATAGTTCAACAAGGGAAGCAAAGAACCCAACCTGCTGCATGAACTACTTTTTGCAGGCGGTTAAAGCAAAAGCCTAATATATGAGGACAAAAATAGACTGCAAAATCATATAAATGCACTTGACACAGCATGTGAAAGGTAAAGTATGAACATGGCATATCAGGCTGAAGACTAGTAGAACATCAGGTCCACTTAACATACACATAAACAATATCAAGAGCTCTTCTTCTTCTTCTTCGTTCATTCTCAATCTCCTACTACCAAACTCTGAAAAGGCTTAAGTAGCGGAATGTAGTCCAGAGAACGGAATGCGTTGTGTCGTAGTTTACAGCTTGGCTGCGATATTTGCACCTTTCGGTTCAACACATCTGACTTCAGCAAGCATTTTTTGAGTACCGGGTTAGCATTCCCTCTTCGATCCCTTCTCCTTAGCCAGTCTGCCCTGCTGCAGCCTGTTATCCAGGATCACCGCGTGGAGGTGTAGAAGGGTCTTGGCAGCTATGGTTCGCTGACCACTGCAGCTCATGCGCTGCTCAGCATCTTGATCCCGCCTAAGAGCTCAAATGCCTGGGAAGTATTTTTACAGAAGTTTGAAGACTTGATAGAGAAATTTAAACTAGATGTTAGCGTCTTCTGGGACTTATCAACTGTCACCACAGCTTATACAGTGGATCATCGTCTTGATAACAAACAATGACTGATAAACAGTATATTTATACCAACAACTCTGCTACAATATGTAAAATTCGATCCTTTTCCAAGGTGCAGGAGATCATAATTATGTATGAAATGCCTAAGAAAAGTAATTGGTACTATCATCATCAAGTGCTGTCTCCGTAACGGAGGTTGACGATAATGGATCTCTATCTGTCTTGCGCAAGCCTGGTACACGCAGTCAAACTGTGTCCCGATTACATCCTGATGTTGTCTGTCCATTTGTACCTCTGTCACCCTGTGGTTCTCTTGTCCTCTACTATTGGTACTACCAGGAGAGATTAAATGAGGAATGATGACATTTGAAATGTGGTGAGCACAACCCTTTGTAGTGTATTTCAAGGTAGAAAATAAAATGGTTCAGTCATTTCATGAGAATGCAAACCTGATCAACTGCCACCACATGCATACAGCAGAAGAAGATCTGGCTGCAAGACATGAAGAAATGCCGGTTGGCTGATGGTTTAATGACATAATATAAATCCTACAACTGGCGCAACAAACTTGGTCCAAGAAAGGCAACTTAAGCTCCCCACATTGTTTAATAGCTCAACTGGACGGGAAAGTAAGTAAACTGATTAGATTTTTGTTTTATTCATCAATGAGTGAATCAGTGTTATGTGTTACTGTTTACTACTTCCATATTCAGGCAAATTGTCTGTACGATTTTGAGGGTGACGATAACAATGGTGAACTCAGCTTTGTTTCTGGTGAGATTATTTACATCATCAAACAGGTCAGTGCACATGATAGTTTGTAACTAACTACCTTTCTGTCTTTGTATGTCTCTTGTCTTTCTTTTTTGCTGTCTCTCATTTTCCGTTATTACTGTTTCTCAGTATATTTTCCCTGTCCTTGTGGCGTTAGGACTTTCTTGTATGTTTTTCACATACCAATTAAAAGTTAGTTGTCCATAACAAGCAGCGACATCGTCAAACGGTTTTGTTTTGATGATGTAACTTGCATTATATTTGGATTATAGTGAGGAAGAAACTGCGCTGATCATCAACGTCACTCTCTGGTTCCAAACTACCTTGGACCAGTAGCAAGTTAAGACGACTGAAGGTAACTCAGCATGTAGGTACTGTGGTCTCACCTCACTTGAGACCGTGGTCCGCTTGAAACTTGTGGGATTCAATTGCCCAGCATTTAAGTTCATTGCTTTGAGAGGCAAGTGCTTTACCTCTTGACCACAGTGATCTCTAAATCAATTAACAACCATAGTCAGGAATTCGAAAGGTTGTTAAAGCATGAATCATCTCTTATCACTTCAGATATTTACATACCCTAAGTAGAGTCATGGTTTTGTACAGAAATAACAAGAACAGCATTACGACAAAATAACCAAGGGAACACCACACATATTGTTTTAAGGATTTGTCACACATCCAATACTGGCATTTGACAAAATGTGTCTGGTTACATGACATTTTTCATGTAGTCGGAAAGTCTATGCATTTTTGTTTTACCAACTAATATTTCTTCCTCAGCGAAAATTTCAGAGCCTCATTTTTGGCGTCTTTTTCACTTCATATTTTCTCCCTCTAAGTCTTTGAGCCTCAGTCGCACTGTTCTAGCCAAATAGGCAAATGGTGTTAATTGGTCTGCTTGCATGCTTATATAAAGTGAGCTCCATCTTTGACATATCTACTTATTTGGTCCAAACAATGGTACCTTAACTCATGAAGTGTGATTTAGAGCAGATCACCAATTTTTTGGATCATGTCTCATGCTCTTATGAAACCACAGATGGTCAGAAATGTTATTTTCTCCAAAACTTTAAATGTCAATGAATGAAACTTAACAAAATGGTGTCGCTGATTTCTTCTTCTTTAACTTCTACCATTAAGCAGCATGGAAATATCCATTGGATGGACTGGACAAATGTGAGTAGTTTGTTTTACTGTTATATCCACAGCTCTGACATAATTAGCCATTCCATCATTTTTGTTTTACTGTTATATCCACAGCTCTGACATAATTAGCCATTCCATCATTTTTGTTTTACTGTTATATCCACAGCTCTGGCATAATTAGCCATTCCATCATTTTTGTTTTACTGTTACATCCACAGCTATGACATAATTAGCCATTCCATCATTTTTGTTTTACTGTTATATCCACAGCTCTGACATAATTAGCCATTCCATCATTTTTGTTTTACTGTTATATCCACAGCTCTGGCATAATTAGCCATTCCATCATTTTTGTTTTACTGTTATATCCACAGCTCTGGCATAATTAGCCATTCCATCATTTTTGTTTTACTGTTATATCCACAGCTCTGGCATAATTAGCCATTCCATCATTTTTGTTTTACTGTTATATCCACAGCTCTGGCATAATTAGCCATTCCATCATTTTTGTTTTACTGTTATATCCACAGCTCTGGCATAATTAGCCATTCCATCATTTTTGTTTTACTGTTACATCCACAGCTCTGGCATAATTAGCCATTCCATCATTTTTGTTTTACTGTTACATCCACAGCTCTGGCATAATTAGCCATTCCATCATTTTTGTTTTACTGTTACATCCACAGCTCTGGCATAATTAGCCATTCCATCATTTTTGTTTTACTGTTACATCCACAGCTCTGGCATAATTAGCCATTCCATCATTTTTGTTTTACTGTTATATCCACAGCTCTGGCATAATTAGCCATTCCATCATTTTTGTTTTACTGTTACATCCACAGCTCTGGCAAAATTAGCCATTCCATCATTTTTGTTTTACTGTTATATCCACAGCTCTGGCATAATTAGCCATTCCATCATTTTTGTTTTACTGTTATGTCCACAGCTCTGGCATAATTAGCCATTCCATCATTTTTGTTTTACTGTTACGTCCACAGCTCTGACATAATTAGCCATTCCATCATTTTTGTTTTACTGTTACATCCACAGCTCTGACATAATTAGCCATTCCATCATTTTTGTTTTACTGTTACATCCACAGCTCTGACATAATTAGCCATTCCATCATTTTTGTTTTACTGTTACATCCACAGCTCTGACATAATTAGCCATTCCATCATTTTTGTTTTACTGTTACATCCACAGCTCTGACATAATTAGCCATTCCATCATTTTTGTTTTACTGTTACATCCACAGCTCTGACATAATTAGCCATTCCATCATTTTTGTTTTACTGTTACATCCACAGCTCTGACATAATTAGCCATTCCATCATTTTTGTTTTACTGTTACATCCACAGCTCTGACATAATTAGCCATTCCATCATTTTTGTTTTACTGTTACATCCACAGCTCTGACATAATTAGCCATTCCATCATTTTTGTTTTACTGTTACATCCACAGCTCTGACATAATTAGCCATTCCATCATGTTTGTTTTACTGTTACATCCACAGCTCTGACATAATTAGCCATTCCATCATTCTTGTTTTATTGTTATATCCACAGCTCTGACATAATTAGCCATTCCATCATTTTTGTTTTACTGTTACATCCACAGCTCTGACATAATTAGCCATTCCATCATTTTTGTTTTACTGTTACATCCACAGCTCTGACATAATTAGCCATTCCATCATTTTTGTTTTACTGTTACATCCACAGCTCTGACATAATTAGCCATTCCATCATTTTTGTTTTACTGTTACATCCACAGCTCTGACATAATTAGCCATTCCATCATTTTTGTTTTACTGTTACATCCACAGTTCTGACATAATTAGCCATTCCATCATTCTTGTTTTATTGTTATATCCACAGCTCTGACATAATTAGCCATTCCATCATTTTTGTTTTACTGTTACATCCACAGCTCTGACATAATTAGCCATTCCATCATTTTTGTTTTACTGTTACATCCACAGCTCTGACATAATTAGCCATTCCATCATTTTTGTTTTACTGTTACATCCACAGCTCTGACATAATTAGCCATTCCATCATTTTTGTTTTACTGTTACATCCACAGCTCTGACATAATTAGCCATTCCATCATTTTTGTTTTACTGTTACATCCACAGCTCTGACATAATTAGCCATTCCATCATTCTTGTTTTATTGTTATATCCACAGCTATTATTATTAATGGGAGATTTCAACTTTCCAGAAATAAAATGGGATATGGCAGAAGCACTTGTAGAGTCAAAACCTTTTGTTAAGTGCATAACTGACAATTTTTTAATTCAACATGTAGAAGCAGCCACCAGAGGCAAAAACATACTCGACCTAGTTTTTACCACAGAGGGAAAATATGATTGAAAACGTTACCGTTTGGGAACTGTTTGGCTCAAGTGACCATCAAATCATCCGTTGGGATCTTATTGCAGGGAAAGAAGTAAACATAAACACGCGAACATACGACTACTCTAAGGCAGATGTTAAGAGGATGAAAGAGGCAGCGAACCACATAATCTGGAAAGATATTGTTGTAGGAACAGATGTTGAACAGGAGTGGGAAAGTTTTAAAACAGTTCTAGAAACGCTAAAAGAGGAATGTGTTCCATGTAGGGAGGTAAACCCCAAGCGTATAAAGTGGATAACTAGATTTGTAGTGAAATGTAGAAGAGCAAAAAATAAAGCATGGAAAAAATATATAGAGGCAGGTAAATCAAAAGAAACATATGTAAAATATTTGGACAAGCAGAACATATCTCAGAAAGCGAATAAAGCAGCAAAAATAGACTTTGAAAAAAAACTTGCTCAGAGGATCAAGACTGACAGTAAAAGCTTCTTCTCTTATGTTAGAAATAAACAAAGAACGAAAGACAAAGTAGGCCCTCTCATAGACAGTACAGGGAAAATAATAAGTGAGAATATGGAGGCAGCTAATCTGCTCAATCAGTACTTTGGCACAGTCTTCACAAAGGAGGACTGCTCCGAGATCCCACAGCCTATAGATATTTTTCAAAGAGACATGGATATAGCGGGATTAAGATCAATCTGTATTACAGAGCAAATGGTTTTTAAAAAATTGGAGGGGTTGAAAGTGAATAAATGTCCAGGTCAAGATGGTATTCATCAAAAATTGCTGTATGAAATTAGAGACCAACTAGCAAAACCACTGGCTATATTATGTTCTCAATCACTTACAAAAGGGATTGTTCCACGGGATTGGAAAAATGCAGGAGTGATCCCCTTATTCAAAAAAGGCAAAAAATCAGATCCAGCAAATTATAGACCGGTGAGCATAGTCTGTAAATTGTTAGAGTCAATAATCAAAGAAAACATTGAAATGCATTTAGACAAATTTAATCTAATTAGAAATAGTCAGCATGGGTTTACTAGAGGGAGATCATGCTTAACAAATCTATTAGAATTCATGGAGGAGGTTACTAAAATCATAGATAAAGGGGAGCCAGTGGATGTTATTTATCTAGACTTTGCAAAGGCCTTTGATAGAGTACCTCATCAAAGATTATTTCAAAAGTTAAAATCACATGGAATAGGTGGGGAAGTTGCCAAATGGATTGAAAATTGGTCCACTGGAAGAAGGCAGAGGGTGGGCATAAATAAGGAGTGCTCTGAGTGGAGTGAAGTGAAAAGTGGTGTGCCACAGGGCTCGGTTTTGGGACCAATTTTGTTCTTGATATATATAAATGATTTGAACATTGATATGAGATCCATGATTGCAAAATTTGCTGATGACACAAAACTATGCAGTAGTATCTCATCTAAAGCGGAAGTGGATATATTGATGTCGGATTTAGATAAAATTCGAGAATGGTCTGTAAGCTGGCAAATGGAGGTTAATGTAGATGAATGTACAGTCATCCACATGGGTAGATCCAATATGGAACATAATTACAGAATGGGAGAAAACAATATTAGAAAGATAGATAAGGAAAGGGACCTAGGGGTTATAATAGATCATACAGGAAAGGTGAGTGAGCAAGTTAAGGTAGCAGTGAAAAAGGCAAATGCAATGTTAGGTATGATAAAAAGAAATATTAAACATAGGAGCAAGGAAGTGATCGTCAAACTGTATAAAGCTATAGTTAGACTTAGATTGGAGTACTGTGTACAGGTGTGGAGTCCTTATCATAGAGGGAACATAAACATGCTAGAAAGAATACAAAAAAGAGCAACAAAGATGATAATGGGATTCCAGAATTACAGTTATGAGAAACGACTCAGAAAAACCGGCCTACAGTGTCTCGAAGAGAGAAGAATTCGTGGTGACTTAATACAGGTTTATAAGATGATCAGAGGAATCGATAAATTAGACTATAACAAGTTTTTTAA
Source organism: Ariolimax columbianus (assembly GCA_036924085.1). Classification (NCBI taxonomy): domain Eukaryota; kingdom Metazoa; phylum Mollusca; class Gastropoda; order Stylommatophora; family Arionidae; genus Ariolimax; species Ariolimax columbianus. The sequence continues at coordinate 36,091,737 of JAVGWX010000004.1, read as the reverse complement.
AATACAGCCACCTACAATAACACGAGGGCATAGCTACAAGCTGACTAAAGAGAGGTCCAGGTTAGATATTAGGAAATATTTTTTTAGTCAGAGAGTGGTGTCTGCTTGGAATGCATTGCCAGGGGAGGTAGTGGAGGCAGGGACAGTTAATGCATTTAAGAATAAACTGGATGGGCATAGCTTTTAGAGCAAGGTGATGTAAATGTAACTGGTTGTATACAGACTCTGCATGGTCTTCTAAACCAGTATAAAGACGTTAAGTTAAGCTCTGACATAATTAGCATTCCATCATTCTAATTTTGATGTTTCATTCTGGTGTCTTTTTGTTCTTTCACATATTAAACAAGTAACCTATTTCAAATGAAAATCATCAATAATTTTATAAATGAAATACTGTGGTTTCATTACATTATTTCATACATTTTCTACCGTATCTGAATTCATGGATGGGTTCATCATAATATATAATTTTTTATGTGGTTTTATTTAATTGTAAAATGATTAGTCAAATGTGTAGTGTTCGCCATGAAACAATTTTATGCTTATATTACATAGGTAGCACTATAGTCATGGCTAATGTAGCAGACCCTCTGCTGCCGTGATCGAACTTAGAACATTCTCACACTCATCCACATCATCATGACCATACTCAGTAAATGACATATCAAACAGCAGGTGGCATATTTATTATATCATACTCATATCATAGAATGAGTAGAGAAATTACAAACACAATATAATACATATCTTTACTAAACATTCAACTAAAACGGGAATTGTAAGCATTAACTATTGATGGAATTCCCAACTATCTAAAAACCCAGTTCTATTGCCTTGCAATTACATCACACACACATCGCCTTAACTGCGTCTTCAACACACCTTATCAAATACTCTTCCTCACTGAAATCCCCTCAGGCGGGCGATCTCGACATACTCGTTCACAATGTGTCCTTGCTTACAAACACACGTTCAGATTATCTATTAATGCAAAACTCACACACCTATTTGAGCGATCCTGTTCTATCACTAAACATTCGTCCAACAGTCTATCAATCGCTCCTCTACCTAAGTCGGTGAGTTAAACATACTATCCACATTCAGTCTCTCTCTCTCACTTTCCTCCATACAGCCTCTCACTCTCCATCTCTCCTCCAGCCTCCCGAGCTAAACTTTGTCTCGAGTTATATATCCTCAAGCAAGGCCAGAGCTTGACCAATCGATCTCAGGTATGGTCATCTTCAATCCAATTGGACTGAAACACTTTTGCACACCTGTCACTCCATTTCTCTCGCAGCAAGCCCCGCTGTCAATTTCGTCTGTCAATCAATCTCCCCCTACCAAAATCGGAAGGCCAGTGGTCAGTTTCTACCTGTCCACATTCCTTAACTCAACTCTGTTCTCCTTTGCTGAGACGGTGAGTGACCTTGACATGCATTCAGGTAGCTTTAAGCTTTAACATGTTCAGGCATCCGAAACTCCCCTTGCTCCGGCGGGAACTGTTACACTAATTACACAATATAAAAGTATAACATTTAAAGATAATGGATGAGAAATTGCATCAATTACACTGGGCAACAGGTAATATGTAACTGAGATAAACCAGCGGTTTTTAAAAACTAATTTGGACATGCTGATTGTGAATATGAGCTTAAAAATCATGAGTTAACTCTAGTTTTTATGTTGTGTTTTATAGGGGTGGGTGGGGGGGGTGGTCTGTCTGTGGGAATGCCTGTGCTGCATCTGAGGTCCAATATATCAACACATAATTCCACACGAGACAGATATCCTTGAGTCCCATTTGACTGTAGCAATCGTTGCAACCACATTTCCTTGTCATTATTTGCGTTGTGGATTCTGTGATTGCAAACATGTCGTTTAAGATGTCTTCATCATTGGCTATTTTCGTTTTGTCAGACGATAGTAATTGTGCTTTTAGCACAAAGCCCAGGCAGAAGTATAGAGACCTTGTGTTGCCCATGCAGTATGGTCCCTCTCTCGGTCTGCCTTGTTTATTCCAAGGGAAAGGTGATACCAATACATTTGGAACAAGACAAGCTGCAGAAGCTGCCAGATCAGCAGAGCAATGCTCTATCTGTTTGTCTGTTGGTGCTTCACTCCTAATCCAGCTGCCAACCAAGGCTAAGGGCCTGGTCTGCCCTGCCACAACACTCAGGCGAGGTTGTCTTTTCTCGCTCTAGGATAAGGCATTGTATCCTCTTGCGTGTGCTCCTTCGCACGTCGACGGTTGTCAGGTTTGGTAGATTCTGACCAACTTTAAGAGTTATCAGAAAACAGGTTGCACAGCCATACCTGACAAAACCCGACAAGATACGGCAGTATCTTATCTGTAAGGCTTCAGATTTTTTAAAATCAAAGTTTTCCTCCTCCTAGATATTGGTTTTAAGGCGCCAGTGGCTCGCCTTCTGCCCCTTCTCCTGTTAGTCAGAACAGTTCTGCCGTGCGAAGTCCAGGAGATGGACTTTGTTTTCAGAGGCTAAATGAGACGCATGCCATGGGAGCATTTAGTTTGTATTGAGAGTTCGTCATCAACCGCACCCTCGGCTATAACAACATTTAGAACCAAGATGTCCTGTAAATGTGTAAACAATGAAGATTATTTTTGCAACATTTCTGGACAAATTTTACTATCACAAAGGCGACCCATTTCATCAATGATAAAAAAAGCTTATAGCCTTCACTTTGATTGTAAGATCTGTGATCATGATCGGTAGTGGACCTCACACATATCAATCCTGTGCAACGAATCTGCGCTGATGGTTGAACCAAAAAGAGAACCGACAAATCATCTTTTGGTACTTTTACATGATTCTTCCAGTTAAACTAGGCATTTCTAAGAAGAACAAGAGACAGTTTTTCACCTATACAGATATTTCTTCTGCTATGTGCTGATTGCTACTTACAAGGAAAGACTTTTTGCTCCGTACTCATAAGATTTTTATACTCTGGATTATGAAGACAGAAGTAAGGTCTGTGAAAGAATCTACTTGAAGAGATCCTAATTTCATGCCTATTGAAAAGTAATCAACCACATATCAGAACGTGATAACAACCTACAACATGAAGCAACTGTTACATACCACTAACTGTGACAAGTATTAGTGACAGATTTGTAATGACCTGAAGGTCATTGCAATCTTGTTGGGGCTAGAGCAGGGTGGCACAAAGTTTTGCTGTTTTCCCTGTCTAGGAGAGCCGTATCAGGAATTCCCATTACAAGAAAAGGGATTGGCCTCTGCGATAATCACTTGAACAAAGGAAAATAAATGTATTTAACGAACCACTTGTAGAATTCAGCAAGATCCTGCACCCTTCTCTTCACGTCAAACTTGAACTGGGGACAGTGTGGACTAGTGGTTAAGTGACACGACTCACAATCCGAAGGTGCTGTGTTCGCTCCCCATCACAGCACTGGTCGATTCCCCCGGGGAAGCAAACCTTTAGAAAATGCAGAAGGAAGCAGACCCTTACATAAAATGCATGCTGGATGCACTGGGCCAACAGGCGCAAAATAAAAACATAGTGCAATGCAAACCGCCTTAAAAAATAGAAAAAGAAAGCAAACCCACATTTTAAAAAAAACTTGGACATGAAGAATTTTGTATAGGCCATGTGTCTGAATGGGACATGGTTTTTGTACCTTTGTGAGAAATTTCCAAGACTTAGTGGTGTAAAAATCAAAGAAGGTAAATTTATCAGCCCACAAACACGCCAGCTCTTCCAAAGTAAGCGTTTTGACGATATTGTAGCAGATAATGAAAAGTTATCTTGAAATGCTTTCCAGAATGTGGTCAAAAACTTTCTAGGAAACTTCTTCTTCTTCGTACGCTGTCAGACGTCAACCTGTATTTTTTCGAAAAAAGCAGCGGTCATCCTGAGGCTGTCGACACTGCCATAGAGCTTGTCTTGTGTTGGCACTGGTGATGGCTACATCTGCTTTCTCTGATCCTCGTATGTTGGGCAGTTTTGCAGCAAATATTCAGCTGTCATTTTCCCAGTACCATACGGGCATTCGTCAGTGCCACCTATCTTCAATTTGTTGAATAGGTGGTACCTCAGTCTATTGTGGCCAGTGCGAAGTGTTCAACTGGTAATAGGCTTCGTTTTTTGTGTAGCCAGTATGTTCTATTTCCCATTTGGTCATGTATCTAGCTCTAATAAGCCTTTTTGACTCTTCGTATGTCACACTAGTATCTGGTTGTGGTAGTCTTGCGCCTTCTTTTGCCAGTCTGTCTGCCTCCTCGTTGCCTTGGATGTTACAGTGGGATGGAACCCACTGTACCACTACTCTTTTTGGTGCGGACTGCTGGCATAGTTGACAAAGTACTGCTCTTAAATCATTAAGTTCAGTATTTTTCTGGTTTTTTAGTGCTGTGACTATGGCCAGGGCATCTGTAAGCAGGACTATATGGCTTTCATTCTATTTACCTGTCACCATTTCTTCTACTGCAGCCCTCAGTGCCTCTGCCTCCGCTCTGAAATTGCTTGTGTATTTTCTAGTTGCCACTGATAGTGTTATTTTTCTGCCATTTTGTAGGCTCAGGAATACCCCTGCCCCTCCGTTCTGTGTTGTGTTTGTTACAGAACCGTCGGTATATGCATGGGTCCAGTCCATGCTTGGGTAGTTTTTCGTTATGTACCTCAGGTTTGTATCTCTTCTTTCTTTTTCAGTCTGGCTGTTTTTGTTTCCAATACTTAGTATATTTTCTACCACCTCTGGAAATATATGCTGCCTCCAGGTAGGTTTTCGTACAGTAGGGATGGGCTTTGGTGTTGTTAGTGCGTTCATAGGGTCTTCATTCATCTTTGCTTTGGCTATTTCTGCAAAGTTTCTCCGCTTTAGTTTCCCATTTCCAAAATTGTGTAGTCTCTGATGCATTGGATGGTCAGTCAGTCTTCTGAGTTTCTCTGCTTGCTGCTGGACTCTGCAGTCTCTTCTGTCAGTCATGGATTGCAGTTTTGTAATCTTTTCAAGTTCTACAATTGGCGTTGACTTAATGCCTCCTGTTATAACTCTCATGGCTTGATTTTGAAGTTTGCTAATTTTATCAAAGTTCGCCTTTGCTGCTGTTGTCCATGCCGCTCATCTGGTGTTTTTACAAACATACTCACACTCAGCAGCCCAAAGAACACAAAGGTTTCATCTCAGATACACACACAAAGTCAACATTTTGTTTCAAGTGTTTCAAGCCTAGTCTATGTAAAAACTGGAGTAATCAGTAATATTTTTTGGGAAAGAAAAAACAAACTACACATTTTGAATTTGAGCTGCGGCGGTCGGTTGATGATGGCAATTTTTCCAGAGATCCATGGGTTCATCGCTGGAGGTATGGAGCTCGTGCGTTGTGCGATGCTCTCGGCAGGTGGACTACCGTTCTGGGAGAGAGAGACCGGGCCATATGGGGAAACCTGCGGCGAAAAAGTCTAGCCCGCGCCTTTAACATTTATGTAAAGTAGACATAGTAGCAAGGATACGGTAAGATAACATACATATACATTTAGAGTTGCTTTAAATAATGTATTGTCATTACAAATTGGAATCACATTAATAAAACAATAATTCATCATGAGAAATAGCAATATTGACAATGAAATAAATGTTAACCAAGTTTCATTACCCTTACATGCATGGATAATTATAAGCGACATATTAACTTCACCACCGAACAAAGTATAATTGTTAAATATTGGGCAGGAAGACACCTTTCTTAGGGGAGACAACTGTAACAACAAATAACTGCTGTCTTGTAGATAGGCCGGGGACAGCCAAAGACTAGGAAAGCATCCCAAACAAGTGCATAATGAAGACATGCGCTGAATCCCCCTGATTGCAGAACTCAGTGCAATGCAACATAGCTTATAAAGATAGCCACAGATATGGAATTGTTGGAGCCATTGAAGTGAATGTCTGATAGCCAATGAGGAAGAAGGAAGGCATATTAGATTCAAACTCTGAACATTATTGTGTCATGCCAAGAAGATTAATATCTGACCCATTTCTGTGGCACATAACAGCTTGTTTTAAATGATATACTCAGTTGTTCCAAATCTTAAAATCTGCTAGTTTTTTTTTCAGTTGATCTACTTAACACACAGCATGTGTCATTTAACTCTTTCAGGATATTTTTTTCAGTTGGTATTTTTAACACACAGCATGTGTCAATTAACTCTTTCAGGATGTTGACAAATTTCCATAATCTGTTCCATCCCTCTAAGATTTTCATATAGTGTTACAGCTAAAGTGTTTTATATTATCATATTATGTGTCAGTGTCATATATGTAATAAAAAGGGGATTGCATGAACAATAAGAAAATATAAATTATATAAAATATATCTACATTTTTAAAATAGTAAAGAAGTAATAAACATGCAACAACAACAAAATAACTGCTAAAAAAAAATATTTAACATGTCAGATTTACTCAATATAAACCGATAATCCATATGTGTTGTTGTTTGTGCCACACTTTTTTAGAAACTACATCCATTTATGAAATTATCTAACGGAGGCCTATCATGACATTAGTCTAGCACATGACAATATTGAGAATCATTGATACCTGTTGCGGAAACACCCTCTTTATCTCTTTAAACAGCAACATTTAATATTTTACAAAAATTGCTCCATGTTAGTTTATTTATAGCCAAACACTAGACTAGATCTACTTTGGTCTACCAAAGACTAGATCTACTTTGGTTTCCAAGTCATATAAAAGGTCTATTATGTGGAAAACGAAACAAAATGTATGTTTATTATATTTGGCCACAAAAATTCAATGATTATTTTTATTCAAAAACACCCACTTTTTATGAAGAATTGACCTCTCTGTCAAAATAATTCAGATTAAATTAAAAAATTCATCGCAAGCTAAAAAAGTGTACATTTTCATTTTCAAATATAGTTTCCAAGAAACTAAACGCTTTTTGTGCAGAAAAAAGAGTGGATCGAATGGTGCAGGTTCGCTACCGATAATAGAATTTAATGACTTGAACAGACAGCGAATAATTTTTCAACAGAAAACTGCTTATTTTTGCCATTTTTTAAATATAAAATGAAACTAAAGGATCAACTTAAGTTTCTGATGTATCTGAAAGGTATGTCATACAGAAAAAATATATATGTATCATAAAGAGTATCCTCTTAAAGTCTTCGGCTACAGACAGTGGCCATCCATGCTGGACGACAGGAAAAAACTGCTAATGGCAGTGGCCTCTCATCCTGAAAGAGTTACAGCAACATAGTTTTTTGCCCATCGTAAGTGAAGATGGTGACAGTGTCAGACATGTTTATTCATATTACTGTACAGTCCACCACAAACAGATACCAGTATAACGTACGAAGAGTCAAAACGGCTTATCAAAGCCAGAAACATGACCAAATGGGAAACCGAACATACTGGTTACACCAAAAACGATGCCTATTACCAGTTGAACCGAAGAGAGCAGGTCGTTGTCTTCAGACTTCGCACTGGCCACAATAGACTGAGGAACCACCTATTCAACAAATTGAAGATAGGGTGTACCGACGAATGCCCGTGCGGTACTGGTAAAATGACCGCTGAACATCTGCTGCAGAACTGCCCGACATACGAGGATCAGAGAGAGCAGATGTGGCCATCACCAGTGGAACTGCAAGACAAGCTCTATGGCAGTGGCGACAGCCTCAGGATGACCGCCGCTTTTTTCGAAAAAATAATGGTTACTGTCTGACTGCGTACGCAGAAGAAGAAGAATATTACTGTACAGTCCGATTTGAGCGTGACAAAATCTACCGCACGTAGGGCACACATGAACAGCGTAAGTAATTGGTCTGACTTGCATTCTGTCCTTTTGTCCAGCTCACTTTTCCTGCACCTCTGTAATGGTCCTCTGCTCAATGGTGCAAGCACCATGGCTGTGCGGCAGGCTGAGTGGTTCGGAGCAGGTAGCTCCCATGCAGCAATATCAATGGAGAAACTATTTAAAGAAACTTTTAGAGTGTCTTTGTATCGTTTCTTTTGTCCTCCCCAACGACCGCTGTCCTATCCTTAGCTCACCATACAACAGTTGTTGTGCGAACAACATGTCCTGTCCATCTGATCTTGGCTCTCTGTAGCAGCGTACGGGTGCTAGAGAGTCTCGCCCTGTTGAGGACTACAGAATTGGGCACTCTATCCTGCCAACTGGTCCTGAGCAGTCTGCGGAGACAGTTTACATGGAAATGATTAAGTTTCCTGACATGCGTGCTATAGACTGTCCATGTTTCGCATGCGTACAGAAGGGTGGTTAGCACAACATCACGATACACACTTATCTTTGTCACAACACTGCCTGTCGATCCCAAACATTTTCTCGAAGTCTTACGAAAGCAGCACTCGCCTTGAAAATCCTGTTGTGGACCTCAGAGTCAATGTTTCCTTCTCTGGTGAGGGTACTATCAAGGTAGGTATAGCTACCAGCTGCTTTTAGGTGATGTCCCTGTAGAATAACAACATATACTCTGGCCATCCTCTTCCTCTTTTCCTTTGTATTTTGCCTTCTAGTATCTTCTGTAGCAGACTTAATTTTTGTTTTTGTATTATTTTCAATATTTGTCTCCTCGAGGACATTGTCATGGGATCTTCTTTCTGTTCTACTCACTCATTCCATTCTACGTTAGCACCACATTTAAAACGTTTCCAATCTCATTTCATCTGTCTTTGCTAGAGTCCATGTTTCAGTCACATAAAGTGCAATTGACCAGACATGAGTGGTGACTATTCTTTTTCTTAGTTCATTCTTCATGTTCCTTGGGGCTAGAAGTTCCGTATTTCTCTGTAAGCCTTTTTTGCCATTGCAATCCTCATCTGATTTTTCGTCTCTATGATGTTTGAGCCTAAACATGTAGACTTCTGTAGTTCGATTATTTTGATTATGTATTTATTTGCTTATGTTACTTGACTATTACCATAGTCTTTGTCTTCAGTGTGTTTATTTTCATGTCAAACTATTTGGCTGTACTATTATTTTTGTGTGTGTTTCCTTTGAAATGTTGCTACTGATCCTCCCACTATGGTTTGATTATCAGCACAATTGATGGCATTTACTTTCATATCATTGACTTTGACGCCCCTATTAAAACTCACAACTTATTCCATCATCGTCTCAGAATATGCATTAAAGAAGCTCTGTGAAAGCCTGCTACAGCCCCTGTTTTATTTGAAACTGAATCTCTTAGTCCTTCTTATATTGATATAGTTGTCTCTTGATTTTCATACAGGTTCTGGATTAACCTAATAACTGGCCTCTCAGTACCTATTTGTTAGAACACCTGAGAAGTTTGTTCCAGGGAACTGGATCAAAGGCTTTCTTGTGGACAATAAAGCTAATAAATAGGGTGGTGACCTAGGTCGAGCATTCTTTCTGCGAGAAACCGCAACGATCTGATGGCTTCTCATGTATCTCTTGCATTGCGAAATTCATATTAGGTTATATTTTAGCCCATCCTTTATCTTGCCATCGATTAATCAATTCTCTCCTAATTATCTTTAATAGAATTTTAGATGCGTATGATAACAAACTTATAGTTCGGAATTGGCTGCATTCTATTGCATTCAATTTTGTAGGCAAAGAAATTATTATTGATGTTGTGTGTTTATTTTGCCATATTCTATTACTGTAAATATCATTCACATACCGTCAACAATGGTCTTTTCTAACTCTAGTCCAAGAAAGGTAATTTTATTATGGCAATCATCCATTGTCTTTTCAAGCAGTTAAAAAAACGTGGCTTTGGCATTTGCTTTTCTCACCTTTTTCGGCACGTAGATAATGTCGATGTTGTTTATCTTTCCTTCTTCTTTGAAGACTTCACTGTAGAGAAGCATGCTACCAACTAGATCCATGACGTACTCCCCCCCCCCCCCCACTGTCCTTTTTGCTTAGTTTCTGTGATAGCCAGGATTTCTCATTTTGATTTCTTCAATGAGCTCTTCCCCCTTCTCCTTGATAATTCTTTATTCTAGATATTCCATATCCCAAAAATCATGGATGTAATTTGTGTAAGTTTGCCGTTGTTAAGTTCTGTCAGGTAGGATGTGTCCTTGTCCCTGCATTGTTCTGCCATGCCATGGACTGAGTTCTTGGTCAGCTGTAGATGTACAACCCAGAAGTCACTGACAACTGCATGTGACCGGCCTTGTCTACGTAAATCATTGCTGGAATTACCATTGAATTAAAAGTGTATGCTCTTGCTGTGGTATCTTTCATCTCTTGGGGTATTGACTGAATGGTTAATTTTACTTGATTTGGTAAAATCAAAAAGACATCATCCTCATTGCATAGGGACTCATCCATTTATAATGCTCAGGGGCATTTGGTGCTATTGGCTCTTGTTGCATAAGTGGGATACCTACCTAAATACTTTAAATTCTGTGCTCTAAAAACCTAACATAATTTTCACAAATCAATTTCATTTATTTTTTCATGTCAAATATAAATTATATAAGAACAAGTACATGAATGTTTTTAACTAGACTAGCACTCTGTCTATCTGGGATCTCATGCCTACTCCATTAAACTATCCTCAGGCTGGTTCTTTTTTAGTCTGATAAACAAGATCTTTTTATTAGCTCCTATCTTACATCATAATGTTTGTAGAATAACAAACCTAATTTTGTCCTTCATGAGAAATTTATCTGAATATCTTTTTGCCTCTTTGATCACAAGGCGGTTCATTGACGCTCAATTTGCTTACTCAAAGGTTTGTCTGCAAATCAATAATTTCTGTTCTTGTATTCTGTTGTTGGTTTAAAAAAAGGAAAGATCCCGTTAACACGCCAGTGTGGCATATTGGAAATATGGTGTTAAAACCATATTTTTCTTAACCAACGGCACACTAGTAGTGATGGGGTTAATATCACAACGGCTGACTTTACTTTTCCAGATTTTTTCTGGTGTTCAATTCTTAAGGGCGGGTGAACCTTGGAGTCGCTCCAGCTGGGGATCAAACCTCGATCGTTTAGCAGGGCAGCCAGTGCACCGCCGTGGCTCCCCAAGACTCTCAGACTCTGTTCTTGGACTCTGTTCTCAATCTACATACTCTATCTCTGTTTTAGGATATGCGCTTCTGTTCTTGGACTCTGTTCTCAATATACATTCTCTGACTCTGTTCTCAATATACATTCTCTGACTCTGTTCTCAAAATATGTTTTCTGACTGTTCTAGGATATGCCGTTCTGACCTTGGACTGTTCTCAATATAAATTCTCTGATTGTTCAGGATATGTTCAGTACAAACAAGGTTGTATCTGTCCTCTTGACTCTCTACCTCTGTGTTACTCTGTTGTTGAATGCCCAGAAGAATAAGTTTATTCTTTTTTGTGCGTCCTAAAAAGGGCGTTCAGTGGTGGGTTTTAGTAGCTTTCCTCACGTCCTGAGAGTGCTGATGAATGTGGGCCGCTGTCCTCCAGGTGGATGTGCTATGCTTGACTTCATCTGTGTGGCGCTCACTACTATGGGGATCACAGCGATCCACATCTCGTTAGCCAGTCTGCCTTGAAAATTGCCATTTCCAGGGAGAGCTACATGGAAGAGAGATAATAGTCTTGGTCAGTATATTGTGCCTGACATGACATTCTGGTCAGTATGTTGTGCCTGACCGAACGAGCATCTCAGTTTCCCGTGTTACTCTGTTCTTCGCCATCAGTCTTTTGTGCTGCGTCCCAAGAAAAAGTAAGCAAGTAAGTAAGTTGCCCATTGCAAGAAAATATGGCGACATCATCAGACTGTCCTGGGAGATGGTGTGGGCTAGTGGTTAAGTGGCACGGATCACAACCCATCACAGCACCGGCCATTACCCCAGGGAAGCAAACGCTTAGAAAATGCAGGAGGGAGCAGACCCTTACATAAAATGCATGCTGAAGTAGGATGCACTTGGCCAATAGGCGCAAAATAAAAACCACAGTGCAACATACACCGCTTTGGGAATTAGAGAAATAAGGCAAACGATTAAAAAAAAAAAAAATCCGACTGTCCTCGTCCTGAAGATGTAACTTGCGCTGAATTTGGATTATAGTGAGAAAGAAGCTGGATGTAGCTCAAGATGCAGACATTCAGGTCATACAATTCGTGAGACCAGGGGTCGCTTGAAACTTGTGGGAGTTGATCGTCCACTGTTTCCTTGGCGATTTGAGTGGCGAATGTCGTACCTCTCGACAGCAGCATCTGCCACACGTAGACTAGAAGACACTGCTACTGACCAGCACCCACATCTGTAGGTCTAGGTGAGGGACCATTAACCCGTGGCTGAGGGGAGATTCTGGTTGGGGCATGTAATAAAAATGGACGCAATTTCCAAGTAGGTCATGCACACCAACCAAGGGCGGTGTGAAATCTGTAGTGACGTTATATCCAACAACATATATCCTATAGCACATGAACAGATCATGTTGTCTCAGAATTCCAAGGAAAATTACATACATAGGCTACCTGTGAATAGCGTAGGATGTGCTAGAAAACGATCGCCACACAATACTGCACTCCATACATTAATACATAAATACATTAATTAATACGAACAAACCACAAAAAAATCGCGGACCATGAGAGCAGCCGTTGCTTGGTCGCCATCTTACCAGAAGTAAACTTTTTTCAACCACAGAGTATCTCTGGTGGTCTGAGCCTTCTCTTTCCCATTTATTTTCTTGTTTTTTCTGTCCTCAGTGTTGCTTCTGTCTTCTCAGTAAATACATGCAAGTTTCATTCTTATTGGTTTACTACTCTTTTTCTGCCCCAAAATGTGTATGTCCGTCAATCAGTTTACTCATTGGTCAAACAGCTTTTTCTCACTATGTGACCAGCGTGTGTGACTATAAATCCTCTTTCGTCCAATCACCCGAAAAGATCTCTAACTCCCTGTTGTTGGATGGAAACTTTGAGTTCCGACAGTCTGATTGGTACATGCATATTACTGTCTGTCTTTCTGCCCAAGTTGAACTTTGTTTTTCACCTTAATTGGCAGAACACAACTTTCCGAACACTCCAAGAAATGCATCTGTTAATAAATTGATTCTACGGTTACTTGTAACTGGACGTACATTGGAGTTTACTATTATTTCTGATTAAAGCAATTATCCGTCTAAATCCGAACGTCTGGTCTGTAGTTGGGACCTCACTTTTCTGTCGTTTTAAGGTAACTTGATGAGACAATGAGGCCAACGTCTGTCAGGAAAAACACACTGATCAGAGAATGTTAGCCAGGGTTAGGAGAAATATACTGGCCAAGACCCTTGCCTGACCTCCTCGTTGGTTGTCCTGGAAATGGACTGTTGTCGAGGACAACATTCTGGCTAACAGGGTGAGGTTCGGCATGATCATCGTAGTAGTAAGCGACACGCAGATGAGGCCAAGCAATAGCACAACCGCCTAGAGGATCCTGGTCCACCTTCATCAGCACGCTCGGGATATGAGGAAAGCTACTGCAACCGGTCACTTAACGCCTTTCTCAGAGCACACATAAGAGTAACCTATTCATTGTGAGCATTAGAAACAATAATAGGGTAACTTGGTCATCAGGAATGTAAAGAAACACTAGTTGTTCCATCTTGTACCTGGGCTGGAGCAATTCACTGTCTGCTGTCTGTTCATCCCCACCAAGGCTAATGCCACTTAGACTGTCTGTTCAGGGAGCCTATAAGATCGTTCTTGCATGCAACACATATATTATGTTGACTTCTGTTAAGTCTCAGATGCTCACTAAGTTAATTAGTATCTTTAGTAAGTTAATTAGTGTCTTTACTAAGTTAATTAGTAGTATCTTTACTAAGTTAATTAGGAGTGTCTTTACTAAGTTAATTAGTAGTATCTTTACTAAGTTAATTAGTAGTATCTTTACTAAGTTAATTAGTAGTGTCTTTACTAAGTTAATTAGTAGTGTCTTTACTAAGTTAATTAGGAGTGTCTTTACTAAGTTAATTAGGAGTGTCTTTACTAAGTTAATTAGTAGTGTCTTTACTAAGTTAATTAGTAGTGTCTTTACTAAGTTAATTAGTAGTGTCTTTACTAAGTTAATTTGTAGTATCTTTACTAAGTTAATTAGTAGTGTCTTTACTAAGTTAATTAGGAGTATCTTTACTAAGTTAATTAGTAGTGTCTTTACTAAGTTAATTAGTAGTGTCTTTACTAAGTTAATTAGTAGTATCTTTACTAAGTTAATTCATAGTATCTTTACTAAGTTAATTAGTAGTATCTTTACTAAGTTAATTAGTAGTGTCTTTACTAAGTTAATTAGTAGTGTCCTCACATGAGAGATGTGTTTGGATAGGAATAAAGAAGAATGAGACTTTGTCACATTATTAGTGTACCTTAGAATGAGATGTGGGCTTTATAAGGTTTGTTCTGTGGCAAGGTGTTGAATTCTCAATGTGATGCCATCTAGGAGGGGTGTCTACTTGTCGGTGTTTATAGTAGTAATTACAGCCTTGTGATTTCTAAACTTGAATGTTTCTGGCAAGTGGTTTTGACCACCTGAGATATGTGGTGACTTGAGTGTACATACATTCTGTTCAGTCAAACTGCACTGTAATATATATTTTGTGTATGTGTGGTTTCACCTTCTACAAACCTTGTGTGCCCGATATGTAGCATATGTTTTCGTTCCCGCATTGGCCTGTTCAGCCACATGCGCACTTACACCCAACAGGGAAATCTGTGACAAGGATGATGTCGGCGGTCCTCATCGACAACGATGGACAGCTATTATTATTATTATGTGTGGTTTCAGTTCCATGTGTCTGTAGGCATTGATTAAGTCGATGGTATCTTCATTGTTTTTTATAACTTCTACCGTTACTACCACCACCACTACTATTACAACCTACAGTATCACCAATACATATCACTGCTATTGCTGGTATAACACAATAACTTCAACAATTATTTTCTGTTGGCCTGAGTCATCTTTGTGTTTACTGTTCATCTAAGTTTCTCCATCTGACAGGATGTGAGCCATTTAAAATATCCAGTCCCTGAACTCAGGTCAAGTGGACATGGCTATCAACAGACATGCTCATATTACAGATTCACTTCTTTGTCTCATGAGTCATGCATTTAGTTTCCATTGATGAAATATCGTTGCAGTTTGGAGTGAACAAATAAGCAAAATATCATTCTCATCCTGTCTTATTGTGTACTTTTTATATTTGTATTTTATTCACATTTATTTATTTTATAGCTTTAGTGTTTTAAACACTTTAATATCTATATTCTGTCATCTTAATAGATTATCTTAATATTTTTCAGATAATATTTGTTGAAGTTTAATGTCCATAATGAGTAAGTTTACTCTTTTGTGCACCCTGAAAAGGACGTTAAGTGGTGGGTTGTAGAAGATTTCCTCACATTCCGAGCATGCTGATGAGGTGGACCACAGTCCGCCAGGTAGATATGCTATGCTTGGCTTCATCTGCTTGGCGCTCACTACTACAGATATCACGTCAATCCACATCTCATCAGCCAGGCTGCCTGGAAAACATGCTGTTTCCACGGAACGCTACATGGAAGAGAGATTGTGGTCTTGGTCAGTGTTATGCCTGGCTGGACTAGCGTCTCAGTTTCCCTTTTCATATAATAAACTATCATATTATAAGTTTTGAAAGTATTCAATCAAAGCATTGTCAGCTCCCCATGGAGCAAATGTATTCTTTTAACACATGCCAAATCATCAAACATTGACCTGTCTATATCTGTTGAAGTTTATGTGGGGCATTAAAGTTTCTACAGGATAGGGCAAACAGCACCATGCCTAATCCTTTTTTTTGGGGCCCTGGCAACACTAGGTATTGGAAGTATTAGAATATAAATATTTACGGTTGGCCCAAGATGCAGCAGGGCTCATATCTGGCTGCTGCTTGAATCAGGGTTAGTGACACATAACTGACCAAGACCCTATTCTACCTCCAAGTAGCGACTTTGGAAACAAACTGCAGCCTGACTATGAGATTAGGAATCGAAGAAGAATGACAAATTAAATTGATGTGTTGAGCACGAAAGGCGCAGCTATCGCAGCCTAACTAAACTATGACACAATGCCACAAACATCCTTTTCAGGATTAATGCCGAAGTAGAAGAAGAAACTATGTATTCCATAGTTGCAAGTCAGACATATAGAACAAATAGGCCAATAGAAACACTTCTTTTATTGAGTGTTCATTTGGTCGAATTCCCTAACTCATCTCTTTCTAACAGTAAGGCACTTCATCACCTGTATGAAGCGGGTTAAATTCTACAGTGCCTAGAACAGATTTTTAGAACTAGTCGTCTGAGGAATCTTAGATGCTAAGAGAATAATGCGAACTTTCTTCTTCTTCTTTCGTTCGCTTGGAGTATGTCTACATTTGCAAAGTTGTCTCTTGTATGAACCTGACTGTCTTCTACAGCTCAGTGTATCAGCTCTCTCATTTCCTGGTATTAGACACTGAGACAGTATCCACTGCGCCGTGATTTTGCGCTGGCTGCTCAATGTTGACAATAAAACTTGTTGATCTGACAGCTTCCCGGATGATAGTGCTTGGAGTACTAATTTTGCATCTGTCAGAAATACAGCAGCAATTTTTCCGTCACTAATTTCATCGCTTGTATCTCTGCTTCGTAATTATGGCAGAATCTCCCTGTTCGTACTACAACTATTTCCATAGTGTTATTTGGGTATTCTATATACACTCCTGCTCCTCCATTCTTTATGCATCCTGTGCTGACCCATTTGTGTATACTTGGAACCATAGATCCTGTGGATATTCTTCATCCAAGAAACTGAGAGCAATTGTCTTACGTTGCACACTGTTCCGTTCCTCCTTACCGCCAAGTATTCCTTGAATGGTTGTTTGGACTCGTACTGCAAATGATGTTGATTGCAAAATGTAGGTTTTAAAAAATATTTCTGTAATTTGAAATAAAAAAAACTTTTGGTGTTAAAAACCTGTAGAAAGTTATGCACACCCATACATTGAAGAATTAAAAAACCGTTCAACTAATAACTGATAGCCCATACAGGTTGGTGAATATGATGTTTCTTTGATGGAACATTGCCTTTGGCTTAGTGTGTTCATGTGTTCTACATTTTCTTGAAACCCTTTATCATTAATATCATATTCGTACCTCATGTCAGTTCCAATCGCAAGCAATAATGGCAACATCGTCAGAATAGAAAGATTATTGCAATGTATAAGACAGTATTCTTCAACCTGGACGCTACTGCCCACTAGGGGGCAGTTTTAGCTTGCAGTTGGGCGGTAGCAGAATAATTACATTCTGTATTCAAAACATTCAAAATATAGAATCAGTGGACATCACAGAATTTCTTCAATTTAGATTTTAGTGGGCATACTGGGATTATAACATGTCAGGGTTTCAAGCTCACAGACGGACAGAAAAATAATAGAAGTCGTGGTTCGAGCCTGGTACGACCAAACTGTAAATGGGCACCTGACGCATATGAGTTGGGGAAGGTAAAAACAGACAGGAAAGGAACTGATCACCCCACCTTACATAGACTGTGGCTTAGTACAAGAAGATTTATCTTGACCCCACCTTACATAGACTGTGGCTTAGTACAAGAAGATTTATCTTCACCCCACCTTACATAGACTGTGGCTTAGTACAAGAAGATTTATCTTCATCACCGATAGCAAATGTTGCCATAGGACTGACCTATACCTTTTTAGTGGGCAGCAAAGAAAATTTATCCTCTCGAAAGTTATAAAAAGTTGGCACCAAATACAAAAAGGTTGAAGAGTACTGGTCTACGGTCTAATGATTTGACTTGCACTTTAATTAAATTTAACTTCATGTCAGTTGCCTATAGCAAGTAATGATCACAACACTGTCAGAATAGAGAGATTTTTACAATCGCATAAGGTCTGACGTTGTGATTTGCACTTTCATAAAATTTAAGTGGGAAAGATTTGTACTGTTCTTACCTATCTTACCTAAAGGTTCCATAACATACAAATTAAAATTTAATGAAAGATGTGAAACATACTTAAAAATATCCTGACAATGATCAAGACTGCTAAACTTGACATAGAGTCCGTCCCCAGCTCTTATTGACAGCATTGGTGGAACAGATGAATCATATCATATATTGTTGAATCATTGTTTGAACATTTTGACAATTTACTTTGTGTAGGATATAGGAGATGGCTGGTGGGAAGCAAAGAACAAGGCGGGAAAACATGGCCTCATCCCAGAGACATACGTTGAGGTGAGAATTTAGTTTACTGTTATGCATGTGTAGCAGACAATGAAATTAGAAGCGAAGTGTTAAAGACTTCACTGTATTTTGAGTGGATGACCATTCTCTTCCTCATTGTCATTAGAAGTGAAGTGTTAGAGAGTTCACTGTATTTGGTCTTGCTTTTTTGGATGAGATGATCAGTTTCCTTTCTTGCTGCCATACTTTTCCTGGATGTAAGTCAGCTAACAAATTGACAGTGTGCCGTGTGTGACAAATGTGTTAACGCCTATGCTAATAGTCTTCTTCTGTGCCATCATCACCTTGAGATGTATAGACCAACAATCAATGATTCAATCCTTACCAAACAGACTTGTGCTATTTTTCCAGTTCTTTCCCATTTTTCTTGTTTGAGCCTGTAGGGCTTTTCTCCATATGTTCTTTGGCCTTTTTTTGGCTCTTTTACCTGGGGACAATTGTAGCAGGTGGAACAGGATCCTGCTCTTTCTAACGTATCTAAGGCCCCTCCTCATCCATCCACCTTAACCAGAAGAATCTAACACAACTAACAATAAACTACTAAAGAACACTATCACCGAACATTGGTAAACAAATGCTTTATTACTTCCTCTTTTCTACACTGGCACTCTTCTACTACTCACACAACTCACTCACTCCTATCCATGGATTACTCTTATCCATGGATTACGTAACCTAACACTTCCCCTACCACTACACTATTACACTATTGTCAACAGTCACTTTTTCCGTGCTTGGCCTGCCGTGACGTAAGTCTGCATTATGGCGGAATAACGCTGATGAAGACTAAGACTTCGTGCTGTGACCCCAACCCAGGTGTATAGCCCTTGGTCCTGTTCCTCGGTTCTGCCTGTTGGACTGCATGGTAGATGTCAGGAAAAAACTAAAAGCAGCCTCAGGTTTGAACGACGTGTGTTGAACAAGGGCCGGCTGACCACGTGAAAACTGGTCGCGGGTCAACACACGTTTCAGGTGGCAACGTTCACTCCCACTGCGGGCAATTATGACTGACAATGATTCAAAATATTGCCCATGTGGCTGGTGCTGGTCCCCAACTTAGATGAAATGCTACTCACAATTGAAGACTGAACACTCCACAATGGAGCTCAGACGCTGTGACGTCAAAATAAAGTGGCCAACTCGTTCAAGGAGTCGAGCGCTGGGACACCTCGTGCTGACAGTCTCTTCAGTGTATCGCTCTGCAAATCGTAGAGTCACTCCTTTCAGTGTATCGCTCTGCAAATCGTAGAGTCACTCCGCTCTGAAATTGCTGTGTTAATTTTCTATCCTCTTCAAATCGTGTAAGGTTCGTCTCTCTGCAAAATCGTGTAACGTTTCTCATCAAACCCTCTTGCTGTCTGCAAATCGCGTAAAGTCTATCCTCTTCAAACCGTGTGAGGTTAGTCTCTGTGCAGAATCGTGGTAACGTCTCTCCTTTCTTCAAATCTCTTGCGCTCTGCAAATCGCGTGAAGTCCCTCTTCTTCAACGTATCACGTAAAGTCCATCCTAGCTCCTTGTTGTTGTTGCTTAGATGTTTGCCTCACTAGGTTCTACTGGCGGAGGCGCGCCATTTTCCACCCCAGACCGTAGTCCATTGGGCGATAGCAGGACGCATAAACCAGTGCTTGGATGAATGTGTGCGTCTGTATGTACATATGCTAGGTTTGTTCGCCTTCAGAAGCAAGCCCCAACCAAAGTGTAATGGCAGGGTCTCACCCTAAGGGCGCATGTGAAAGTTGTGCAAGAGTGTGACTGTAGGACAGAGTCAAATGAAACAGGGGGAGGTAAGAAGAGAGAGAGAAGGGGAAGAGTTGCCCCCAGGGTGAGCCGGTATTCCATCCTAGCTCCTTGTTGTTGTTGCTTAGATGTTTGCCTCACTAGTTTCTACTGGCGGAGGCGCGCCATTTTCCACCCCAGACCGTAGTCCATTGGGCGATATCAGGACGCATAAACCAGTGCTTGGATGCGTGTGTGTATCTGTATGTACCTAACCTGGTGTTTTCCGTGTTGCAGGAGTGTTTTCATGTCATTTGGTGGTTCTCTTTGATCCTCCCTGTGAGTGATTGGTGGTTGGCAAATCCTATATTTTAATTTTTTTTTAAGTTGGAGGTACTCTCGTCCAGATTCGGAGGTTCTGTCTTACGTTCGATTTCCAGTGATTGTTGTGCCAAAAAGGGGGAATGTGTATATTTATTTTAAGTATCGCATCTCACGGTGTTTGTTTTTTTCTCAATAAAAGTGATAGGGACCTTTTCCCCCCCCCCCCCCTTTTTTTTTTTTTTAAATTATCATCATATATTTGATAAAATAGTGAAGATGCAATGATATGTATAAAGGTGATCTATGGTATGAGATGATATGTATAAAGGTGATCTGTGGTATGGGATGATATGTATAAAGGTGATCTATGGTATGGGATGATATGTATAAAGGTGATCTATGGTATGAGATGATATGGATAAAGGTGATCTATGGTATGAGATGATATGTATAAAGGTGATCTATGGTATGGGATGATATGTATAAAGGTGATCTATGGTATGAGATGATATGTATAAAGGTGATCTATGGTATGAGATGATATGTATAAAGGTGATCTATGGTATGAGATGATATGTATAAAGGTGATCTATGGTATGAGATGATATGTATAAAGGTGATCTATGGTATGAGATGATATGTATAAAGGTGATCTATGGAATGGGATGATTATGAAGATGCCAAAAATATATAGAAAGGAAAGTAATTAAAATGAAGTTTCGGAAAATGAAAATAGATGAATCTTGGAGTGGCTTGCGGTTCATCGATTTGTCGTCTGGTGATCGGCTAGGTGTATTTCTTCGGGTCCATCGTTCTCTCTGGTGACGGTAGCGCAGTTCTGTTTTGATAAATGCTCCAGGTGGAAGAGATCCTTTGACATTTGAAGGAAAACTTGAATTTTTTGGACTGTACATTGTGCCCACGGGAGATAGGTGTGAGTGGAATGGGTGGAGGACAGTCTTTTTGGATATTTGGAGGGGGGTGTGTGTGGGTTTAGTGGACATCGGAGGAGGAGAGTGTGTGTGGGTTTAGTGGACATCGGAGGAGGAGGGTGTGGGTGGGTTTAGTGGACATCGGAGGAGGAGGGTGTGGGTGGGTTTAGTGGACATCGGAGGAGGAGGGTGGAATGACGGCTTTAAGAGGTTTGGGCGGAGATTGCTGCCGGCTCCTGTCATCTCATGGAGGAATATAAAAAGAAAACACGCAGAAAAATTAGAATGTTCTTATCAAGATATTGCTGTACCCCGAACATGGATCCATAGATGCGGATACTGTACCTCGGTGTCCAATCATTTATCTATATGAATCTTTTGTTGACAAGGCTATGTATTTTATATATTCTTATCCACGCGCTTAAGGGATTAGCCCCACATATAGGGGTTGATATGCGTGAAGGTCTTGGTATTATGTGTTTGCAATATGATGACTAGTATGTTATAAGGCCCGAGGGTAGATATGAAACAGATGTTGAAGTTCTAAGGCTTTCTAGAAAAATGTTGAAAGGGTTATTGCTAATACTGAGTTGGGAAAGTATTGTCTTCCTTTGTAGGGAGGGAATAGAGTGTGCTCATACATTCCCAAAATAGGATAGTTGTATATACGATCAAAATTCCTGTGATCCCTCTAGACGTCATAACTGTGATCATATACCCTCGATAAGGGTCAAGATGCAGTTTAGAACTCTTGTAGCTCAATATAGGTGTTAATGTTGATGATGACCTCATGAGTAGTAGAGTACAAGGAGAGGAAAAGTGTCTTTGGAATCATCATAGCTCCCGGCCAGTCATCAGGCTTTTATAACACCAGACTATTTTCTTAGTGAGCGCTACTTTCAAAATGGCGTCGCTATTACTCCGCCACGGTACTTGCCGACGTGAGTGATCCGGTCAGATGGAAGGCCCAACTCTAAATAAATAGAAGTATACAACTGCGCTTGCGCGTTACCATAGGCAACAAAATGTGTAAGTAGGGAAACAAGTTTTGTCTGCCCAGACACACAATGACAGATTTATCACCAATTACAAGGATTGCCTTGTGATACTGGCTTTGGGCTTTTGCAATGTGGGGTCCGTCCAATCACAATGCCATCTTCTACCTAAGATTTCCTGTTCACCTTTCTTAACCCTGTCCTCTCCTATAAGCTATCATTTGGAGTCTTGTCAAACCAATACAGGCCAAGCATCCTTCTCACGACCTTGTCAATAGTAGTGAAATAGAATGTAAAAATGGATAAAGCAGTTTTAGGGAATTTAACCTTTAACTGACTGCACTAAAAAATTGATGTCATTTCCCCTGCAGCTGCACTAATGGTCAAAATGTCATATTTTACAATGGTTGTCATCTTTGAGAATAGGTAAACTATTTATTAGTTGGCCTATAGATATGATTTTGTTTTGTGTAGAGACATAAATTAATCAAACTTGTTGGTGTTATTGTTTTTGTTGTTCTGCCATTTCTGAGATAGAAGGAGATGAATGTGAAAATTTATAAAAACAAACCATAAACATTTAGACTCATCAATTGGGGAATGTCGCTCTTCATATAATCCATCGAAATCACAACAAAGTAACGATGCTGTGTTTATAATATCAGCACAACTTTTAGTTTACACTAAAAACATATTTATGACATCTATATGAATGAACTTAACTGAACTACCTCACAAAGATTTTCTACAGCAACTTACTTCACCATCCTCAATAATGGGCCACACTGATTGAAAAAGAAGAATATATCCTTTCAAAACTCTGTTTATTATAGCTGATCTACACTTTCGCTAGTAAAGTTGGTAGTGAAGGAAGTGATGATTGTGTACTATCAAATCACCTGTATTTTTGTATAGCACACTGGTTGTAGTATATATGATAATTTTTACGTCTGTTAACGTCAGGCTAAAATGTCAGCCTCTGGTGTGCAAACTGGGGTTTTTTTGTTGGCAAAAATATCAGCCTCAGGTGCGGTAAACTGTTAAAGATAAAAATTAATTTATTGTATTACCCAGTTAAGTTTGTCCCAGACTAGTCCACAAAACAAACTACATATTATGGAAACATATAAGTTAGTACACATCAGTATTAACTGGACATCAAATAGTGTGAAGTGTTGACAGGACTATTTCCTGGACACTTAGAAGGGTCAATCTTGTGATTCCATGATGCTGTTATTTCTAAGTCTGTCTTATTGTTATACTCCATCATTGTTCAGTAGTTTATTAACCATTATAATAAAGAGCTTGATACATACGAGATGTGTTCAAATAAAACCGGACCTAACTGCACCAAGTGAACATACGTATGATGTGCATTATGTCACTTCTTATATAAACAGCACATACCAACTGTCAAGTTTGCAAAATTTCCTTATCCTTTGGCTCATAGTTTCCTCAGCAGACCGCTGAAAACATGGCAGATGTGATATCCGTCCAGAGTTGATCAGCGAGCAGTGATTTGGTTTCTAACAGCTGAAGGATGTCAACCAGTTGACATTCATCACAGAATGCAGGAAGTGTATGGTGACAAAAGAGTGTCGAAGAGATAAGTGAAAAACTGGACAACGATGTTTAAAGAAGGACGTGAGTTAACAATAGATCCTCCGAAACCAGGTCAGGCACATATTGTTGCGTCAGAAGATGCCATTGCCAAAATTGATGCATCAATTCAGGTGGACCGTCACAGAAGCTTACGTTCGCTAGCAGGTACCCATTGGATTCCTTATCACACCCGCCATGTTTTCAGCGGTCTGCTGAGGAAACTATGAGTCTGAGGATAAGGAAATTTTGCAAACTTGACGGTTGGTATGTGTTGAATGCACCAGAAGTGACGTCATCATGCGCATCGTATGTATGTTCACCTGTTGCAGTTTGGTCCGATTTCATTTGAACACGCCTCGTAGTATCTTGTGTCAAATCAGAAAGTAGCTCTTAGTAGTTTGCATGGTGCCATCAACAATAGAATGATTATGTAGCTTTTATTATAATATCCAATGTGTTTCTTTCTGATGATATCTACCCTGATGTTTGCATGGATAAGAGTCTGTGAATGTTTGAAAGTACTGTAATGTCTGGCAACAGGCTTATATGTTATATTCCATTCTGTTAACAAGTTATGGTTCATCATTGTTCAGCATGTTATGTGTTATATTTCATCATTGCATAAACATTTGTATATGCTGCAATTATTATTGTTAAACATTTTTATGTGTTATATTTAGTCGTTGTTCAATATTTGTACATATTATATTTAATAATTTTCAACATTTGATGTGTTATTTGTCAAAGTTGTTTGAAATTATGTATCATATTATTGATCATTTTTATATATCACATTTAGTAATTTTCCAACATATATTAAATCATTGTTCAACATTGTTATGTGGTGCATTTCATTCTTGGACATTTTTTAAGTGGTACATTTCATTGTTGTGCAACATTTTTATGTGGTTCATTTCATTGTTGTGCAACATTTTTATGTGGTTCATTTCATAATTATTTAACATTTGTATGTGGTAGATTTAATTTTTGTTTAACATTTGCATGTGGTAAATTTCATTGTTGTACAACATTTTTATGTGGTAGATTTAATCTTGTGCAATATTTTTATATAGTTCATTTCATTGTGTTGCAATATTTTTATGTGATACATTAGAATGTTATTTATCATTTTTATGTGATATATTTAATAATTTGTAAAATTTGTATGTGATTTATTTAATCATTTTTTACCATTTTTATGTTTGATAATTACAAATTTTCAACATATTTATATAATATATTTAATCATATTCAACATTTTTTTATATTATATTTTTAATCTGCATTTTCGGATGCCTTCTGTGAGTTCGGGTTAACAATCAGCAAATTGAAAACACAAGTTATGGTCCAGGGTGCTAACAAGCCACCAGTAATCTCCGTTGATGATGAAGCTCTCGATGTAGTAAATCATTTTACGTACTTCTGATCTTCAGTCAATAATAAACTATCCCTGACCTAGGTATCAATATCAGGATAGGCAAGGCAGCAACAACAATGAGCAGATTAACAAAAAGGGTCTGGGAGAACAAGAAGCTCACTGTTAAAACAAAACACTTGTTTACCAGGCATGTGTCCTCAGGACCCTTCTTTATGCCAGTGAAACATGGTCTACCTACATGCACCAGGAGAGGTGGCTAAACAGCTATCATATGAGGGGCCTGCGCAGAATTCTGGGGGTTGGGTGGCAAGACAAGATCACCAGGGCAGGGGTGTTGGAGAGAACAGGCACTAACACAATCTTTTCTATGCTTAGTCTTCGAAGTCTCAGATGGCTGGGACACACTCAGAGGATGGATAATGACCGAATACCATAATACCTTCTCTATAGGAAATTACTGTTGGGGAAAAGGTCTCCGGGCCGGTCACTACTTCGGTACAAGGATGTATGCAAGCGGGATATGAATGATGCGGGTATCGATTTGGAATCATGGGAGCAGGACGCCGTGGAACTTGTTACATGGAGGGGCAGGATTAAGCATGGAATACAGAAAAGGAAATACTGATAGGCTAAAGACTCAGTGTTTGAGAAGACATGCCACAGAATGCTATGCTGCAAACGGTCCTGACTTTCCTTGCACACACTGTGGAAGATGCTTCTCTGCTCAGATTAGTCTTACGAGCCACATTCGTTACCGTCATGGACTGTAGTTACATTTCTTTTTTTCAAAGCACAATTACTATCGTCTGACAAGATGGAAATAGCCAATGAATATCTAATCATTTTCAACATTTTTATGTGTTATATTTTATCATTAGTCAACCTTTCTTGTGCTCTATATTTTATCATTTTTTCATTTGTTAAAAAAGAAATGTAATATTTAGTTAATTTTGCATTCTAAATTTCGAATGCTTAGTTTGCCTCTTTTCTCAGATTGTTTCAGCACCTGAACCCCAGTACCCACCTCCACCTGCACCTGGGATGGGACTCGTCCCTTCTGCTCCTCCCATGCTCTCCAGTAATGGGTATGCAGGTTCCCCGCCAGACCAGCGAGGAGGCCACTTGAATCACCAGCAGAGTTCCGAGGACTGGGATGATGACTGGGATGTAGATGATGGTGGATCAAGTACCAGTACAGGAGGTCATAGTCAGGTGTGGATAATATATTAAGAATTTGTTAGATCATTTTCAACTGGAATACTTGGAATCCTGGTATTCAAACAGGCATGTTGTTAATGTCTGTTGCCAGGTAGCCGAAGGCTGTTGGCTATCCCTAGTAGGTATTTTAAACTTCCTGTGGTTTATACTAGGCCTGGGGGAAGGTACAAATAATTTGGGTAGATTTTTAAATATAATTTTTTAATTTTGTCTGGCCTGCTGCCATTAAGCCTACTCTTTTCGATTACTAACTGCCAAGAGATTTTTAATGGGCTCGACACTGAATACGGGCGCCCGATCTCACTACCGAGAGATCGGGGGATTTTTACCAGAAGATCCACGTGAAAAAATTCCGGTCTCCACAGTAATTCGAACCTCCGGCACCCGTGGCGGACACCTTACCTGGAGACCACTTAGTCCCTTTATCATTTTCAATTGGTTAAATCTTAATTATAGTACAATTTGTTTTTCAGTTTAGCAGATAATGTGGTAAGTCTTTGCAAATGCTGAAACTTTACTATACGAAAATTATCTGAAACTGGATATGCCTATACTAATGGATGTAACATTATATTCAATGGCAGAGTATGTTCTTGTAGACATTAGACTCTTAATTGCTTGTAAATACTGAAACTTGGAAAATGGCCTGGAACAAACTATGCCTATACTTGAAATTATAGTAGTAGTAGTAGCAGCCCCTTTCAGCCATGACTGACTATAGGATGATAAGCCCTTGGAGTGGCAACAGAAAATAACTCTTTTATCTATCTTCTATCTTAGGTCCACTTGTGTCTTTGACGTCGTTGTGAGGTGTGACCTTCTTTGTTTCATATTTTTGGCAGGCGAAAATTCACTGGTGACTTGCTAGTTCAATCCCAGTATATGTTACCAGCCGTTAGGTTGGTAGCCCTTGGAGTATATGATCATCTATTTTTGGGACTGGTGGTGGTGCAAACGTAAACTGTTTACTTAGCTTTTTTTCTTCTTGTGGAATTGTTATTTCACTTCTCCAAGTGAAGCTGTAAGGCCGCTCCAGGTTGCAAGTTTTGGTATCTTTCTATGGAGAACAAACTGTTGCCCATGCAGATGGTTCCCCCCACGCAACTAATTTGTCCAGAGATATGACATTAGCCGTTACTGCCTGGAATCGGCAGTGTCACAGGAGTTTCCGGAATAGTTATGGAACCACCACTTAGGGAGACCAACTCTGGATTTTTTTTCTCAAGGTTTACTCCTGGAGCCATTCCCATGAACAGGTATCCTACATGGCAGTGTGGATAATGAACTGTTTTTACAACAGTTTGTTAGGCCTGCACAGCCCTCATGTCCAAATGGTAAATTTACAGGTCTTGTGACCAGTTATTAATTGTTTCATAATACTGTATGAGGAATGATGCTTATAATGCTTTGGCGGGTAAGTTTAGTTTCTTTTCTCCCCCAAAAACTAAAAAATTATGTGTTTTTACCCCGTTTTTGAATGACACCACAAGACCACATGAGCCATCTTGGAATCATAGTCGCAGCTATTATAAAATTCTACTCATGAATATAACATTATATTCTAAGGTAGCGTATCCTCTTGTAGATATTAGACTCCTTTAAGTGCTGTAAATACTGAAATAATTGTGCTCATCTTCAAGGATTTAGGTGGTCAAGGAACTGTTACTGCAAGGCCACCACGAGAAGGCAGCCTGACAGCTCCTACTACTGACCCATCTAAATATGGTAAACGTAGCTTCAATAGGTAAGCATTGTGCGAGACATTGAGAATTCATGGGAGAATTTAAAGATAGGCTAGATATCTCTTTGCTATTTTTGTATTACTCTGAGCGACGTCTGGATGGTTTATAGATTTTATATTGTTCTTATCATTCCATAAAATTACTCCTTCCATTTGTATGCGCCTCATACTGCTGTACACAGTTTAATTGCCATAAGTTTTGTTACGTCACCTGAAAGAGAAGAAAAGAATAGTAACAGGAGACTATGAACAGTCGGGGACAGCTACCTCATCCTGTAGTAACCATATGGTGACACGGAAAAAAAACATACCCAACATTATTAATTTTTATTTAAACGCTGTGAATTATTGGAGTAATGGCTGATGAAATATGGATAGTGAAACATAGAAATAAGTGTAGACCATTCATTTGCTGCTTCACAGTTACAGGACATTGTTCCAAATTACCTTCTTTCAACTTGTGTAAATGCAGGACATGTTCCAAATGACCTCCTTTCAACTTATGTCTTCACAGTTACAGGACATTGTCCCAAATTACCTCCTTTCAAATTTTGTCCTCAAAGTTACAGCCCATGTCCCAAATTACCTCCTTTCAACTTGTGTCTTCAAAGTTACAGGACATGTTAACAAATGACCTCCTTTCAACTTGTGTCTTCAAAGTTACAGGACATGTTAACAAATGACCTTCTTTCAACTTGTGTCTTCAAAGTTACAGGACATGTTAACAAATTACCTCCTTTCAACTTGTATCTTCAAAGTTACAGGACATGTTAACAAATTACCTCCTTTCAACTTGTGTCTTCAAAGTTACAGGACATGTTAACAAATTACCTTCTTTCAACTTGTGTAAATGCAGGACATGTTCCAAATGACATCCTTTCAACTTTTGTCCTCAAAGTTACAGCCCATGTCCCAAATTACCTCCTTTCAACTTGTGTCTTCAAAGTTACAGGACATGTTAACAAATTACCTCCTTTCAACTTGTGTCTTCAAAGTTACAGGACATGTTAACAAATTACCTCCTTTCAACTTGTGTCTTCAAAGTTACAGGACATGTTAACAAATTACCTTCTTTCAACTCTTGTCTTTAAAGTTACAGGACATTGTTCCAAATTACCTTCTTTCAACTTGTGTAAATGCAGGACATGTTCCAAATGACATCCTTTCAACTTTTGTCCTCAAAGTTACAGCCCATGTCCCAAATTACCGCCTTTCAACTTGTGTCTTCAAAGTTACAGGACATGTTAACAAATTACCTCCTTTCAACTTGTGTCTTCAAAGTTACAGGACATGTTAACAAATTACCTCCTTTCAACTTGTGTCTTCAAAGTTACAGGACATGTTAACAAATTACCTTCTTTCAACTCTTGTCTTTAAAGTTACAGGACATTGTTCCAAATTACCTTCTTTCAACTTGTGTAAATGCACGACATGTTCCAAATGACATCCTTTCAACTTTTGTCCTCAAAGTTACAGCCCATGTCCCAAATTACCTCCTTTCAACTTTTGTCCTCAAAGTTACAGCCCATGTCCCAAATTACCTCCTTTCAACTTGTGTCTTCAAAGTTACAGGACATGTTAACAAATGATCTTCTTTCAACTCTGTTATCCTTTTTCCTGGTCACCAAGTATAAGCCATTAATAAAATGATTTTAAAAAGAAGACCTCTATACTTCTCAAGTACTTCTGTTATTAAAATTTGGGATGTCCTAATTATTCTTCAACATTATCATAACTCCTATACTCTTCAAACTGTGATGTCCTAATTATTCTTCAACATTATCATAACTCCTATACTCTTCAAACTGTGATGTCCTAATTATTCTTCAACATTATCATAACTCCTATACTCTTCAAACTGTGATGTCCTAATTATTCTTCAACATCATCATAACTCATATATTCTTCAAAATGTGATGTCTTAATTATTATTCAACATCATTATAACTCCTATACTTTTCCTCTGAGGAGCGCGTGGCCGAATGGTTTCGATGGGCCTGCCTGCTGCCAAGGAGGGCAGCGGTTCGAATCCCCGGTATGGCATATGTTGTTTTTCTGTTGGGGGTGAAATAAACAAACATAGCCAGCACACGACGTGGCGACAGCAGTGGAGAAGCGGCCTGTAGTCCTCAACCTTCAAAACCCCTCAACTACCCCAGCAATACGAAAAATGTTGTTAAACAGTTATGACTTTTCCTCTTCTATGGTGAATGTAAGAAATCATTCCTATTTCATTTTTATCAAGACATTACATCGTTCATTTTTGAATCCAATAGAGGCATGGGGCCACAACTGCAACTAGACTCCTTTCATGAAACCTGTACAAAATCTTTTTTGTTGTCTAGTGGAAGTGGTTTCTGTAGCATTTTGTTTAACATGATTAGGTTGCTACCTCCATGCCCAACCTTACTATGTTGTTTTTCATAACATCTGTAACAGGGTTCAGGAGACATGTGCCTTCAACTTTGATAGGCAACTTGTCTTTATCATTGTATTGTCTCATTTGTCCACTTCTGTGATTAGTCGTGATGTCAAGGTGCAATCTTCTTTTGTGTATCAATTGTTGTTTGGCAGTTGCTACTTTCAATCCCTGCCTGTTTAGCCTTCTATTTACACCATGAATCTATCTTTTCTTGATTATCTTCTTGCTCTCAATCCCAACTGTCTGGTGTTATAGGCTTGTGTGGCTTGTAGGTTTAGTCCAATTGTTGTCCATACTATTTAATTCTTATCTTAACTTCATTATACTGATTTAGAAGACTCTACAGAGTCTGTATACAACCAGTTTATTTCACTTTAAAAAATTACTGTGATCATCCAATCTATTCTTGAATGCATTAACTGACCCTGCCTCCACCACATCCTGTGGCAATGGATTCCAAGCATTCACCACTCTCTGACTGAAAAATGTTTCCTAGTATCTAATCTGGACTTGCCTTTAAATAATTTGAAGCTGTGCCCTCTAGTTCTTGTAGTCGGTTGAAGCTATGCCCTCTAGTTCTTGTAGTCGGTTGAACTTTGAAAAACTTGTTATAGTCTAATTTATCCTTTCCATTGACTAATTTATAAACTTGTATCAAGTCACCTCGAATTCTTCTATTGTCTAGACACTGCTGATCAGTTTTTCTAAGTCTCTCATAATTATAATTCTGGAATCCCACGATAATTTTTGTAGTTCTTCTTTGTATCCTTTCTATCATGTCTATATCCACTCTGTGATAAGGACTCCACACCTGAATACAATACTCCAATTTAGGTCTCACCAATGATTTATATAATTTGACTATCACTTCCTTGCTTTGATGTGTAATGTTTCTTTTAATCATACCCAGCAATACATTAGTCTTTTTCATAGCAACCTGGACTTTCTCTCACACCATACATGTATGGTCTATTATAACACCTAGGTCCCTTTCCTTTTCTATCTTTCTAATATTGTTCACTCCCATTATGTAATTATGTTTCATATTTGATCTTCCCATGTGAATGCCTGTACATTTGTCTACATTAAACTCCATCTGCCAGCTCACAGACCATTTATGAATAGTAGCTAAATCTGATTTCAATAGATCCACTTCTGCTGGAGAAGAAACCCTGCTGCATAATTTTGTGTCATTCGCAAATTTTGCAATCATGGATGTGATATCATTATTCAAATCATTTATATATATCAAGAACAAAACTGGTTCCAATACCGATCCCTGAGGCACTTCACTTATAACATCACACCAGTCAGAGTACTCCTTATTTATGCTTACTCTCTGTCTTCTGCCTGTTAACCAATTTTCTATTCAGTTGGCAACTCCTCCACCTATACCATGTGATTTCAATTTTGAAACAGTCTCTGATAAGGTACTCTATCAAAGACCTTTGCAAAATCCAAATAAATAATATCTACTGGCTCTCCAACATCCAACATTTTGATAACCTATTCCATGAATTCTAAGAGGTTTATCTATCAAAATAGGACACGTATGAAGTTGTTCAAACTTTCTGTCAGATTTCTCTTTTAGCGTCATTTTGCAAGCACCACATTTTGTGATCTGATCCCTGTTCAGAGTTTACACTTGATATTAATCAAATAAAAATATAAAATGATTGATAGAACCACCTTCGTTGCACCTGAGTGCCCGATATGTGCTTAGTTTCTCCTGCAGCGACTTAAATTTTCCTCTGACTTTATCAGTTACCCATTAAAAACTGGGTTGACTGGAAAAAGTCATCATACCATGAAAAAACCCATGAAATGATCATACTGTCAAACTGATCATGAACATGAATTGAACTTGGTATGTTGGGATTGTGAACAAAGCTCACAACCCTTAGGCCAGTATTTCTCAACTGCCAGTCCCCGGACCAGTGCCGGTCCGCAGAAATTTCCTGCCGGTCCGCGAAAAAGTGATTACAGCTTAAGTCACAAACTGGGGAGATCGGCTTGAAGTGATCTAAGCTCTGACTGGCTATTGCTTAAACTGAAATGACGTCAGCTACACAAATATCCTTACTTTTCTAACACAAGAGCTCTTCTATATTTGGCGTGTTTGTTTATCAAAATATAGGGGGGGGGGGGGGGGGGGGGGTTAAAAACAAGAATGCCTACAAATATCATAATACGTAAATTAGGTCATTTTAAAATTGATAAAACAAAATTTTCAGGTCAGGTCAGGTCATCCTGTAACCGGTAAGGTCGTTTGGGCACATATGAAGACATCCTCACAACCGCACACCACCATTCTCTGTCCAGCGGCTGCTGCCTGTGCCTCTTCTGGTCGGAGATTGGTCCATTCTTTTATGCTGTCCTCCCACCTCTTTTTTGGGCCGGCCTCTTCGTCGTCTGCCTTGCACCTTTCCATGGAAGATCGTATTTGCAAAACCATTTGATCTTGATATGTGATCGTACCAAGCGAGTTTCTTTCTTTTGACAGTTGCCAAGAGGTCTTCAAAAGGCCCTATTGAAATGATGATGTTCTCTGCTTGGGCTTTCAATCGGTTGAGGATTAATCTAAGCATGATCTTGCTAGGGTGGCTGATGAGGCTTATTGTTCTGTCATTTTAGCACAGCTTTAGGTTTCCAGACTTATGTAATGGTATAACCATTGATTTTGTCCATAAGTCCAGCCAGTTTCCTGTCGCCCATATTTTGTTGCAGATGTGTGTCAGGCTTTCCACCACTACCTCCCCACCTGCCTGTAAGAGCTCTGCTGGTATATTGTCCACTCCGGCCGCCTTACCACTTCTCAATGTCTTTATCGCTGCAGCTACCTCTTCCTTCATTATCAGTTGGTTAGCCTCTATAGTTGTTGGTGTTGGAGGGATTGTTCTCTCAGGTTCGTTCCATCCCTCATAGTTGTATAACTCGAAACAGTACTCTGTCCATTGTGCCAGTACGTCATTTACTTCAATAAGGCACTTGCCACTTTTATCCTGGATCATAAAGTTCCTGCCTTGTCTTGGTGTTACCAGCTCTTTGACCACCTTGTATGCTTCATTTCTGTTTAATCTCTTTTCGATGTTTGTACATTATTTATACAAATTGTTTATATCTGCCGACCTCATCAGGTGGATGATTTTGGTTTTTCAGTGACCTTCTTCTATCACAAAGGTCTATATTTTCTTTGGTCACTCATGGCTTCTTTTTTGTTTGGTGGCATCCCAGGATCTCTGTTGCTGCGTTAAGAGACTCTGTTACTGTATCGGTATCCAGTACCTCTCTGAGAACCAACAGTGGAGCAAATCTCCCTTCTATACTAGACAAATTTTAGACACATTTTTCTGCTTATACCATGTTTTGGTATTTTTTAATGCACATTTGTTATTTGTATTTTTTTTGGTGTTGTTATTGTGTTGCAAAATTTGAATCCCTACAAGATGGAGACAAAAAAAGTAAAACAATAACTTTTAACTTTCTTAAAATTTGTCCTATTTTCCATCTACCTAATATTCTGAGTTTGGCATCTTTTGTGAATGGACTTCCTAGATACCTCTATTTTATAATTTGAAGAAGTTTAGTGTTTCTGACCTGATGTACCCGATGCATTAAATGGAAAACTGACAATACAATTAAGAATTTTCTAGCTATTTTAAAGTTAACTCTTTCAGTTCCGTTTGGTAGGATATGAACATTAGTTGCAGCCCGATTAGATGGATATCAGTATCTTAACATCAGTTTCTCACCATTTAGTTTAGAGCATACGTTTACTAAAGATGAGTGATTAATTGGTGCATACACAGTTTTGTTTAATGTAGAGTTGTTTAGATCAGTCCATATTTATAAACGTGATGAATGTTCATAGTTGACACACTCTGCTTGGTGGGAATTAGACTATAATGGCAGAAAAATGAATTATTTGATCAGACCAATGATCATGCATCTGGAGTAAAGGTTGATACTCAACACACATTCAATTCATTTTCATCGCTCAAATAAGAATATTTTAACAAGAGATGATAGTTGATGGGGTTAACAACTTTATCTAGAACAAATGCCCACAGAAATCACTTCTACAAGAGCACACCAAAGCTTTGACTTCAAGGTCAGTAGTGGTAGCCTCGTGCTCATACTGAAGTGAAAGCGGCCATTTTATGATGACCAGTCCATAAATAGACTTGATTGGTACCTGGGGCGAAAAGAATAAAACCGGTCACCTTCTAACCATGTAGTAAAAGGTGACTAAAAGGGTTGTATCACCCTTATAATCCGCCACTGTAGAATACAGCTTGGATACAGATTTCCTGTAAAGGCACCAGCTGCATGTTCTTCTTTTTCTTCTTCGTACGCAGTCAGACAGTAACCATTATTTTTTCGAAAAAAGCGGCGGTCATCCTGAGGCTGTCGACACTGCCATAGAGCTTGTCTTGCAGTTCCACTGGTGATGGCCACATCTGCTCTCTCTGATCCTCGTATGTCGGGCAGTTCTGCAGCAGATGTTCAGCGGCCATTTTACCGGTACCGCACGGGCATTCGTCGGTACCATCTATCTTTAATTTGTTGAATAGGTGGTACCTCAGTCTATTGTGGCCAGTGGGAAGTCTGAAGACAACGACCTGCTCTCTTCTGTTCAACTGGTAATAGGCATCATTTTTAGTGTAACCAGTATGTTCGGTTTCCCATTTGGTCATGTATCTGGCTTTGATAAGCCGTTTTGACTCTTCGTACGTCATACTAGTATATGTTTGTGGTAGTCTTGCACCTTCTTTTGCCAGTCTGTCTGCCTCCTCGTTGCCTTAGATGTTGCAGTGTGATGGGACCCACTGTACCACTACCCTTTTTGGTGCAGACTGCTGGCACAGTTTGCAGAGTGCTGCTCTCAAGTCATTAAGCTCAGCTGCATGTTAAAACCAACGCTTTACATTGAAGTAAAGGAGTGAATGAATGAAATCAGCATGTACTTGTTTGTCATTTGATGGCATTTATTTTCAGTTGTGTTGTTTAATTACAAATGTATTATGTTCTGTCACAGGTTTTCTCTTTTTGCCAAGTCAGGTGGGGAGGCGTTCTTACTTGGGCAGGCCAATGACAAGATCCCAGAGAGTGAAAAGATTAAAATTATTGTAAGTCTCGGCAAACCAGTCTGTCAGATGTTTATATGATTGTTGGTGATCACCCATATGATAAATAATTGTCATGGTGTATTATCATTAGTATTATTATTTATGTTCGTCCATCACAAGTGATGAAGACCACGCTCTTTCTTCAGCTGTTGAACATACTTTTCTCTTTTGCTGTGTCCGCTGAAATGGGTGACTTGTGCTGTGATTTGGATTAAAGTGAGGAAGAAACTACGCCTTTTGTCAACCTCACTATCTGGTCCTGAGCTACCCTTGACCAGTGGCAAGATATTTATCGAGACGACTGGAGATAGCACATGATGCAAATTTTTCCTCAGGGTTTACTCCAGCGCCTTTCCCGTAAATACGTATCCCACAAGGCAGCTTAGGATGGATAACATTTAACCCTTATCACTCTTGTCTGCCACAGCCAAACTTGACTCACTCTAAAAAAAAAAGGAACCATAATTTTTGTTTACTAAGTACAGAGACCCTACCAATGGCCATTTTTCTTTACTGCTGAATACGTCACGTCCATCCACACAGGCTTTTTGCCGGTAAAAGTATCGTATGTTAGATTACAAATGGATTTTGAACAATTAATTTTCTTATTTCGCCGATTGGAGCAGGCCAACTTTTTGTGAAAGGTGAAGTAGGTTGTTGGGAAGGATCTTTTTCGCGTAGATCTGTTTATTTTATTTGTTTAGATCTTTTTTTTTTTTTTTTTTTGTTTAGATCTAATAACCACGCTTGAATTGGAAACTAATAGTTGGGTCGATATTATAAGCACAGTATGGATACATTGTTGTGGTTTCCATGGATTTCTATCAGAGCGACTAGGCCTAGCCGGGAAAGTCCAAATATTTTTATTTTTTCAAAAAATGTCACA
Source organism: Ariolimax columbianus (assembly GCA_036924085.1). Taxonomy (NCBI): domain Eukaryota; kingdom Metazoa; phylum Mollusca; class Gastropoda; order Stylommatophora; family Arionidae; genus Ariolimax; species Ariolimax columbianus. The sequence goes on along the minus strand of JAVGWX010000004.1, from coordinate 36,055,145 downwards.
TTCATCTTCTTGTATCTCAGAAACTAACAAACACACAACAAAAACAATAACATCAACAACTACTTTATTCATTTATGTCTCTACACACAAGAAAATCATATTTATTGACCAACAAACAGAACAGTTAGAATTTTTGAAATTAGCAAAATTGAAAGTTGCAAAAAATTTCCTCATCTAATAGACGGTCATTGATTGATTTCAAAATGTAATTCCTATCCATCACTAACATGCCCATGATGGGAGCTTGTGAAGCCAAGATGTCAGCTCTTTCGTTACCCGGAACCCCAGCATGACCAGGACAGTATATCCATGTCAACCCCTGGAGGTTTGAGGCCTTAACAGCTGCTATGTACTGCTCGTTGGATACCTGGCATTAGGCACATCCTTTGCCTGATTGAAAAACAGAATTACAGATTACAGGCAGATAAAGGAAATGCAGCAAGACATATGATTGGAAAGATTATCATTACATCCCTGATAATTGACTTGAAAATTGTACATACAGCTATTGCAGCAAATGTCATCTTGATCTTGATGTGCCGTTCCTCAGTGTAGCTGCGAGTCCCAACTTTTTATCCAGCGGACCCTGTCTTGGGCACGGAAGTCCAGTGCGTGGTAAGTGCTTCTCTAGAGGCATCTCAGATGTTGTAGCGTACAGCAAGGGAGTCTGACCAACGCATTTGAGGTCTTCCTCACTATCTCTTCTTACCTCGGGTGTACTAGACTGCTGTCGCTGTGCTCCATTGGCCATCGTTTCGTCATAATATGTGACCTGCCCATCTATGTTTTACCTTGTCTGCATGGATTACCCCATCCTTCACCAGGGACAATTGTCTTATGTCAGAATTGTGGAGACCTTGCGTATGTTAGTTCCAAAGAGTGATTCCAACCCATCGTCTCTTAAGGGAGGCCTAGGTCACTCTCAATTTTTTTTTTCTAGTGATTTTGTTAGTGTCTACATTTCATAGCATTTGTAATATCTTTAAATATTTGGTAGCACTTTTCAGCAGTCAGAACATCAAAATGTTTATTGTTAATTTTTGTGTGTGAATAATTTAGGAAACTGTTGATGGCCCTATGTGGTTGAAGCAAGACAGTGACTATACATGTGTTGTGTCAGACCCCAAGAAGGAAAGCAAGATGAAAGGGTTGAAAACCTTTATGGCATATCAATTAACACCTTCAGTAAGTTACTACTCAAACAGTTGTTTTAACTTAAATTAACATCTTTAAACTGCTTTAAAAGACACTGCATAGTCTGTATACAACCGGTTTCTTTTACATTCACTTGATCTAAAAATAACTATGCACATCCAATCTATTCTTGAATACATTAATTGACCTTGCCTTCACTATTTCCCATGGTAATGCATTCCAAGCATTCACCACTTTCTGATTACACAAATAGTTACTAGTATCTAATCTGGACCTATCTATAATTAATTTTTGGCTGTGTCCTCTTGTTCTTGAAGGCAGATGTATTTTGAAAAACTTGTTATAGTCTAATTTATTCTTTCCATTTATGCTTATTGATAAGTGAACGCGAAATCCTAGAAGAACATGCAGTAAACAGAAAATGATTTGTGTAATTGTGTTCATGAAGAGGTCAGGGTAGTTTTCTTTTTTGGCATTCGTCCTGAAAAGGGCGTTGAATTGTAGTTTACAGCAAGGCTGCGATATATATGCACTTTTCAGCCCAAAACATCCGGTTCGAGCTGGTTTTTATGGGTTCTGAGTTTGCCTTCTGACTGAAATCCCTATTCTCTTAATCAGACTACACTAGTGCAGCCTGTTTCCAGCTGTGGTTTGCTGATTCTGTTTCCAGCTGTTGTTTGCTGATTCTGTTTCCAGCTGTGGTTTGCTGATTCTGTTTCCAGCTGTGGTTTGCTGATTCTGATTCCAGCTGTGGTTTGCTGATTCTGTTTCCAGCTGTGGTTTGCTGATTCTGTTTCCAGCTGTGGTTTGCTGATTCTGTTTCCAGCTGTGGTTTGCTGATTCTGTTTCCAGCTGTGGTTTGCTGATTCTGTTTCCAGCTGTGGTTTGCTGATTCTGTTTCCATGTGTGGTTTGCTGATTCTGTTTCCAGCTGTGGTTTGCTGATTCTGTTTCCAGCTGTGGTTTGCTGATTCTGTTTCCAGGTGTGGTTTGCTGATTCTGTTTCCAGCTGTGGTTTGCTGATTCTGTTTCCAGGTGTGGTTTGCTGATTTTGTTTCCAGCTGTGGTTTGCTGATTCTGTTTCCAGCTGTGGTTTGCTGATTCTGATGCAAGTAGCCAGATATGAGTCGCTGGCTGTTGTCAGTTTATTCACTGCTGCATTTTTAGCCCCAGGAAGGTAGTCTAATAAACATTGCCATTGGGGATGAAGTGTTGGAGACTTCATTGTAGTAAGTCACTGAGCTTTTTACAAGTTGTGGTGAGCAGATCACTTCCTTGCTGCCTTACCTTCTCTAGCAGAATTTAAGGTACCAATTTACAATTGGGTAGCCTGAAAAGTACTGTTACCAAGGAGCGAACCTCATCTTTGCAGTGAGAGGCACGTTGTCTCGGCCACTTGTAAAATAACAGGTATCTGAATTAAGCAGGTGTCTGAGCCTAGGTTTCTGGCCCATTAGTCTGGAATCACAGGTTCCAGCACTAGTAAGGATTAGCTTGTTTTTTTTTTTTGGTTTTTGTGTTTATCGTAGATGAGGTAAAGAAATAACCTGGATATTACGTGGTGACTACCAGGACAAGCCTCCTTTTTTCCTCAGCTCTTTTATTTCCCAGACATGCTGACCACAGAACTGTGAAATCATCAAAATGGTATTTGTTTTGAAGTAGATTAATTTTGTCTATATTGATGATGATGTTCATCCATTATGAATGATGACCACATGTGTTCAATAAGTCAATAAGTTTGAAGGTGACTGAGGATCCTGATGAAGGTCTGGAAAGATGATAATGTGAAGCAAAATGACAAAAAAATGTCACTGTCACTCGATGGGATAGAACGATAAATTTTATGAGAACTTCTATTTGCGCAAAAAAGAAAATTAGATAATTCTCATGAGAATGCAACTTAACTACCACTGCATACATATAATACAAGAAGTTCTGGTTACAAGGTACAAGGATGACCAGTTTGCAGATAGATTGAGGACAACAGAAATCCTTTTAAAAAAAAAAAGCTCACAATGATTGGCATAACACATTTTGTCCAAAAAGACGGCAGCTCCCCAGAACGCTCAACGTTACAAGTGGATTAAAAAAATTAAGTAAGTTAGACTAAATATATGCCTTTAAAAAATATTTTTTACCTGTTCATTCAGTTCAGCAATGTCCAAGTGAGCAGAAGATATAAACATTATGATTGGCTGCATGAGAGACTAGAATTCAAGTTTGCTTGTATACCTATCCCTCCACTACCTGACAAGTCAGTTACAGGTGAGTCAGAAGCATTTGTTTGATTTATCTTTGGTCAACAGGGACCAGTGGAAATAGGCAATAGAAATAGTAAGTTAAATTAGCTTATCTTTATCTCTTGATGTCGTAGCTCCATACTGCTGGCAACTTGTAAAATGGGTTTAACTCATTCAATCTATAATTGTTTTTCCCACAATAAATCACGCAATGTCACTCACTTGAGACCAATTTATCTTCAGCGATGATTTATTAACATGTCAAATATTATATACTAAACTATTCACAATTGAATGATGAATAAAATGGGATAAAGATAGTGAATTTTTGGGAATGCCGGTTAGTGTAAAATAAATTATAATTGCGTAGTTAAGTTTTCAACCAAAATAAAAACCCACAAAAAAATTGTTGCTCACAGATCAATAATTCTCCTTTGTACCCAAACCTGTACACGAGAGAATTGCTTCCAGTCGAAGATACTCCATGTTGAAAAACTTTCCTAAAGTTTCACCTTATTAGCTTTTAAAATGTTCACAATATTCACATTTGACTGAAAGCATGTGAAGTTGAACATTTCAATTTTCTTCAACAAAATTACCCTGCATTCTGGACAAGTTTGAACAGATCAGATAACTGGCATCAAACATGCTGAAAATGTCTTCACTGCATATCAAAATGGTGGCACATCCATGATAAACAACATTCTTAAGTTTTTTAGAACTTTGAATTGAGAAATAGGTCACTCTTTGTACACAAAACGTCAGTGTGATCGGGATATTTTTTCAGGAGCCAATACGTCGGCTCATTGTATTTAATCAGTTAAGTAGTTCCTTGACAGAAACTGCACCTGAACAATTGAGACACAAAGACTAATGGTAGGTACAAGTGAAACATCATGTTATTGCTCTGCTCCTGGAAATTGGTTGTGTTATAGCAATCTAGCCCCCCCCCCCAAATTGTGGTGACCATTCTGAGAATCTTCACACGACACTCCAGTCAGTACACCTTAGGATAAGAGCCAGTGAAACCTGCAACCAAAGAAACATGGTGAAGATTGAATTACTCAACATGAAGAGCTTCTTCTTCGTACGCTGTCAAACGTCAACCTGTATTTTTTTTTAAAAAGCAGCGGTCATCCTGAGGCTGTCGACACTGCCATAGAGCTTGTCTAGTGTTGCCACTGGTGATGGCCACATGTGCTGTCTCTGGTCCTCATATGTCGGGCAGTTATGCACCAGATGTTCAGCGGTCATTTTCCCGGTACCACAAGTGCATTCGTCAGTGCCACAAATCGTCAGTTTATTGAATAGGTGGTACCTCAGTCTTTTGTGGCCTGTGCGGAGTCTGAAGACCACGACCTGCTCTCTTCTGTTCAACTGGTAATAGGCATAATTTTTTGTGAAGCCAGTATGTTCTGTTTCCCATTTCTCCATGTATCTGGCTCTAATAAGCCTTTTGAACTCTTCGTAGGTCACACTAGAATCTGGTTGTGGTAGTCTTGCATCTTCTTTTGCCAGTCTGTCTGCCTCCTCGTTGCCTTGGATGTTACAGTGGGATGGAACCCACTGTACCACTACTCTTTTTGGTGCTGATTGCTGGCATAGTTGACAGAGTATTGCTCTTAAATCATTAAGTTCAGTATTTTTCTGGCTTTTTATTGCTGTGACTACGGCCAGGGCATCTGGAAACAGGACTATCTGGCTTTCATTTCTTTTGCCTGTCAGCATTGCTTCTACTGCAGCCCTCAGTGCCTCTGCCTCCGCTCTGAAATTGCTTGAGTATTTTCCAGTTGCCACTGACAGTGTTATTTTTCTGCCATTTGGTAGGCTCAGGAATACCCCTGCCCCTCTGTTCTGTGTTGTGTTTGTTACAGAACTGTTGGTGTATGCATGGGTCCAGTCCATGCTTGGGTAGTTTTTCAATATGTACCTCAGGGTTATGTCTCTTCTTTATTTTTCAGTCTGGCTGTTCTTGTTTCAAATACCTGGTACATTTTCTACTACCTCCGGAATTATATGCTGCTTCCAGGTAGGTTTGCATACAGTAGGGATGGGCTTTGGTGTTGTTAATGTGTTCATAGGGTCTTCGCTCATCGTTGCTTTGGCTATTTCTGCAAAGTTTCTGCGCTTTAGTTTCCCATTTCCAAATCTGTTTAGTCTCTGATGCATTGGATGGTCTGTCAGTCTTCTGAGTTTTTCTGCTTGCTGCTGGGCTCTGCAGTCTCTTCTGTCGGTCATGGATTGCAGATTTGTAATCTTTTCAAGTTCTACAATTGGTGTTGACTTCATTCCTCCTGTTATAACTCTCATGGCTTGGTTTTGATGTTTGCTAATTTTATCAAAGTTCACCTTTGCTGCTGTTGTCCATGCCGCAATGCCATACTCGAGAACTGGTCTCACTCTTCCAGTGTACAGTTTCTTTAGTATACTTTCGTCTGCTCCCCAGCTTGTGCCAGCAAGTTTCCTCATGATTGCCATTCTTTGTCTGGCTCTCATTCGGTTTCTCTCGATCTGACTTTTCCATGTCATGCGCCGATCAAATGTGACTCCCAGGTAGTTTCGGTTGTCGTTTGGCCGCAGATATTTGCCGTTAAGACTATTTTGGTGTTTTGGGGTTTGTTTGAAAGCGAGAATATCGTACATGTTGTTTTTTCCTCATTTATTTTGATCAGCCATGAGTTCGCCCACTCCTCCAACGATGTTAGGGCCTGCTGCATCCGATTGTTTGCTATGGTGAGATTTTTTTCAGAGGTCCACATAGCCAGATCGTCTGCAAACATGGAGCTGTGGACTCTTCTTGGTATATTCTCTATGATGTTGTTTATATATACCAGGAAAAGTGTGGGTGACAGTACTCCCCCTTGGGGTACTCTCTGCTCAAGTGTCACCTTTTTGTTCATCTGCCCTTGTACGTGAACTCTGGCTGTTTTGTTTTTGAGGTAGTGGCTGATCCATCTGTACATTTTCCCACAAACTTCACTTCTTCGTAGCTTTAAGTCCCTCTTTCCACATCTTGTCAAATGCCTTCTCTAAATCCACCCAAACCGCCACTGTGTATTTTTTCTCCTGGTAAGCATCCTCTATTTCCTGGGCTATGAGAGTGATCTGGTCCTCAGTGGATCTGTGCTGTCTAAAGCCTGCTTGCTGTGGAATTAGTATGTGTTTTACTTCCAGATGCCACATCAGTCTGGTGTTTATCATACGCTCCATCAGTTTTCCTACACAGCTCAGTAGACTGATAGGCCTGTATCCATTTGGATCTGTTCTATCTTTTTCTTTGGTACTGGTATAAGTACAGCGTCTTTCCATGCCAGCGGTACAATTTCCCTTTTCCAGCTTTGGTTCAGGACTGATAGTAACTTCCTCTTTGCTGTTTCGCCCAACCCCATCAGTATTTTGTTTGTTACCCCATCTTTTCCGGGCGATTTCTTTTTCTTTAAAGTTCTCATGGCCTCTTCCATTTCATTCATTGTTAGTTTTGCCATCATGTGGTCCTCTGGTGCCATATTGATGTTGTCGTGGCTCTTTTGTTCTTCACTAATGTCTGTATGCCTGTCTGTAGGGACATCAATGTGGTTTGCTCTGGCATAATGTTCTATAAAGGCATTTGCTGCTTTTTTTCCAGTGAGCATTTTGTCGCCCTGCTTGATGGTAATTTGTTTATTTGATGGTGTTTCGTCATTCATGGCTCTGACTAACTTCCATAGTTTGTTCCCTTCTTTATCTAAATTGAGGCTTTCTGTTTTGTTTTTCCAGCTGTCTCTTGTTATTTGGTTTAGTGTTCTTTTGTATTTCGCCGTGATAGCCTTGAGGGCGATATTTGCCTCCATAGATTGTTCTCTCTCTGCCACGTTCCTGGCATTTGAGACTTCGTCTTCCGCTTTCTGCAATTCATCATTCCAATATGGCTTGTAGTTTTTCCTTGCCCCTCTTGGGATGGTTTTGGTGGCTGCTTGCATTATTGCTTTGCTTAGGCTTTCCACCATAGGTTTCATATTGTTATTCCGTGTGTTGATGGTTTCACACAGCCCATCTGTCAGCAGTGCAAATCTGTCCCAGTCGGCTCGTTTATAGTTCCAACGTGGAAGCGGTTTTATTTCCTGTGGGCCTACTTCCATTTCAACTTCTAGCCTAATTGGCCTGTGGTCGCTACCTGTCAATTGGTTGAGCACCTGGCGGTCTATTTTGTGGTGAATATCTACCGTGGAAAAGGCCAAGTGGAGTAGAGGTGGAATGCCATGTTCTAGAATAGAAACTAGGGCTGTCCTCCGGCCTATTGATAAGATAGAGATTTGTGTCTGTCTTCCACTTCATCACCTCTGTTGTCTGTGTCCGAATATCCCCATCTCTCCGAGTGGCTGTTGAAGTCTCCAACTACTAGGCAGCTGGAGTCCTTGATTTCCATACTCAAGAGCGACAGGTTTTTGTTGGATGGGCCATACAGGTTGAAGATGCGGATCTTCGTTTCTTGTGTCATTATGTCGACTCCTACAATTTCTGCTTGTCCAGTGTGATTGACAGCTACAGCGCTACTCGGTATGCAGTTACGTGTCAGTATCAGAACCCCTCCTTTGTGACCTTCTCTATCAAGACGGAAGGTCTGGTATCCTCTGATTGAGAATTTGTGGTTGTTGTTGATGTGCGTTTCTTGGATACATGCCACGTCAATCTTGCCTTCATGCAGGTGATGTGTTAGGGAAAGCTTTTTGTTAATGACTCCCTCCACATTCAACTGTAGTATTCTGAGGGTCTTGGGTTTTTGGTCAATAGTTTTTGCCCCATTAACTTGTGCCTCGACTACACAGCACATGGGTGGATGACCATCAGTAGCATTGGGTGGGCCCCTTCAAGGCGTGGGGCCCGGCACTCTCGCTGCCTGGCGGGACTCCACAGGATGAGCACCATACTTTTTTCTGTTAGGTTGTAACGTCATCGTACAGCGATATACGTTGCACTTGTTTCGTTAAGCCTGTGGCCCAGTGCATCCGATTTCAACAGGCGTTTCTGTAGGGATGCCCTCCTTAGCCTTTGGCTGTCCCCAGCCTATCTGCAAGGCAGCAGTTGTTTATGGTCAGAGTTGTCTCTCTTAGAGAAGTTGTCTTGCAGGACAATCTTGTGTCCATAGGGTGTGGTGATGATATGATATGATATGATGGACTGTATGTACTAGTTTTTAAAGTATCCCGGAAGAGAGGCAGTTCAGTGTGTCTGTGTCCCAGGATCGTCCTGCCAGAAACGTAGCATATGCACGTGAGTGGGGTATCTCCTTGCTCCCTTTATTTTCTCGGCTCCTCTGCAGTGATGGTAGGCCTAGCATTCCCCACCACCTGGGAGGTTGTCACAATAGGGCAGAGGTGCAATGTCCGCTGGCCTGCATCTCTTCTGCGTCCATTGGGATAACTGATAGCAGACAGAGGTAAAGAGCGAGGCAGGAGTGCATTTAACCAGGGGACAAGCCTGGTCATGGCACAGAGATCTTGTTCGCCTGGTATGCGAACATATCTTTTGATCAAGGGCTCAGTCTCAACAGTTCGCAGTGAGGTGGGTGCTCTACTGCTTACGACACCCCGACCGAGAACTAAGTCTTCTACTAGTGGTTTCACACCTCAATGCCGTGTGGGGTGAATATCGAGCAGCTTTGATCGATGGGACGGCCGAGACCTCTTTCTGCGGCTCGACCGGGTCGGGCTGAGACGTGAGTCCCAGGTCCCAACCATATCGTTGCCTCCCGTCTCAGTGGTGCTGAGATTCAGGGCAGGATTCCGGCTTAGAGGCGTTCGGCCGTAATCCCTCAGATGGTAGCCTTGCACCATTGGCTTATCAGTCAAGCACGTGGACCAAGTGTCTGAGACCTGCGATTCCTCTCGAATTGAGCAGGATTACCGTAGCAACGCCCTGTCATTAGTAGGGAAAAACTGACCTGTCTTCCGATGAAGAGGTTCAAACAAGCAGAAGGTAAAAGATCTCAAGTGAAACTGAATATCATGTATTAATAAAAATATAAATGAGTGTCAGTTTCAGTGTACACAAATATAAAATCAACAAGACATGATCAACAGGTCCTCATTTGAGAGTAGGGATGGTGCAGAGCTGAAGCAGAAGTTGTGGAATTGTATCCTAGATGTGTTAAGGACTGGTGTCTGGTGTCTTCTAGCTTGACCAATGAAACCTGAACTGAGAAGACAAACAAAATCTAGCATTTTTGTCTACATTTCTGTTGGAAATGAGTCTGGGGCTAGCCAAAGTATGAAATAACACTTTCCCCATAAACTGTCAGTGAAGATAATCTGAGCTGGTTGAGACTAGAGTTAAGAAATATCAGAGTTTTGTCTAGACCTCTCTAACCATACCAAATGGTGTTATATTCAGTATGAACATATGATTTTCTGTTTACATGAAGTATCTATGATTTTTTTATCATTAAAAAGTATGGTGCCAACATCGCATTTAGTCACCTCCATACAGGAAGTTTGTGAACTTTATGTGCTCATGTAGTCATGAATTCAGTAATGCTGTCTTTGGCATGCTGAGGGTTATCATAGTCATATGTTTCTGTATATGTTTTCTTAACTTAACTTAACTTCTTTATACTGGTTTAGAAGACTTTAAACATAGCATGATAGCGTCCATGATAATTTCTTTTCTATACGATGGATCATCTTCAAACTCTTTTCACACTGATATGAAGGGCTCAGTTCTATATGATGGATCATCTTCAAACACTTTTCACACTGATATAAAGGGCTCAGTTCTATATGATGGATCATCTTCAAACACTTTTCACACTGATATGAAGGGCTCAGTTCTATACGATGGATCATCTTCAAACACTTTTCACACTGATATGCAGGGCTCAGTTCTATACGATGGATCATCTTCAAACTCTTTTCACACTGATATGAAGGGCTCAGTTCTATATGATGGATCGTCTTCAAACACTTTTCACACTGATATGAAAGGCTCAGTTCTATACGATGGATCATCTTCAAACTCCTTTCCCATCAAAAGTAGAATGAAGCAGGGATGTGTGCTCGTGCCGACACTCTTTGGGATCTTCTTCTCCATGTTCCTATCCTACGTTCATGACACATCTGTGGACAGTGTTTATCTGCACACCAGGTTAGATGGGCGGCTGTTTAACCTGTCCAAACTGCGTGCGAGGACCAAGGTGAGCGCGGTGCTCATTAGGGAGATGCTATTTGCGGATGATGCAGTTCTAGTGACCAATAGTGTATGGCCTTGCAGAGACTGAGAGAGACAGATTTGCTGAGGGATTCAAGCAGTTTAGTCTCACCATAAGTCTGGAAAAGACAAAGGTCTGCACACAGAACATTATCACTACGCCATCCATAAAGATTGATGGCGTCACTCTGAAGGTCATCAACAGTTTCACTTATCTGGGGTCTGCCATCAGTAACACTCTCTCGCTTGAGAAGGAGATAGACAGTAGGCTTGGCAGGGCAAGTACCGTCATGGCCCGCCTGACGAAGAGAATCTGGGAAAACACTGCGATGTCTCACTACACCAAGGTCCGGGTCTATCAGACCTGCGTTCTTGGCACTCTCATGTATGGAAGCGAGACTTGGAGCACTTACACTAAACAGAAACGGTGGCTGAACACCTTTCACATGAGTTGTCTAGGGCATATATTGGGGATTGGGTGGCAGGAGAGAGAGTCACATAATATGGTCTTACAGAGAGCAAACACAGCATGTACTCGATGTTGAGCCAGCGAAGTCTACGGTGGTTCGTACATGTTTATTGCATAGAAGACAAGAGGCTGCCAAAAGATATCCTTTCTGGACAGCTAGCCATTGGAGTTAGAAGAATCAGCCGTCCCACACTACGATTCAAGGACGTATGCAAGAGGAACATGAAGTCATGCGACATCCCATCAGAGAGCTGGGAAGAAATTACTCAGGATCGAGCTATCTGAAGACAGTCAGTTGGAGGGGGCATAGTGGCTGCTGATGCTCGTAGAGGTCTTCTGGCTGCAGAGAAAAGTAAAGACTGAAGAGATCAAGGAACAGCCAGGCAAGCCAGCCTCCTCAGTATGGTTGTACGATCTGTGGCAGGGACTCACGGATCGGCCTTTACAGCCATAGCAGACAGTGTCGAAATACAGAAGACAGAGCTGGACAAGACTTACAGAATGCCATGCGCAATGGTCTATAGAGACTGAGGCGCCTATGATGACGATGAGAAGACTCTGCAGAGTCTGTATACAATCAGTTTCAATTACATTTCTTTGCTCTAAAAGCTGTGCTCATTCAATCTATTCTTAAATGCATTAATTGTCCTTGCCTCCACTACTTTCTGTGTCAATGCATTCCAAGCATTCACCACTCTCTGACTTGTAATGTTTAGGTGCTGGAAGTTGTTCTCACTAGGTATTCTGAGTATTCTTCTCACTCAAAGGTACCAGGTTTGATCTGCATTATCCACACACTTCAGTTGATCCAGCTGCAAACGGGAACCTGGCTTACTGATAGAGAAAGAAAGGCAGTGAGGAAGGAAACTGGCCAGCTCACCTGATAAAAAGCTGTGGCCTAGTATAGTGAAGTCTCTCACTTCATCCCTGATAGAAGTGTCTGCTATGGGGCCACCTTTACCTATGTGTGTTGGTTCACTTTGATTATATATCACATAATTGTATGTGTCCTACCTGTGCAGGTAGATTTGAAGATGACTTTGTTCAGGAAAGAATGCATCAGCTGCAAGCCTGGGTTAACAGAATGGTCAGGCACCCAGTCATTTCTAGAAGTGATGTCTTCCTTCACTTTCTTACTTGTAAAGATGAAAAGGTGAGTATTCACAATACAGTGTGAACAGACATTATTTTGATATATCTGAGCTGCGCATGTGCATGTGATGCATAGTCTCTATTACCTACAGTATTCAGAAAGCTGGATATTGCTTAGGAGACTTAGTTGTCTCGAGGTAAGACGTCGACCTCGGATACTGGAAGGTTGCGGGTTCAAATCACGTTGAGACTGGGATTTTTTTTTGCCGTGAACTTTCTGGTATATCTCTGGGTAGTAGAGATCAGACGCCCCTGTGCAGTGTCGTGCATGTTAAAAATCCTTCGCCAGTTAGAAATCTAAAAGAGTAGGCTTAACAGCCCAGGCAAAATTTAAAAACATGTTAAAAATCTACCCAATCTATTAACGAAGCTACAAAGTTCATGCATTGTGCTGATATTCTCCAAACATATGGAGAAGAACATAGGACTTTTGGGTTAAGCCGCATGCAATAATGTTGATTCTTCAACTAAACTAAACCTAATGACATTTTTCAGCTATCTATTGAGTTTGTGCCCTACTTAGTGACTTAACCTTGTACAATTTGTTCTATTTTAATTTTAATTTCAATATTTTGTGGTATGTTGAAGGTTTTTATAATCATTTTCTAATGTAATCCTGTACAGGAATATTGATATATCTTTCCTTAAAAGAAATTAGCTTGATTTGTTGATTTTCAAATTATGGTATAGAAACTACACTTTTGTATTACTCAACAGTTCACATTGTTAAGTTATTTGTTAGTTTTTTTTTCTTTTTTTGACTAAGCATGTCTCATTTAGCTGCTAATATTCCTTTTGGTTACATAAGGGCATGCTATCTTTCTTATTATTTAGTACCCTGCCTGAGTTTAGACCTGATAAGGCTGATTCTTCTTCTTCTTCTTACGCTGTTAGACGTCAACCTGTATTTTTTCGAAAAAAGCAGCGGTCATCCTGAGGCTGTCGACGCTGCCATAGAGCTTGTCTAGTGTTGCCACTGGTGATGGCCACGTGTGCTTTCTCTGATCCTCGTATGTCGGGCAGTTTTGCAGCAAATGATCAGCGGTCATTTTCCCGGTACCACACGTGCATTTGTCAGTGCCTCCTATCTTCAATTTATTGAATAGGTGGTACCTAAGTCTATTGTGGCCAGTGCGAAGTCTGAAGACCACGACCTGCTCTCTTCTGTTCAACTGGTAATAAGCATCGTTTTTTTGTGTAGCCAGTATGTTCAGTTTCCCATTTGGTCATGTATCTGGCTCTAATAATCCTTTTGGACGCTTCGTAGGTCACACTAGGATCTGGTTGTGGTAGTCTTGCACCTTCTTTTGCCAGTCTGTCTGCCTCCTCGTTGCCTTGGATGTTACAGTGGGATGGAACCCACTGTACCACTACTCTTTTTGGTGCAGACTGCTGGCATAGTTGACAGAGTACTGCTCTTAAATCATTAATAAGGCTGATTCAATTTTTTTATTTTTTGGCGTTCGCATTATTTTTCTAATCCCCAAGCCGGTGTGCGTTGCACTGTGGTTTTTATTCTGCACCTGTCAGCCCAGTGCATCCTACTTTAGCATGCATTTTATGATGTAAGGGCCTGCTTCCTCCTGCATTTTCTAAGGGTTCGCTTCCCCGGGGTAACGGCCGGTGCTGTGATAGGGATCGAACACTACAACTTCTGGTTGTGAGCCGTGTCACTTAACCACTAGCCCACGCCATCCTCGCTGATTATATTAATTTATAGGGTGTCTGACCTGGTAACCAGACAGTATCTGTAGCATTGAAAATAGAAATGGTTGTTTCTTTTAGCTTCTCGTGTATTACCAGGGCCTGAAAAAAGAATAGTAACATTGTAACCTGACAAATGTGTACCACATGTGACTAAGGAAAGTTGGACTGGATACACCACTGTGTAAAAACTATTAGCCACACAAGTAACAGACAAGACCTGATTATACCCCATGGTAGAAGAGGAGCAAAAAGGTCAAGCCATGTAACCCCCATCATAGCACCCAGTAGTTTCGGAGCGACTAGTCAGTCATAGGGAGAGATTTTACTCTAATATCATTTTATAACCTATTAATCAATTTGAAAAGCCTAACTTTGTTAAAGAAACCTCATGCCTAGGATTGCGGAGGTCCAAATAAGTCACGAATTCAAAATGTCCAGCAACACAGATGACTCACACCCCACCAGTTTAGAAACAAAGAATTGTCTGCCACTTAAAACGGGTTTTAAGCATCCAAAGTGCAAGCTGACGATTGGTCAAGAAAGTTCTAACAGAAGAAAATTTACCCAAAAACGAAAGATATAATATTATTGTTTATGTAATTAAAAAAGACAATAATAAACCAATTGCATATTAGCATAAACAACATATGTACAATGACTATATATTCTTTTTAAAACTGACCATAGGGGTATTATTTTACACTTTGCTAATAACAGCTTCGTATTATTGAGATCCCCTGAAAGTATCTTGTGTAGCTAGAAGGCCTGTGCAACAAACTTTGAGAATCACCGCTGATCCCTGTGAAAACCGAATATTGTACTATTCTGGACCCTTCTTTGAAACACAGATGTGCTACATGCACATTTGGGCTTTGGCTATGACTTTGATATTGAGATTAGCTTACACATGCAGTATAGACTTTAATTATGACTTTGATATTGAGATTAGCTACACATGCAGTATAGACTTTAATATTGAGATTAGCTTACACATGCAGTATAGACTTTGATATTGAGATTAGCTTACACATGCAGTATAGACTTTGATATTGAGATTAGCTTACACATGCAGTATAGACTTTGATATTGAGATTAGCTTACACATGCAGTATAGACTTTGATTATGACTTTGATATTGAGATTAGCTACACATGCAGTATATACTTTGGTTATGACTTTGATAGTGAGATTAGTAACACATCCAGTATAGACTTTGGTTATGACTTTGATATTGAGATTAGCTTACACATGCAGTATAGACTTTGGCTACGACTTTGAAATTGAGAAAACAAATTAATTTTTGTTCATGCTTTCAGAAATGGAAAGTAGGAAAAAGGAAAGCAGAGAAGGATGAGAATCAAGGTGGAAAGTTTTTTCAGTTATTGCAAACACCAAATCAAGATTTAGTAAGAAGGGAAATGTAAGTATTTAAAAAAAACTAATATTTGAATTATCAGAAACTTTACCAAATTGAACATTAGTTATGTTGTTGTTGCTATTGTTTGGAGCTCCTCCTGCTGAGTTGTGATGACTTTTCTTTGGTAGTGGGTTACAGTGGCTCTTCTTACATTCTGAGGGATACTTGAGAAGGTCTAACAGGGTCATCCTGGCTGTAGTGCAATGTAAGACTTCTCAGTAAGCTCATGACTATGAGAACCACAGGAATGATCCCCATCTCATTGGCCAGACTGCAGTGAGACAGCCTGTTTCCAGGAGCATGAATGAGGACATGAGATGGGGTCTTGGTCATTATGTTTGACCAGACCCTGGTTACTCTTTGCTCTCAATCATTAGTTCTAAGAGCTGGACATGAATGGTAAAGTATGAAAGAATAGGCCTATTGTAGCCTTCCATGCGTGTCATAAAGATGGCTGTGCATGAGGCTAGCAACCGCATCATGTAAAGCCAATTGCTACAGGAACCACCACTGCTTTGATGGAAACTTTCTGTGAGGGGTCAACTACATTGGTGGACTTTTGCTTCACAATTAACAAGGATAAGAAGAATAAGATAAGCACTGAGTATATTATTAACACAAGCATTACTTATGAAATGAAGTGCTATCCAGAGCTGGCATTCATCTATTCTTGCAGAAAAGCCAACTGATATGCACTGACTACCTTACTGGAATGCCAAGGAAAAGGCTCCCAAAGATGATCACATATTGCGAACTGAGTGAAGGAAGATGATCACTGGGACGCCAAAAAAAGCATTTCAAGGACAGTCTGAAGGAGTCTACTAAGTGCTGTTAAATAGACATTACCACCTGGGAAAACATAACTCAAAGTCATTCAACCTGGAACGGTGCTGTCAGAAAGGGCATTGCAATCAACGTAGGACCGCCGTCGCAGCCTGGGATAGACGCGCAATCAGGAAAGAGTACCACGGACAGCTGCAGATTATGGTTACCAATCGTGTCATAGAGGATGTAGTATGTCTTGGGACGATGTTGGCAGCCCTGTTCGGTGATAATGGACAAATTATTTTTATAGTTGCGTGGCATACATTGAATAATATTCTGGCGAGAAAACATATTTTCCTTTTGTTTACCTTCTATCTTTAAGTCCATCTCATTTATTTCCGTCTGATATTGCATTGGGCGCAAGAGCAGTTTTAGGAACCATTGCGGTTATCAGGCAATTAAAGTTCGGACCTTCGGTGTGCGAATGCTGGAGGCCCAAATGTGTAAATCAGGACAGACACAATGTGAAGCAAAACGTAACAGTATCGTCAGGGGCAATTTCCAAATCTTTGCTAATTTAAGGCAGATGGCGACCAGAGAAACATGTAACAGTCACGGATTGAAAGATTGCAACGAAAACTTGACACCTCTATGCAAATCGGAGTGATCATCGAGATAACTACTTGAACGAAAGAGATTCTTCTGTGTCAGATCATTTGTCTCGGACGGATGGTGAGACGTAACAGTGATTGGTCAGAGTTGAGAAACCGTATCTGCTAAGAATGAGAATAGAAGTCCAGAAAATCAATGATTCATTGAGAAGTGAAAGCGAATGGTCCGGTCTCACAGAAGGGACATACAGAGATAAAGATTAACAAAAGTCAATTTTGAGCAAATGAATTATTCATTTAGCAGATAGCGGCCCGATCTCACCAGAAGGGACATACAGGATAAAAATATATTTAAAAACAACATAAGTATCTAGAGGTAGTGAAGTACTGACCACAGGATTAAACTCTGGGTTATTCAGCACGACCATCATACATGCATTTGTGCCAAATGCCTCAATAATTAGAATAGACAGGGGACAGAAATCTTAAGGACAAATCTTAAGGACAAACCTTAAAGACAAATCTTAAGGACAGATCTTAAGGACAAATCTAAAAACAAACCTTAAGGACAAATCTTAAAAACAAACCTTAAGGACAAATCTTAAGGACAGATCTTAAGGACAAATCTTAAAAGCAAACCTTAAGGGCACATTTAAAAATAAACCTTAAGGACAAATCTTAAAAATAAACCTTAGGGACAAATCTTAAAAACAAACCTTAAGGACACATTCTAAAAATAAACCTTAAGGACAAATCTTAAAAACAAACCTTAAGGACAAATCTTAAAAACAAACCTTAAGGACACATTCTAAAAATAAACCTTAAGGACAAATCTTAAAAACAAATCTTAAAAACAAACCTTAAGGACAAATCTTAAAACCAAATCTTAAGGACAAATCTTAAGGACAAATCTTAAAAACAAATATTAAAAACAAATCTTAAAAACAAACCTTAAGCACAAATCTTGAACACAAATCTTAAGGACAAATTATAAAGTCAAATTATAAAGACAAACCTTATGGACAAATCTTAAGGACAGTGTTAGAGCTGTGTTTATGTGTACTAGATCAATGGAAAGGGGTGTGTGAAGAATTCAATAACAGTTTGCTTACCTTTTATATTTATGTATCAAATCAAGCTGTGTTTCTGTCATAAAGAGTTAGCGTAAGTGTGCCACAGTTGTGAAGTGTTATAGATTATGAAGTGTTTATAGAACAGCAGGCCATATAAATAATTGAGGAATTTAACAGAGAGTGTCTAGCTCTATCACATGTTATAACAATCAATAGTGCCAGTGACGCAAACAACAATAGTGTGTCTATAGAACAATATGTTGAACAGTCAGATATAGTTGTTGAAGAGAGTGAGCAGATCTATTACATCTTAGACTTTATGGTCTCAGTGACCAGGCTATCCAAGTGAATTGTAACAGTGTGAGAACCACTGCTACATCTGACATCTGATGGTCACAGTGGCCTAGGACTATAATAATTTTTCAAAATACAACCACCTACAAGAACAAGAGGGCACAGCTACTAATTAACTAAAGTAAGGTCCAGATTAGATATTAGGAAATATTTTTGTAGTCAGAGAGTGGTGAATGCTTGGAATGCATTGCCACAGGAAGTAATGGAGGCAGGGACAATTATTGCATTAAAGAATAGATTGGATGCACATAGTTTTTAGAGCAAGAATGTAAATGAAATGCCCCCAAAAATTATTATTTTAGAGGACCTAATCACCTCTACACCTCACGGTAGAAGAGGAGCGACTAAGTAAGTAAAAGGACCTAATCACTCACTCACTCATTCACTTACTTCCCCTTCCCCTTGAGGGGAAATCCATTCAAGTTGATTTTATGGCATATATGTTCATTTATTGCTGTTATCCACAGTGAGAGTAAAATGGAACTGTTCGGCAAGTTTGTGCTGAATATGACAGACAATATGAAAACACTAATTACAGTTAACCAGGAGTATTCTAAGAAACAAATAGGACGTGAGTATTTCTCATTGTATTTGTTTCCCCTTTTTGTTGTTACATGAAGGTCCAGCTTTTTAAGTTGGTTTGATGACACTGACGATTGAGTGGCACAGGGATTAGAGATCTTTCATCTCACAGTGAAACTGGCCAGATATGTAACTTTGTCATGCATGCTCCACCAGTCTGACTAGCTTATAATGCATTCCTAATTATAGTGGAGTTAAGGGAAAGCTATGTAGTGCCATGGTCTACTCAGATGTCAATGGGTACCTCAGTCTGGCAGATACCAGATACTTAACTCTTTCCGGACATATAGCCACTTTAGTGGCTCTTTAACGAAACCTTACAGAACCTTTAGCCACTATAGAGGATAGACCTAGATAACAAGTTAATTTTTTTTCCAAGACCAGGTCAGGCGCATATTGTTGCGTTAACTTACGTCCTTCTTTAAACATCGTTGTCCAGTTCTTCACTGTTGTCTTCGACACACTTTTGTCACCATTCTGCGATGAATGTCAACTGGTCGACATACTTCAGCTGTTAGAAACTGAATCACCGCTTGCTGATCAACTCCTATCACACCTGCCATATTTTCAATGGTCTGCTGAGGAAACTATGAGTCTGAGGATAATGAAATTTTGCAAACTTAACGGTTGGTATGTGCTGTTTACACCAGAAGTGACGTCGTCATGCGCATCGAACATATGTTCACTTAGTGTTGTAAGGTCCAGTTTCATTTGAACATGGCTCAAATGAAAAAAATAATGTGCTGTGCACTGACATGTGGGACTACTTGATCGCTGACCACGACAGTTCGCACTATCATCACCAGACATGAAAAGTTAAAGACATCAATGTTTTTTTTTGGTTAAAATCACTATCTTCTTTAATGACTTCTTGGGTTCTGCGGCTTAATCCTGATTGAAAGAGTCTGGCCTACACCAATAAATGGATTAACACCCGATCTAATGCTTGAACTTCCCAAACTGATCTTATAACAATTTGTTTCCTGCTCTTCAGTACTCTGTCAACTATACCAGCAGTCCGCACCAAAAAGGGTAGTGGTGCAGTGGGTTCCATCTCACTGCAACATCCAAGGCAACGAGGAGGCAGACAGACTGGCAAAAGAAGGTGCAAAACTACCACAACCAGATACTAGTATGACATACGAAGAGTCAAAACGGCTTTTTAGAGCTAGATACATGACCAAATGGGAAACCGAACATACTGGCTACACAAAAAACGATGCCTATTACTAGTTGAACAGAAGAGAGCAGGTCGTGGTCTTCAGACTTCGCACTGGCCACAATAGACTCAGGTACCACCTATTCAACAAATTGAAGATAGGTGGCACTGACGAATGACCGTGTGGTACCGGGAAAATGACCGCTGAGCATTTGCTGCAAAACTGCCCGACGTATGAGGATCAGAGAGAGCAGATGTGGCCATCACCAGTGGCAACACTAGACAAGCTCTATGGCAGTATTGACAGCCTCAGGATGACCGCTGCCTTTTTCGAAAAAATAAAGGTTGATGTCTGACAGCGTAAGATGAAGAAGAAGAAGAAGAAGAGTTTCCTGCTCTTTACATTGTCTTCTCTGCATTTCTTTTTTTTCCAGCTTTCAAGAGAGAATATGGCAAAATAGGAACATCATACAAGCAGCTCTCCCAGACTTTCAAAATGGACGAGGGTGCATGTAAGCTTGTAACACACACATTGTCTTTGAAGTCTTTTTCTTGATTTGACAGACAAAACAGTTTCATTTTTTTCTTCTTGAATTCTTGATTATTGAAAAAAGAACCAGTTTGAAAACTCTGTCTTGAATGCTTGATTATTGACAGACAAACCAGTTTGGTTTCTTCTCCCTTGAATCAATGATTATTGACAGATGAACCAGTTTGGTTTCTTCTTCTTGAATAAATTATTATTGACAGACGAAAGAATAGTACTACTGCACCTCTATGTATGTAATAAAAAAACAATTAAGGAGAGTTGTGCATGGGGCTAGCAACCTCATCATGTAAAACACATTTCTACAGAAACTACCATTACAAAAATGTGCTTCTTCCATGGAAAAGTCTACCAGTTACTGCCTTTTGTATGGTGAATAGCAGCCACAATGACCTCAATCATTCAGGGCTCTGTATAGGTTTGCTGTTAGGGTTATGCAAACAAATGAATTCAGGATACCTTATAAGGGTAAATCCAAATGTAGTACATGTGCTTCCTATAGGAGAAAAACTAGTGGCGACCCTATACTCTGGCTGCACTAGAAATGGTATAAGACAAGACCAGCTGGTCGTTGATTCATTTGAATATGTCTGTCATATTTAAACTCTGCTCCTCTTTCATCTTCTTCTTCCTCCTCCCTCGCTCCCTCATCATCATCATCTTCCTCCTCCTTCTTCTTTGCTTTTATCACTTTGGGGTGCATAAACCACCAACCAACTTTCAGCAAGCAGACTAGTCCCATGGTATTTTTGTCCAGTTCTTTAGAATTTCTCCTTGTATTTCTTGTATCTACCACTTGGTCTCTTCTCCATGTGGTATTTGGCCTTCATTTGCCTCTTTTTTTCCCTGTGGGTTTCACAACAGAGATTGCCTTGTGATACTGGCTTTGGGCTTTCACAGTGTGTGATTTATTCAGCACCAGTTTTTTATTCAAAATTTTCTGTTCAACCTTTCTTTGTCCTGTTCTCTCCAATAAACTTTCAGTTGTAACCATCTTGAATCACAGCAGGTCGGAATATTTTTCTAGGATTTATTGATAAATCCTCACAATTTTTTTAATATTGAGTCTTGTCATGTTTGTGCTTCATACATATAAAAGGACTGACTTCACATTGGAATTAAGATCTTTAGCTTGGTATGCAATCTAATGT
Source organism: Ariolimax columbianus (assembly GCA_036924085.1). Lineage (NCBI taxonomy): Eukaryota > Metazoa > Mollusca > Gastropoda > Stylommatophora > Arionidae > Ariolimax > Ariolimax columbianus. Next base: position 36,033,579 of record JAVGWX010000004.1, on the reverse strand, counting down.
TCAAACTATGACTAATTTGAAAATCAATATTTTAGTTTTGTTCATTGTTGTAAGCCCTAGCATATTTGTATTTATTAAACCCACTACTATTAGGGCCAGATACATGGACAAATGGGAAACAGAGCATACTGGCTACACAAAACATGATGGTTATTACCAGTTGAACAGAGCAGGTGGTGGTCTTCAGACTCCACACAGACCACAACAGACTGTTTATCTGTATTCAATAAACTGAAGATGGGTGCTACTGACAAATGCACCTGTGATACTGGGAAAATGACCCCAGAACATCTGCTGCAAAATTGCCCGACATACGATGACCAGAGAAATTATATGTGGCCAGTACCAAGACTAAACAAGCTTTATGGCAGTGTCAGCAGCCTCATGATGACCGCTGCTTTTTTTGAACAAATTCAATTTGACGTACAAAGAAGAGGAAGAAGAAGAAACCCACCACTCCAAATGGAGCAGCACAGATCAGTACTACATTTGGATTTACCCTTATAAGAAATTCTGAATTCATTTGTTTGCATAACCATAACAGCAAACCTATACAAAGCCCTGAAGGATTGAGGTTACTGTGGCTGCTATCCAGCATCTGTAAGCAGGACTATATGGCTTTCATTTTCTTTATGCGTCACCATTTCTTTCACTGCCGCCCTCAGTGCCTCTGCCTCCGCTCTGAAATTGTTTGTGTACTTACCAGTAGCGAATGACAGTGTTATTTTTCTGCCATTTGGTAGGTTCAGGAATGCTCCTGCCCCTCCGTTCTGTGTAGTGTTTGTTACAGAACCATTGGTGTATGCATGGGTCCAGTCCATGCTTGGGTAGTTTTTCGATGTAAAGTGCATGGAAACAACCTTCTGATGCTTATAGCTTCATGAAATGGCAATAATAAATGTGATAATCATTCAATTTGTCAAAGAAAATTTCTTCTGATATAACTGAGACTGAGAATATTCAAATATATTAGGGGTTGTAGGAAAACTCTTCTACTTCTTCTGCATTCAGGCTTTTTGATAATGCTAGATCTGTAGTCCTGTTTGCTAAGACGAAATCCGCAGTTCTCTCCAGATCCATGTGGCAGTCTCACAGCTTCTGCGTCACCTTGGTTCCCTCTGGCCAGGTTTTGCATTGTAAGTCTCTGTGTATTGGGCAGATCTGTAGGATGTGTTCAGGTCTTGAGCTCCGGTTCCAAATTGACAGTCGCTTGTGTGTGATATCTTGAGTTGATGTAGGTGACCCAATAGTATGCAGTGGCCTACTCTCAGGCAAAAGATGGTACCGGTACTTTGTTGGTGTCTGTGGAGCTGATGGATTGGGTCAGGTCTATTTGCATGTCTTACTTCCATTTTCAGTTGTACTAATTGTGTATGATGGTTTTTGCCTCTCAGTAGGACACTGCATGGATAAATTGCTCCATCTTGCCATGAAAACTCAGTACAAATAAAGGCTGAAGTACAAGCAGTCAAAACACAGTTTGACATAGGAATAGTAACAGAAGAATGAGGGTCCAAGCACATGTAGTGGGTGCATTGGCAAGAGATGGATGTGATCAACGACCGACACTGCAAATGAAGAACCGGCAATGCGCAGATTGCAAAGTTTTGAAATCATGCGTGAGTCAAACAGAGATTGACGCATGAGAGGATGGAGCAAAAGTGTGTGCAATCAGCGAGATATGGGAACCATCAATATCTACATACTTTGCCAATTGCTGAGAGGGATTGAGGACTTGCAGGTCTGCCCAGAGTGCAATGACTTTGATTCAGAACGGAATAGCAGATTCAAGCGGCTGACACAGAGTATACCTGCTAATACAAACTATTGGATATCATTCAATATCACTTTAGCACTATTATTTGTTTAACTTTGTTTACTATTTTTATTTGTGTCATTTTCATGTGTCCAGCCCTTCATAAAAGTTTGTTTAATTCCAAGCATCAATAATGCGATGATCATCTGTTACTATTCTCATGTTGTTGCTAAAGCCACTCGAGTTTGGTACTCTTGACAACTTTCTTTGGTGGCGGGTTACAGTGGCTCTCCTCACATCCTGAGCTGTGCTTGAGAAGGTAGACTAGTGTCCTTCTGGCTGTAGTGCAATGCAAGTCATCTCACCATAATGGGAATTAAATTACCTATCCCCACCTCGTTAGTCAGACTGCCATGAAACGGCCTAATTTCCAGGAAGAACTGCTTGCAAATGAAATGGGGTCTTGATCAGTATGTTTCACCTGTCTGTCCTATTTCTTACATAAGATAGGCTAACCTAAATTTGTTTACATTTAGTGAACTTATATAAAACTATTCTCTTACCGTGTGAGCTGACCTTAATTCTTCAGCTCCCCACAAATTATTTTTTTCTTGCCAGATGCACATGGCTTGACAGCTGCTATAGACTACACAGGAGATACTTTCATTGAGATCGGAGATATGTTTGCCAAACAGGTAGGAATGAATAATTCAGCTCACTGATTTGTGATTATGGATGATTTCCCATATTTAGATTTTCTGATTGCATATCTGTATAAGTACTTGTATTGTTATTTATGAAGTTGTTTTCTGTATGCATTCGCCTTATTGTTTCTCCTCCCCAAGGTGGTGTTTTTATTTTGCGCCTGTCGGCCCAGTGCATCTGACTTCTGCATGCATTTTATGTAAGGCTCTGCTTCCTCCTGTATTTTGTAAGGGTTTGCTTCCCTGGGGTAACGGCTGGTGCTGTGCTGAGGAGTGAACCCAACACCTTCAGGTTATAAGCCGTGACACTTAACCACTAGCCCACGCCCTCCTCTATTTATTTATGAAGTATAACATACAGCTCTTTCCTTATCAGTTTATTTTGTTATATATGGTACAAAGAAAGTAAATGGAGTTCTTCTTCTTCCTCTTCAGCATTCATCCTGAAAAGGATGTTGTGTCAAAGTTTACAACGAGGCTGCGACATATCCACTTTTCAGCCTGACACATTCAATTTTAGCTGGCTTTTTTGAGTGCCGGGTTTTCATTCCAACTGCTATCCCTATCCCTTGGCCAGACTCTGCTAATGTCTAGTGCAACCTGTTTCCACATGGAGACGAACTAGGCTCTTCATCAGCTATGATTCGCTGACCCTGATGCAAGCAGACAGCTGTGAGTTACTGGCTGCTCTCAACTCATTCACAATGTAACAGACAGAGCTCTTTTCAAATAGTTCATAAACAGTAATTAGTTCAGTTCAAGTGTCATCCACAGCAAAGATCGCCCACAATGGATCCTCAACATCCTCTGCCTCTCTCCTTGATGGTACAACCTACTTTTCCTTGTCCATCATTTGATGTTATCCTCCTACTGTTTATCTCTGACATTCTTGCCCTCCATCTTTTCTTGCAGTATTGTTTTCAGCAAGGTGTTATATCTTTTGATGGGACCAAAATATCTTTCCTGTCTAACTCTGGTTTCATTCATCAATTCTCTTTGCACTCTTTTGTTTCTCCAAGGCTTCCATATTTGTTTTCCTTTCTTCCCACAAGATTTGTTTCATTCTTCTATATATCAATATTTTTTATTTTTTTTTTTGCGTTCGTCTAATTTCTCTAATCCCCAAGGCGGTGTGCATTGCACTGCGTTTTTATTTTGCGCCTGTCGGCCCAGTGCATCCGACTTCAGCATGCATTTTATGTAAGGGTCTGCTTCCTCCTGCATTTTCTAAGGGTTTGCTTCCCCGGGGTAACAGCCGGTGCTGTGATGGGGATCGAACCCAGCACCTTCTGGTTGTGAGCCGTGTCACTTAACCACTAGGCCACGCCGTCCCCTTTATCAATATTAGAAAGGCATCAATTCTCTTCTCAAATTTGTAATTCATTGTCCATGTTTCTTCACCATACCAGTACACTAATATTGAGTATAAATAACACTTAATCACTGTCATTTTAAATTTATGAGTTACTTGTTTGGATGTAAATACATGTCTCATGTTGGTGAAAACATTTCGCCACCCATATTCACATCTTAATTTCCATTTTGCATCTACCATTCTGGCTTATTATATTTCCAAGAAATGAGAAGCTCTTAACCTGTTCTATTGTCTATTTGTATCTGTAGAGTAGATTTCAAGCTTACTTTGCTACATTTTCAAAGTTTTAATTTTCTCAGTGTTAATGCCTACCCAATCCAAATATCTTACCTATTTTCTTTACTTGAATCATCAATAAATCTGTTGTTCTTGTTCGCTTTCAACTACCAGAACTGTATCATCAGCATATCTAAGATTACTTATTAGCACTCCACTGATAAAAAATTATGACTTTTCATCTGTTGAAAAATCTGTGTTAATGTAAAACAGACAAGCAACCAGTAGACTTAACTTAAAGTTTTTTATACTGGTTTAGACGACTATGCAGTCTGTAAACAACCAGTTTCTTTTACATTCCCTTTCTCTAAAAACTATGTGCATCTAATCTATTCTTAAATGCATTAATTGTCCCTGCTTCCATTATTTCCTGTGGCAATGCATTTCAAGCATTCACCACTCTCTGACTAAATAAATATTTCCTAATATCTAATCTGGATTTTCTTTAGTTAATTTGTAGCTATGCCCTCTTGTTCTTGTAGGTGGTTGTATTTTGAAAAACTTGTTATAGTCTAATTTCTTGTCACACTTTACTTTTTACTTGTGCAGATGGTGAGTAAATCCTGTCAGATCTTACAGTGGTAGTTTGCTTATAGTATAGGTTTCTCATCTATACCGACTGAAGATCTCACACACCGATGAGTGCCCATGTGGAACAAGAGGCCAGAACCCTGAGCATATTCTACAGGAATGCCCAATCTATAGGGAAATCTTCTTCTTCTTCTTCTGCGTACACAGTCAGACAGTAACCATTATTTTTTCGAGAAAAGCGGCGGTCATCCTGAGGCTCTCGCCACTGCCATAGAGCTTGTCTTGCAGTTCCACTGGTAATGGCCACATCTGCTCTCTCTGATCCTCGTATGTCGGGCAGTTCTGCAGCAGATGTTCAGTGGTCATTTTACCAGTACCGCACGGGCATTCGTCGGTACACCCTATCTTCAATTTGTTGAATAGGTGGTACCTCAGTCTGTTGTGGCCAGTGCGAAGTCTGAAGACAACTACCTGCTCTCTTCGGTTCAACTGGTAATAGGCATCGTTTTTGGTGTAACCAGTATGTTTGGTTTCCCATTTGGTCATGTATCTGGCTTTGATAAGCCGTTTTGACTCTTCGTACGTCATACTGGTATCTGTTTGTGGTAGTCTTGCACCTTCTTTTGCCAGTCTATCTGCCTCCTCGTTGCCTTGGATGTTGCAGTGTGACGGGACCCACTGTACCACTACCCTTTTTGGTGCGGACTGCTGGCACAGTTTGCAGAGTGCTGCTCTTAAGTCATTAAGCTCAGTGTTTTTCTGGCTTTTTAGCACTGTGACTACGGCGAGAGCATCTGTCAGCAGGACTATATGGCTCTCATTTTCACTGTGTGTCACCATTTCTTCCACTGCCGCCCTCAGTGCCTCTGCCTCCGCTCTGAAATTGCTTGTGTACTTACCAGTAGCGAATGACAGTGTTATTTTTCTGCCATTTGGTAGGTTCAGGAATGCTCCTGCCCCTCCGTTCTGTGTAGTGTTTGTTACAGAACCGTCGGTGTATGCATGGGTCCAGTCCATGCTTGGGTAGCTTTTCGTTATGAAGCTTAGGGTAGTGTCTCTCCTTTCTTTTTCAGTCTGGCAGTTTTTGTTTGCAATACCTGGTATATTTTCTACCACCTCTGGAAATATATCCTGCCTCCAGGTAGGTTTTCGTACAGTAGTGATGGGTTTTGGTGTTGTTAGTGCGTTTATGGGATCTTCGTGCATCTTTGCTTTGGCTATTTCTGCAAAGTTTCTCCGCTTTAGTTTCCCATTTCCCAAATTGTTTAGTCTCTGGTACATTGGGTGGTCCGTCAGTCTTCGGAGTTTCTCTGACTGCAGCTGGGCTCTGCAGTCTCTTCTATCGGTCATGGATTGCAGTTTTGTAATCTTTTCAAGTTCTATAATTGGCGTTGACTTCATGCCACCTGTTATAATTCTCATGGCTTGGTTTTGAAGTTTGTTAACTTTATCGAAGTTCGCCTTCGCTGCTGTTGTCCATGCCGCAATGCCATACTCGAGAACTGGTCTCACTCTTCCAGTGTACAGTTTTATTAGTATGCCTTCGTCTGCTCCCCAGCTTGTGCCAGCAAGTTTCCTCATGATTGCCATTCTTTCTCTGGCTTTCATTCGGTTTCTCTCAATCTGACTTTTCCATGTCATGCGCCGATCAAATGTGACTCCCAGATAGGTTGGGTTGTCGTTTGGCTGCAGGATTTTGCCATTTAGACTTAATTTGGTACTTTGGGGTTTTAATGAAAGCGAGAATATTGTGCACGTGGTTTTCTCCTCGTTTATTTTGACCAGCCTATAGGGAAATGAGATGCCAGACCTGGCCAGAGGGTGCGGAGCTGAGACAAAAGCTGTGGGGCAGCCGCTCCAACCTGGTGAAGACTACAGACTTCATCATGGCGACTGGTCTGCAGATATAGCATGACCAAAAGATCCTGAACGCAAAGAAGAAGTATAGGTTTCTGAGTATTCTTGTGTCCTTTCCAACTGTACTTATGTTTAACTTCTTGTGTTATATGTGTGCAGTGGTAGTTGATCAGGTTGCATTCTCATGAGAATTATCTATTTTCTATCTTGCACAAGGAGAAGTTTTCATAAAATTTATCATTCTATCCCATCACCATCAAGTGACGCTGACGTTTTTCTCATCTATTTTGCTTCACATTATCATCTTTCCAGACCTGCATCAGGCTCCTCGGTCACCTTCAAACTTATTGATTTATTGAACACATTCTAAATGGATGAAAGTGGTCATCACTTATGATGGATGAACATCATCATCAATATGGACAAAATTAATCTACTTCAAAACAAATATTATTTTGATGATTTCACAGTTCTGTGGTTAGCATGTCTGGGAAATTAGGAACTAAGGAATAAAGGCAGCTTTTCCTGGTAGTAACCATGCAATATCCAGGTTATTTCTTTATTTCATCCATGATTTTTTTAAATGTTAATTTCCTGCAAAAACGGCAAATCGTTGTACATCATGGGAAACAGCTCAAAACCGTACAAGTTATTGACAGGAATGTAATGAGATGTTTTTGTTTTTTCCATGAGTCTAGTGGGTAATAAGTGTTTTCATCCTAATCTTGACAGCCAGTACAAGATGCCTACCCACTTATAGAATCTTTACATGAGTACAAAGGTATCCTGCAAACATATCCAGATGTGCTCAAAGTTCATGAAGTATGTATACTGTAGATAATCTTATTTCATCTGTCATGCTTTTCTTTTTTCCATCTTTTTTCCCTCTTTCTTGTCTTTTTTCCCCCTCTTTTTGTTCCTTTTGGGAGAGAGGAGAAGGTGTGTGTGTAAGTGAATGACTGAGTGGGAGAGAGAGAGAGAGAGAAATTTGGACTATAAATAGTGCTACTCTGAGTAAAGGGTTAATATGTATCCAGGAAGTTGTACTTGTGAGATCATGAGTTACTTCCATATGGTAGGTTCCTGAACCTACTGTTTACTGATTCCATTCAAGGCTTTTCTCAGATATTTAATTTCACATGTTCTTTGCTGATTGACTTTTATTGTTCCATTGTGTTGTGGTAAAACAGAACAGGTATCACTGAACTGTGGGCAGATCCAAAGGTGCTGAGTCTCTTTATGCTGATGGTTTCTGTAGCTAGTTGGGTGCATATACTTCTAATTCATTCATTCTCTCATATCCCCTTTCATGCTGCAAATATGATTGATTCCAAACTCTTGCAGTCTAAACATTGTTAATTGACATATTCTAATATCACAAATAACAGCTTGAATAAAGTACCCAAATGGCAATACTTTAGAACTATGTAAAGTATGTGGTGAATACTGTAATAACTACCAAGCAGAAATAAACACAAGCATACGGTAAAACTACATCAGTTCCAACTAGGAAAGCAAAAGCCATCTTCTATTTTCACTGATTCAAGATTAGCACTACATACCACCAAACTAACAACAGTTAAGTTAGAAAGCTGGCTGAGATGATTGACAGGATGCAAGCACACAATATCAAAGTCTTCCCTAGTACAATTCCACAGGCGGCTCCCTGCATGTGGCAGGGTGTGCCGTTCCAGGATTGGTCTTTACAGCCGTAAGAGAACACACTTTGCAGCAATAGTCTGATGTTGTCGCCATCTTTGCTTACGATGGGCAACACTTATTGTTATTATCTAAAGTACTTTATGTGTGTTGTTTTGTATCCAGCACATCATCTAATTGTGTTATAAGTAAAGTATAAGAAAATATTGTACATTGTCACATTGATTCTGGCATTGATCATTCAGGGGGCAATTGGAAAAACAAAGGAGTGCAAAAAACTGCAAGAGGATGGAAAGATGAATGCCCAAGAAGTGAAGGATGTGATGATGCGGACAGACGTAATCTCGTACGGCACCATAGCTGAGATGAACCACTTTCAACATGAAAGAGTGCGGGACTTCAAGTACATGATGCAAAAGTACCTTCAGGAACAAATCATTTTTTACAAAAAGGTATGTGATTTGTATGTGTGCTTAGTTCAGTACTTGATATGTTGGTGTCTGGAGAGCAGGTTGTCCTCCTAAGATGCTCCAGCTAACAAGCAGACAGAGAAATAAATTAAACAGCGTTAATCTTTAGCGCGCTACGGTCAAGACTCATTCAACCAGCTCGGCCTACAAAATCAGAATTCAAAAAACTATTTTTTATTTTGGCACGCAGACCCTACCCATTTGCCATTTTTTAAATGCTGAATACGTCACCATCTACACACGATATTAGCCGGTTAAAGTATTGTATGTTTGATTACAAATGGTTTTTGAACAATTTTTATTCTTGTACGCCATTTGGAGCAAGCCGACTTTTTGCGAAAGGTGAAGTAGGTTGTTGGGAAAGATCTTTATCGATTAGATCTGTTTATTTTGTTTGTTTAGATGAAAGAACTACATTTGAATTGGAAACTAACAGTTGTGTCGATATTGTAAACACAGTATCGATACGTTGTTGTGGTTTCCATGGATTTCTATCAGAGCGACTTGGCCTAGCGGTCGAGTCCAAATTTTATTCGAGATTTCCATAAATTGTCAACTTCATCTTTTTGTATCTCAGAAACTAACAAACACACAACAAAAACAATAACACCCATAAGTTCTTTATTCAATTGTGTCTCTACACACAAGAAAATCATATTTATTGACAAACAAACAGAAAAGTTATCAATTTTGAAAGTCACCTATGATAGCGAGATGCATATTTTTCGTAAAACATTATATAGTGTGCTAAAGGTTAACCCTTAAAGACCCCTATAGGCATTTTTCTTTATGATCCATAGAATCCTGAATTAAATCAAGAAAACCAATGCGAAATGGGTTCTTGTCTTATTTTATCTGTAACTTTTATATTTATTATGATATTGGAATTAATTTTGTTATTGTTGCTGCGTTCGCCTTTTTTCTCTAATCGCCAAGGCGGTGTGCGTTGCACTGTGGTTTTTATTTTGCGCCTGTCGGCCCAGTGCATCTGACTTCAGCATGCATTTAATAAAAGGGTCTGCTTCCTCCTGCATTTTCTAAGGGTTTGCTTCTCCTGGGTAATGGTCTGTGATGGGGATCGAACCCAGCACCTTCGGATTGTGAGCCATGTCACTTAACCACTAGCCTACGCAGTCCCCTTAGATCAAATAATAAATCATTTCTTGAGTCCTTAAATCCATTTTCTATTGTGAAAAATGCGACAAGTGAAAAATCACCACTTTCGTAAATGCAGGCCTGTCATAAATAACTCTGAGCATGCGAGAATTGTCACCATCTTGTAGGTGGCGTCAAAACATGAAATTTCACAAAGTAAATTACAGAATGGGGTAGTCTTGGTCAGTATGTTTTATCTGACACTGACTAACATCTCCAATCAGTATGTTTTATCTGACACTGACTAACATCTCCAATCAGTATGTTTTATCTGACACTGACTAACATCTCCAATCAGTATGTTTTATCTGACACTGACTAACATCTCCAATCAGTATGTTTTATCTGACACTGACTAACATCTCCAATCAGTATGTTTTATCTGACACTGACTAACATCTCCAATCAGTATGTTTTATCTGACACTGACTAACATCTCCAATCAGTATGTTTTATCTGACACTGACTAACATCTCCAATCAGTATGTTTTATCTGACACTGACTAACATCTCCAATCAGTATGTTTTATCTGACACTGACTAACATCTCCAATCAGTATGTTTTATCTGACACTGACTAACATCTCCAATCAGTATGTTTTGCCTGACCAGATGTTAGTCTCTTCTCCCAAAATACGAGGGGACTTCAAATAAAAACAGTAAATACATTGTTTTGATAAACTTATTCTGAAAAAGTGAAACACAACTGTATAATTTGTGTAGGTAGTCACCATTGTGTTTGATGCAAGTTCTCTAGGACCTATACAGGGCATGGATTCCTGTAGAAAAGAATTCTCTTGGTCACACGTGTAACCACTCATGCACCACATGCTGGACCTCTTCATCGGACCTGAAAGTCTTTCCTGCCAATGCATCATTTAGTCATTCAAAGATGTGGAAATCACTGGGGCGAGGTCTGGTGAGAACAGCTGATGTGATAGACACTGAAAGAGGAGGTTCTCGATGGTTGCAGCCGTTACACAGGCAGTATGGGGTCGAGCATTGTCATGTTGCAAAAGGACACCTTTACTCAGAAGCCCACGCCATTTGGATTTGATTGCAGGTCAAAGATGATTCCTGAGAAGATCTGTATACGTGGTACTGGTGACAGTGTTCCCCCTGGGCATGTAGTGCTCTAAAATAACCTCGTTCATCCCAAAAGAGAGCCAGCATAACCTTCCCTGCAGATTGCTGCGCATAAAACTTCTTCGATTTCAGTGAGGAGGGATGATACCATTTCTTGCTTGCTCTCTTCATTTCAGGCTCGTGGAAGTGAACCCAGGATTCATCTCCTGTAACAATTCTTGCTAAGAAACCATCACCTTCTGCTTCAAAGCTGCGCAAAAGTTCCTGACAGGCGTCAACGCGTCGTTGTTTAAATTCTGGAGTAACCTAACACTTTGTGGTACCGTAGCACATCATGGATGATGTAGTGTGCTGAACCTTTACAGATGTGCTTCAATTTCATTCATAGTCAATCGTCTATTTTTCTTTATGAGGTGGTCGACTCTTGTGTTGCTATTTGGTGTGCCTGACCAGGTCAGGAACAGTTTGTCACAGAACTCACACCATTTTCTAACTTCCTACTCCACTCATACACTTGCTGGAGTGAAAGGTGTACATCACCGTACTGGACAGTCAGTTGCTGATCAATTTTTATAGGTTTCATCCCTTCCGTTCTAAAAGAAATGGATAACAGAACGCTGCTCCAATTTCGTGCATGTTAATAGTGGGGCGGTCATCTTTTAACTGGAATTATGGCGGCATGTTGTTATATATAAATATATTTATATGAAACAGTAAAGATAGCATGCACTGCCATTTGGGAGAAAGTGATGATTTTGTGTACTTTGGTAGCCACTAGTTTCCTTCTTGCTGTTTCCTTCACTTAGGTTAAATGAGGTACCCATTTACTACAAGGTAGGCTAGAGCACTCTTCTAAAGAAGCCACCAAATGATGTGAAAAACAATTGTTTTACCTCTGATCTAGTTAATCATTTATAATGATGGAAACACTATTTTTTTAGGTGTAGCGTTTATTAAACAACAAAAATGTACAAATATCTTTGTCATTTTATGTTTCAGTTGACAGGCAAGCTAGAAGAAGCTGTCCAACACTACAACAATGCATAATACTGCTGCTGGCACCTGGTTTGTTTGGTACCTTGTGCTTATATGCCTGTGTCAATAGAACTTATGTGTAAATCAACTTGTTTGCAATCTCAATTTGGATCTATTTATTGCATCATGAGTTTTCTTTAATACATTTTTGTCAACTATTTTTTAAATTATAAATTGTGCAGAAAAATTTTACTTGTTGATACAAATTTTTCAATTAAATTTACGGGAGTTGCTCAAAGTTAAACATCACATTTTTTTATCATCCCAGAATGAAGAAACAGATTGCAATACTCATGTTTCCTTCATATGTGTGCCTAATTGCACTGTCTTCTGACAGATAGCCAGCTGTAGTAATTCGTTAAAATCGCTTCTGCGTGCAACACGTGTTACAAACAAGCTATAAATATATTTTCTTGGTGACAGAAAAAGAAAATATGAGGAACATTCACAAATGTTTGAAAGTTGTGTAGCTGATGGAAGCACCATTGGACACTGTGTTCAGTACGTTTAAACTCCAGAAAGTGGGAAGATGCAGCTAAATGGTCCTTCCACAGCACCAGCCCAGACATATTACAGCCATTATTTGGGAGAATCATTTTCACAAGGCAACAATTGTTCCTACAGTTTTCTGTCAGCAGTGGAAGTGGGATGGCAGTTGTCAGCGTTCTTCGATATATGCGCAAGGTGGGTTCCTCAATGTCTCACAAATGACCACGCACATCAAAGGAACATGGCTACGTGAATAGGAAACAAGCTGCTACAGGAAAGGCATGCATGCCTTTGTTTCTCACTGGCAATAAGGCATGCATGCCTTTGTTTCTCACTGGCAATAAGGCATGCATGCCTTTGTTTCTCACTGGCAATAAGGCATGCATGCCTTTGTTTCTCACTGGCAATAAGGCATGCATGCCTTTGTTTCTCACTGGCAATAAGGCATGCATGCCTTTGTTTCTCACTGGCAATAAGGCCATAGAAGTGAACGCGATTATGTAGAAAAATAGCTTTTGTAAAGAACACATTCAGTTCTATGGTATGTGAATTTCAAACATTGTAAATAAATAGTTTAGGACCAAAAATTACGGGACGTTATGTTTTTTAGCGATGTTCGTTTGTGTGTAACAGCGCAAGGAAATACATTGATCTCTGAGTAGAGGATTGTTGACTATTATTGCGATATTCATTTTCATCCTGATTCAGTTTTCACTTCAATTATATCACGGCAACCATTTATTGTATTTTGTTGTTTACTCTCAAATAATATCTATTTCCCTCATAAACTTGGCAGACTTATCTGGACGCTATACAGTTTGTCCCTCAGTATGACAGGAGAGGCTCATGCTGTCACTGTTCCTTTTGTGGAGCTGGCAGACTTGGAGAACACATTCTACTGTTTATCCTCTCCACAAACTGATCTCCCTGGGAGGAACCTGCACCAAAGTATGTACTTGCTCTCGAACACAGGAGATTTATGTAGCATTTCAGGTCACAAGTGTCAGATCCATGCACACCACTTTCAAGTCTCAATTGATGACCTGGACAGTGAAAGTGCACTGATCCTATCCTTGTCTCTCCACTATGATGAATACAAGCTTTATTCCTTACATTTGAAAGGAATAAAAGGGTCACATTTTCTGAAACCTCATGAGTTCATGAACAAAAAACTTCTGTTGAAATAATTTTACATTGTGATAATTAATAATCAATAAATATATATATATATATAAATATGATCAAATGAAGCAGATGTTTTGTTTGACCTTGTAGCTGTAATAATCATCTTGTTCGCACTACAGCTCTTGTGGCCTTATTAACTTGTTTACAGACAAAAAATATATCAATTCTATTGCTTTTTGCAAACTCTCATTGGCTGAATCTCCATATTGATGCTCAAGCTGCCTTATTAAGCACATCCTCTGATGTATTAGTCATTTGTTTGTAGTTTTTACTACCTTCATTTGTTTTATCTTTTTGCTTTCAAATTTTGGAAAATAGTTTCTGCTTGTCATTAGTCTCTACAAATTTCTTCTTACCTGCTGACTTAGTTGTTAAATGGGAAGGTGCAATCTTCTTTTTTGTGCTTCTATCAATCCATTGTTATTTTCAATCCATACCACTGTAGTGTTTCTTTAACACTGTCATTCAATCATTTTCTTAGTCTTCCTTTTGCTGACTAACCCTGCTGCCTAGTATTACAGGTTTGTGCAATGGGTAGGTTTGCAGGCATTCTTGTTAGATATTTAAACCACTGATTTCTCTGTTTGTCACAATATAATATCCATGCCCATGTTTCACATTTTTTCAAGATTTCTTCACTTCTGATTATTCTGTCTCTTTCTTTCTAGTGACTCTCTCTTTGCATTTCATTTCACTTTGCCATTTTTTGTTCTTGCGCCTTGGCAAGTCTCTATAAATAGCATTACAAAATTTATATGTCGAGAAAGCTTCATGGAAAGCTGTTTCAAAAAGTCTCAAATTTATTTCCTCTTTTTAATGTACACTTAGTTCTAACTGACAAGCACTACAAAAACACTGTGATAAAATAGATTTGGTCAAGTGTTATTTTGTTATTTTCAACATCTGTTAACACTTATAATGCCATCTTGAGGAGACATCAAAATATGTTTAAAAGACTGTGGCAAAACATGGAGACGTTTTTTCTTATTTTTCATTCATGGTCTGTTGTTATGCGCATATAAAGATGATAAATATTTTATTGTTACCTTTACAGTTTACATAATATTTGTTCATGCTTATGCTTTTCTTTTTTTTCTTGTACAATTTTCTTGTCCACTGTTTTGCATGTGAAATGCTGGTTGTTGATCATTGATTGCCAAACACAATTTTTTGTGGGAGGAAGAAAATATCAATACTGAATTTAATATTAACCCTTTACTGACCACATTAAAAATTAACCATGCACCTACATTATTTTTCACAACATCATATTTGTACTATCGGGGTTGACTTTGAGAATCTGTAACCTTTTTTATTTGTTGGTTTATAGATATGATTACATATTGTTTGCGAATGAGTAGGTTACTCTTTTGTGGACCCTGAAAAGGACGTTAAGTGGTGGGTTGCCGTAGCTTTGCTCACATACCGAGCGTGCTGATGAAGGTGGACCAATGTCCTCCAGGCGGTTGTGCTATGCTTGGCTTCATCTGCGTGTCACTCACTACTACAGGGATTATGTTGATCCCTCACCTCGTTAGACCAGGCTGCCATGAAAACAGCCCATTTCCAGGAATGACTACTAGGAATCTTGACAAGTATGTTTTACCTGACCTTGACTAACATGTCTGATCAGTATATTTTGTCTGACCTTGACTAACATGTCTGATCGGTATGTTTTGACTGACCTTGACTAACATGTCTGATCAGTATGTTTTGACTGACCTTGACTAACATGTCTGATCAGTATGTTTTGCCTGACCTTGACTAACATGTCTGATCAGTATATTTTGTCTCACCTTGACTAACATGTCTGATCAGTATGTTTTGACGGACCTGGACTAACATGTCTGATCAGTATGTTTTGCCTGACCTTGACTAACATGTCTGATCAGTATGTTTTGACTGACCTTGACTAACATGTCTGATCAGTATATTTTGTCTGACCTTGACTAACATGTCTGATCAGTATGTTTTGACTGACCTTGACTAACATGTCTGATCAGTATGTTTTGCCTGACCTTGACTAACATGTCTGATCAGTATGTTTTGCCTGACCTTGACTGACATGTCTGATCAGTATATTTTGCCTGACCTTGACTGACATGTCTGATCAGTATATTTTGCCTGACCCTGACTAACATGTCTGATCAGTATATTTTGCCTGACCTTGACTAACATGTCTGATGAGTATGTTTTGACTGACCTTGACTAACATGTCTGATCAGTATATTTTACCTGACCTTGACTAACATGTCTGATCAGTATGTTTTGCCTGACCTTGACTAACATGTCTGATCAGTATGTTTTGCCTGACCAGATGATAGTCCTTTCTTCCCATGTAGATACATAAATGAATAAAGAACTTGTTGGTGTTATTGTTTTTGTTGTGTGTGTGTTAGTTTCTAAGATACAAGAAGATGAAGGTGAAAATGTTGACAAAAAATATAAACATTTAGACTTACCTATTCTTGATGTAGGTCGGGTGGGTCAGGTCTACAGTCAACTTTTGAAATTGCCACAGAGCACTGATATTGTTCTTTTACATGATCGGCAAATCTGTTAGTTTCCACTACAAACATATTTATTACATCTACATAAACTAAACAGATCTATCTCACAAGGTCTTTTGCAACAACTTAATTCACCATTCTCAATAATGGGCAGAGTCCAGTCCGAGTGAAAAAGATAATATATCATTTTTTAAATGTCTATAAAAGTTTCTCAAGCACAATTCTCGGTTTTTAATCGAAGGGGATGGAACTGAAAGTATTTAAATTCAAATCCCTCTATGTTTACCCATTTCGATAGCATAAACCCGGATGTTTATACACAATAAAATCGCCGATACATGTGCGGCCAGTCCCCATGTCCTTCAGCTGTGAAACATTGTTTTTTTAACAGTTCAGGCATCTGCACCTCAGCACAGTCAAGGTTAAGATTTTCAGGTGAAGATTCGTAATACTAATACCAATAGGGATGTGCTGCTATGAATGAGCTGATAGCAGCCAAAGACTCAAAGCTGGCTGCTTGTCTCAGGGTCAGCAAACCATAGCTGTCTAAGACGCTATTACACCTATAAGTCTACAAGTGGTGGCCCTTGAAACAGACTGCAACCATGTAGCCTGGTTAAGAGAATCTTCTTATTCTGCGTTTGTCCTGAAAAGTACATTGCGCCGTAGGTTACAGCAAGGCTGCCCCATTCTGCCTGACACATGTGATTACAGTTGTCTTTTTGGGGTTACTGAGTTTGCCTTCCCACTATGATCCCTAGTCTTATTCTTTTAGCCAGACTACACTAGTGCAGCCTGTTTCCAGGATCGGCATTTTGAGGCACAATAGGGTCTTGGTCAGCTATGGTTTGCTGACCCTGATGCTATGTGTCGCTGGTTGCTGTCAGCTCATTTACTGTGCTGCATTTTCTGCCCCAGCTAAGAGAATAAGAATTGAAGAGTAAAGGCAAACCCAGTCACAATTTCGCCAGGCTGAAACCGGATGTGTCTAGACGAAAGTCAAAGAGATATTGCAGCATCGCTGTAAACTGGGACACACGTCCTACCAGGAGGAATGCAGCAGATGAAGAATATAAGTTACTATTTACAGTGAAACTATAACAATGTGTTATCTGAGAAAAGGCATTCACCCAATTGTCTGTGCATTTACAATCTGTACCAAAGATTTTTTTTAAAATTAAAAAACCATTTTTTTGGGTGAGTGGAACTCTTATAAAGAGTAGGTCTACCACTGAAGATGGTTCCATTCAGGAAGCCTGTATCATAGCATCTTTTGTATTCTATGTTGGTGTATGTGATAGTTTGATCATTTATAATCATGTCGCTAGTACTAAGAACAAACCTCTTTAATTACCTTTGCAATATAATTGAAAGACTGTATTTGTCCTGTTGATTTCTCCTAAGGAATCAGACAAAAGATGCCAAAAACTATTGAAATCAGCATGTCCATTACTATTAAGTATTACTGTATTGAAAAGTTAGTATATGTAATATAATATGTAAAATCAACACCTTAACTTAAGTTTAAGCAAAGAGCCAGTCATGCTTGGAGGTGAGGACAGAAAGAGGTAGACACCTTCACATATATAGGCAGCACCATTGATACTTCTGGGGGCACAGAGGTAGATGTAAGGGCTAGAGTTGGACAGCATTTCTGTTGCTGAATAATATATGGAAATCCAGGGAGATAAAGACAGAGTTAAGATTGTTTAATTCCAGTGTCAAGTCAGTAGTCCTGTACGGAGCAGAAACTTGGAGAACGACAAAAGCAATATAGAAGAAACTTTATTCATTCATTAATAAATGTCTACGGAGGATAATGAGTTTAAACTGGCAAAACAGTGAGGAATGAAGACCTATGGAAAATAGGCCAACAACTCTCTGTAGCAACAAATGAAATGTAGAAAATTGGGTTGGATAGGACACTTGCTATGGAAATCACCATCAAACGTGGTCAGACAAGCCCTACATGGAATCCACAGGGGAAGAAGAAGAAAGGTAGATCACAAAGCGTCTGGAGTTGAGACTGAAACTCAACTGGAGAGAGGCAGAAAGGACAGCTCAAAACCGAACTTGCTAGAGGAGGGTTGTCAATGGCATATGCCCCGAAAGGAAGGACGGCATTGATTGATTGATGTGTAATATAAATTGCAGCTAATCAACTGCTGGTTTATGTTGTCCTTACATCAGTATATGTAAGCTGCTCTATGGTGAACTCCAAAATGGCAAGAGAAGAAGCGGTGGGCAGTGGAAAAAGTACAAGGACACACTTAAGAGATCACCGATCCAGTGCGGTATTAACCATGCTGACAGAAAGAATTGCCACCAATCGCACAGACTGGCACAGCACTATTACTTAATTCATAGACATTTTTTTTTTTTTTTTTGTTCGCCTTATTTCTTTAATCCCCAAGGCGGTGTGCGTTGCACTGTGGTTTTTATTTTGCGCCTGTCGGCCCAGTGCATCCGACTTCAGCTTGCATTTTATGTAAGGGCCTGCTTCCTCCTGCATTTTCTAAGGGTTTTCTTCCCCAGGGTAATAGTCTGTACTGTGATGGGGATCGAACTCAGCACCTTCCAGTTGTGAGCCGTGCCACTTAACCACTAGGCCACGCCGTCCCCTGTTCATAGACATGAGGTATCAAGAATAAACGAAGCTATCCAGAGATGATTGATCCGCAAGTCAGTTCACATCAACCTTTCTTCAACCCACTTTACTAAGTGCAACAGACACCTCAAGGCTCAGACTGGCTTATTTAGCCATCTTCGAACTCATGCAAGCAGTGATTGCTGACAAAGTGGTCCTCATCGATTACGTTGGACGAACAACATATGTAATCAGGATCAGATATTGAAGACCACAGTGCTGTGGACTGTCTTTCGGTGCTTCATTTCATCTTAGGTCCCATATACTTTAATTTGTCAAAACTGTCACTCATTGTGGATTGATCCCAGTGGTCTCAACTGGGATCCACTATGGGGACCAGATCAGTCCACAGACCAAAGTTCTGGGCCACAGTATTACCTTTTTTATTTCCATGATTGTGTGGACTTGCTTATATGTGTTACATTTTTTGTTCTCAAAATCTGCATTATCTAGCAATAAAATCTGATCTTATCAATGTAATACATTTTTCTGTGACGAGGGTGTGGATCATCAATTTTAATACTCGTCTCTTGACCAAAGGGAGGCATGTTCAATACGAGGTTAGGCCTAGGTTTTTTTATACATAAAATAAAAAGCTAGCCTGTACACTGTGCAGTAACTGCAGTGGCAAACAGCCTTTATTCCTCAACCATATAACGACCGTAACAAACTTTATCAAGAGGAATGTAGGCCGAGATAGTTTTGTAAATACATTTTGGTCATGGGAAGAGACACAACTATCTGGTGAGAGTGATGATGGAGTGCATGTTCCTGGAAGGAGGAAAAGAGGTCGACCATGATGAAGATGGCATCAGGTCGTTACAGACAGTCTGGGAATGTCTTTGTAGGATCTAGGCCAGCTTGCCCCAAACAGATGCATACAGAGCTGCCGTAACGGAGACTACGTTCTGGAAAGAATGCGTCACCTGAAGATAATGAAATACATTTGACTGTTATGAGGGTTTTATGGTTAACAAAAACACTAACATCAACATTTCTTTCATGCTCTCGCATTTTATCATTGGATGTTGACCTTTTGTTACTCTCATTGTTAGCAAATATTGAGTGCATTATATAATAGTATATGGTCATGTTAATCTTTGACTGTTGCCAAAGATACAGGTTTCTGTTTCTAAGAATTGACGTCACTGCACTCCGGGCATACCCATAGGTGCTCAGTCGCTCTCATCAAATGGCGTAAGGTACGGATGCTGATGGTCCCTGTAGCTCGCTGGTTGTACACTCTCCTGCGCCATTCACTCATGCACCCCACTCTGCTCGAACCTCGTTTAATGTCGAAACTTTGCAGTCTGTGGATTGCTCCTTCATCTGTTGCGGTGTTCTCATCCAGCAGGCCGTCATTGATTGATTTCAAAATGTCACTTCTGTCCATCACTAATGTGCCCATCATGGGAGTAGGTGAAGCCAAGATGTCAGCTCTTTCATTGCCCTGAACCCCGGCATGAGCAGGACAGTAGATCCAGGTCAACGCCTGGAGGTTTGAGGCCTCAACAGCAGCTATCCACTCTACCTAAGCCATCCCTTCTGTACTTTCTGAAGTACGGCTTGCGCGTCTGTCATGATGACTGCCTTTGTTACAGAAGTCTCAGATATCCATTTCAGTGCTGAGGTCACTGCTTCCGTCTCCATTCTCATACTGGAGGTTGTTGACATGTATGCCTTACTGCGCTCAGCAACGACCTCTCCTCTCACTCTAGCCGAGAAACCCCAGCCTGATGTCTGACTGCCCACGACTGATCCATCGGTGCATATGACTGCATCACTCTCCTGGGTGTTCTCAGTTATCAGCTGATTGACCTCATGCTCTGCTCTCTTGTTGCTTCGTTCTCTGCATCCCTTGCCTAAGGTTGTTATGACTCTCTGGTACTCTATCATTCTATCACCAGTGTGGACTCATCCATTCTTCCCCTTTGGCTATCATCTCAGCTGGAGTAATGTGTCCAATTGTTGCCTCAGCCTGTGCCATCCATGACGACCCATTCTTGATCCCTTGATGTCTGAGATACTACTGTGCAGAGGGTGCTGCATATAGGCTTTGACTTGTGCCATTTTATGTCTGGATGTCACCGATAACAATCCCAACATGTACCGCATCATCACAATCAGGGTATCTCTAGTGCAGCCCAAAACCAGTCGTATACCTTCATTCTGGATGCGTTCCAACCTTTCACACTGTGTTCTTGATAGTGTGAGGATGCCTAGTCCGAAATTGATGACAGACAACACGACCTGATGAAATAGGATGAACAGGAGGCATGGTTCCAAGATACAGGACAACAAATGAGCTGACAGCAGCCAGAGACTCATAGATGTCTGCTTGCATCGGGGTCAGTGAACCAGAACTGACCAAGCCCCTATTCTGCCTCAAAGTGGTGGCCCTAAAAGCAGGCTGCACTAGTGTAGTCATTGCAGTGGAAGAGCAAACCTGATACCCAAATTGGATGTGTCTAGCCGAAAGGTGCAGATATTGCTCACTGTAAACTATGACACAGCATCATAATGTTCTTTTCAGGATGAACGCAGAAGAAGAATCTTTGACTGACTATGCTGCTGTGCTTCTATCCGGAGATTTGGATTGACTTAACGGATGTAATCAATGTGACACGAGTTTGAGACTCCAAATTAATACTACAGTTCTCATCCATTGTAAAGTATAGTTCTCAGGGACCCAAAGCTCTCTTCGTGCCTTTGTTTGTTTCTTAAGCGTTTGCCTCACTAGTTTCTACTGGCGGAGGCTCTTCGTGCCTGCAATATTCCCTGAAAAAAGTTAGCTTGTAAAATATTTTTCAGGACACCAGATTCATAAAATAGTGTTCAACCCACTCTGGAATTATGTTTCCAGGGTTACAAATTTGGAGGCGGAATAGGGTCTTGGTCTTCTTCTTCTTCTTCATTCGTTCTCAATCTCCCGCTACCAAACCATGAAAAGGCTTAAGTAGCAGAATGTAGTCCAGAGAACGGAATGCGTTGTGCCGTAGTTTACAGCTTGACTGCGATATTTGCACTTTTCGGTCCAACACATCCTACTTCAGCAAGCATTTTTTGAGTACCGGGTTAGCATTCCCTCTTCGATCCCTTCTCCTTAGCCAGTCTGCCCTGCTGCAGCCTATTATCCAGGATCACCACGTGGAGGTGTAGAAGGGTCTTGGCAGCTCTGGTTCGCTGGCCCTGACGCTAGCAGTCAGCTATGGGTCGCTGACCACTGCAGCTCATGCGCTGCTCACCATCTTGATCCCTCCCGTTGAGGTGTAGAAGGGTCTTGGTCAACTATAGTTCACTGACCATGATGCAAGCAGCCAACTGTGAGTCGCTGTCTACTGTCAACTCATTCACTGTGCTGCATATCGACCCCATAACAAATGATCAATTTACACATGATTTAGTTGTTCTGTTGACCATCATAACTTAGCTTAATTAACATCTTTATTCTGGTTTAGAAGACTTTCCACGGTCTTTATACAACCAGTTTCATTTACATTTACCTAATCTAAATAAAGAAACATGCGTAATCAATTTATTCTTGAAAGCAACAATTAACCCCCTGCCTCCACTTCCTGTGGCAATGAATTCCAAGCATTCACCTGCCTCTGACTAAACAAATATTTCCTAATGTCTCATCGAGACCTTTCATTAACTAATTAGTAGCTGTGCCCTCTTGTTCTTCCAGGTGGCCGAATTTTGAAAAAAAATTGTTATAGTCTAATTTAACCTTTCCGTTGATTATCTGTATTGTCACCTCAAATTCTTCTCTTATCTAGACACTGCAGGCCGGTTTTTCTGAGTCTTTCTTCTAAAATGTAATTCTGGAATCCCACTATCAGCTTTGTAAATAGATGTCTCCATTGCATACTGTGACCCATGGCAGCAATCAACTACCACCATAAATTAGAGAGAGTAAGTGGAGATGAACATGTTCTACGCACAAAAAGCAAAGAAATATAACATCATAGCTGGATTGAAACCACAGGGGAAGCAAATAATGGGGAAGCAAAAGAATGCATGATGAAGAATAGTGGATGAGGAGGCAAGGGCAGATGAAATCTCATAGATGAAACTCAAGAAAATGACCCAAAATAAGAAAGGGAAGGTTTTGCATGGGATTAGCAACAACATCATGTAAAAGGAATTACTACAAATACCATGACAATGATAAATTCAGAGTATAAGTGCTTTGATAAAGGACTATTTTGGTAGCTGCTGTAGTGTTTCTATACTTCGTAATAAGGGAAAGAAGATTCAGGAAGGAGAAATAATAAGCATAACACAGAAGACGTTAATAAGTTTGATATTTTTCTACTGAGTTTTTTTAAAGTTGGGAGCCAGTGTTTTCATGAGGTCCACGATCTGGGAAAATTTGGGGACATTTGGTTTCATGAGGTCCACAATCTGGGTAAAGTTGGGGACATTTGGTTTCATGAGGTCCACAATCTGGGAAAAGTTAGGGACATTTGGTTTCATGAGGTCAACAATCTGGGAAAAGTTGAGGACATTTGGTTTCATGAGGTCCACAATCTGGGAAAAGTTGAGGACATTTGGTTTCATGAGGTCCACAATCTGGGAAAAGTTGGGGACATTTGGTTTCATGAGGTCAAAAATCTGGGAAAAGTTGGGAACCAGTGGTTTCAGACAAAATGACTATCCATTCCCCAGTCACTGTGCCTTCACAATCCGTTCTGGTCACCAGGGGGCAGCACTTGATATCCCTTTCCTCACACCTTTGTATTACTCTAGCTAACCCCAGCTGGTGAGAACAGTATAAATGATCCCAGTATCTTGTGGAGGTTTGTTTCTCCAGATCTGCTGTGTGTTAGCACCCCCTACTTACCTGGATCACCACGAAAATGTTGTTTCTCTTTATCACACAGATAAGCCTTTTGGTAGGAGAGGTTATAACTTAACTTAACTTAACGTTTTTATACTAGTTTAGAAGACCCTGCAGAGTCTGTATACAACCAGTTATATTTACATCACCTTGCTCTAAAAGCTATGCGCATCCAGTTTATTCTTAAATGCATTAACTGTCCCTGCCTCCACTACCTCCCCTGGCAATGCATTCCAAGCAGACACCACTCTCTGACCAAAAAAAATATTTCCTAGTATCTAGTTATGTTAGACCAAGAATCTCTACAGGTAGAGTTGGGTCACTAGGTCAAGATGGATGCAGGAGAGGTTATGTTAGACCAAGAATCTGTACAGGTAGAGTTGGGTCACTAGGTCAAGATGGAAGCAGGAGAGGTTATGTTAGACCAAGGATTTCTACAGGTAGAGTTGGGTCACTAGGTCAAGATGGAAGCAGGAGAGGTTATGTTAGACCAAGGATTTCTACAGGTAGAGTTGGGTCACTAGGTCAAGATGGAAGCAGGAGAGGTTATGTTAGACCAAGGATTTCTACAGGTAGAGTTGGGTCACTAGGTCAAGATGGAAGCAGAGCAAGTTAACATCAACCTACCACACCCATTTGATCAATCAACTTATGTCAACAGACAACGTGGGGAGGTTCCATGTGCCATCTGTGTGACTTTTGGTATTTTCATTCCATACCTCTGTAGTATTTCTTTACCACTATCAATCCAACATATTCTTGGTCTTCCTCTGTGCATGTTTTGAAGGTTTAACATTTTGATAGTGAAGGTATGCTCGGTTTAGGGTTGCAAATAGTGTGGGCTGTCAAACAATTCATAACAATTGAGTGAGTTTTTTAAAATGTATAACTCAAACAGGTTACAAAATTGTAAATTACATACTTTAGATGGCAAAATGTCAGACAAAACTATTTTTCATCCAAATCACAGATAGATTCTTTCCTTTCCTTCAGCATTCGTCTTTAAATGGATGTTGTGTCATAGTTTACAGCGAGGCTGCGATATCTGCATCTTTCTGCTCAACACATCCAGCTTCAGCACATCATTTTTGAGACCAGGTTTGCCTTCCCTCTTTGATTCTTAATCTCTTAGCCAGGCATGGTTGAAGTCTGTTTCCAGAGTTGGCACTTTGGTGGCGGATTAGAATCTTGGTCAGTTCTGGTTTGCTGACCCTGATGCAAGCAGCCAGTTAGAGCCAATGGCTGCTGTCAGCTCATTCACTGCTCAATCTTCTGTATAAATTGATTATTTTAAAATACATTTATTTAATTAATTTAGTTGACTGCAATGGTTATATTCTGATTTGTTTCATGATAACACAGAAATGCACAGGATATGAAAAAT
Organism: Ariolimax columbianus; assembly: GCA_036924085.1. Lineage (NCBI taxonomy): Eukaryota > Metazoa > Mollusca > Gastropoda > Stylommatophora > Arionidae > Ariolimax > Ariolimax columbianus. Next base: position 36,008,617 of record JAVGWX010000004.1, on the reverse strand, counting down.
ATGTATATACAAATATATTTAGATATACACTAGCAACAAAACTTTGTAGGGAGGAAAACACTGTCCAAAATATTGTACACTGATGAAATGTGAACAAATGTACAAATTATGGGTAACCGTATAAATTGTTATCTATGTCAATATGACCTCTGTGACTGAGATACTGTTTTTGATCATAGTAGTTGTTACATTGTTTTGTAATCAAATGCTTGTATGAAATGTTTTATTGTTTTGGAATCAAATGCTTGTATGAAATATTTCATTGTTTTGTAATCAAATGCTTGTATGAAATGTTTTATTGTTTTGGAATCAAATGCTTGTATGAAATATTTCATTGTTTTGGAATCAAATGCTTGTATGAAATGTTTTATTGTTTTGGAATCAAATGCTTGTATGAAATATTTCATTGTTTTGGAATCAAATGCTTGTATGAAATATTTCATTGTTTTTAAATCAAATGCTTGTATGAAATGTTACAATGTTTTGGAATCAAATGCTTGTATGAAATGTTTCATTGTTTTGGAATCAAATGCTTGTATGAAATGTTTCATTGTTTTGGAATCAAATGCTTGTATGAAATGTTTCATTGTTTTGGAATCAAATGCTTGTATGAAATGTTTCATTGTTTTGGAATCAAATGCTTGTATAAAATGTTTCATTGTTTTGGAATGTTGCTTATATTTATACATGCACACAATATTTTAACAAATACATAATATACGTAATACTACTAGTTGTCTGGACAGAGCTTTCCTATTTCGTTCGAACTCCTCTTGTTGTTGTTGTTGTGGGACCAGCTGAATTAGGACTTTAGCCTTTCAATCTAGTGCCATGTTGCTGTGTCAGGGCACATGATTGTAAGTTGTTGTCCAGGTCCACAGAAAACGTTCAGTCAATCTGGTCTCAGAGAAAGAAGCATTTTCCAAATATTATCGAATACTTGGCACTCAAAGCGATGGTGGTCAGCATTTTCGTTTCAGCGCAAAGTGTACAGAGCTGGTACTCTGGTCTAGAGAGTGTTGGGGTTGAGTTCTACAGGGGGATATTTTGGATATAACATTTTATAACATTTGTTATTTTTGTCTTTATCTTTCTTACGTGAATGTAGCTATTTTAATTTTATTTATTCAACAGTAATTAAACATTGGTTATGACAAATTTTGCAAGACTATGGACCTTTTCATTGTTAATGTGTGGTATCCATTTGGACCAGATGAAAACTGACACTAAATTCATTAGGTAGAGTAAAGGATTTGTCCCACGGTGGTTACACTACTGTCAGGGAATGAAGTTGTTAGAGACTTCAGTATACTTCAATTTGGACCAGATGAAAACTGACACTAAATTCATTAGGTAGAGTAAAGGATTTGTCCCACGGTGGTTACACTACTGTCAGGGAATGAAGTTGTTAGAGACTTCAGTATACTTCAATTTGGACCAGATGAAAACTGACACTAAATTCATTAGGTAGAGTAAAGGTTTTGTCCCATGGTGGTTACACTACTGTCAGGAAATAAAGTTGTTAGAGACTTCAGTATACTTCAATTTGGACCAGATGAAAACTGACACTAAATTCATTAGGTAGAGTAAAGGTTTTGTCCCATGGTGGTTACACTACTGTCAGGGAATGAAGTTGTTAGAGACTTCAGTATACTAAGCCACAGCTTGTATGTAGTAAGGTGGTCAGTTCTGCTCCTTGCTGCCTTTTACTTCCCTAATTGTATGCTAGGCACCCATTTACAGCTGGGTAGACTGGAGCATACTGATAGCAAGATTCGTACACTGTACATTTGTCTTGAAAACTAAGTGCTCAACCACTACGTTAATTATCAGATCCCTCGCCGGGATCAAGATGCTGAGCAGCGCATGAGCTGCAGTGGTCAGCGACCCATAGCTGACTGCTAGCGTCAGGGCCAGCGAACCATAGCTGCTAAGACCCTTCTACACCTTCACGCGGTGATCCTGGATAACAGGCTGCGGCAGGGCAGACTGGCTTAGGAGAAGGGATCGAAGAGGTACTAAAAAAATGCTTGCTGAAGTCGGATGTGTTGGACCGAAAGGTGCAAATATCGCAGCCAAGCTGTAAACTACAACACAACGCATTCCGTTCTCTGGACTACATTCTGCTACTAACCCTTTCAGGGTTTGATAGTGGGAGATTGAGAACAAACAAAGAAGAAGAAGATCCCTCGCCAATTAAAATAAGAAATTAAGAACTGGTGGCGATGGACACATACCTGGGAAACACAGCCAAACCTGACAGTAGAACAGGTAAAGACATCAAAAACAGAATGAATAAAGTCAGCCATCAAAAACAGAATGAATAAAGTCAGACATCAAAAACAGAATGAATAAAGTCAGCCATCAAAAACAGAATGAATAAAGTCAGACATCAAAAACAGAATGAATAAAGTCAGCCATCAAAAACAGAATGAATAAAGTCAGACATCAAAAACAGAATGAATAAAGTCAGACATCAAAAACAGAATGAATAAAGTCAGCCATCAAAAACAGAATGAATAAAGTCAGACATCAAAAACAGAATGAATAAAGTCAGCCATCAAAAACAGAATGAATAAAGTCAGACATCAAAAACAGAATGAATAAAGTCAGCCATCAAAAACAGAATGAATAAAGTCAGACATCAAAAACAGAATGAATAAAGTCAGACATCAAAAACAGAATGAATAAAGTCAGACATCAAAAACAGAATGAATAAAGTCAGACATCAAAAACAGAATGAATAAAGTCAGCCATCAAAAACAGAATGAATAAAGTCAGCCATCAAAAACAGAATGAATAAAGTCAGACATCAAAAACAGAATGAATAAAGTCAGACATCAAAAACAGAATGAATAAAGTCAGACATCAAAAACAGAATGAATAAAGTCAGAACAACCTTTACTAGCTTAAACAGCATTTATAGGTCATTGCAATACAGCACAAACATCAAGAATATACAAGAGTTGAGTACTTTCTGTGCTTCTGTATACCTCAGAGTGTTGAAGAGTAACCGAAAAAGAAATATCAAAAGTTGTCATCTTTCCACACAACCTGTCTAAGAAGGATTCATATAATTTATTGGTGTAATTCCATCACCAACCATGACCTGCTTGTCAGAAGCATTCAAGAAATGTACAATTCCATAACTGGTCAACGCTTGAATTGGGTCAGACATTTTCTAAGAAGCAAACTTCACTCTCTGGTCCCGAGCTACCTTGGATCAGTGGCGAGGCTATTAGTCAAGATGACTAGAGGTAACTAAGGATGCAGGCACTCAAGTCTTTCTTCCCTTGAGACCAGGGGGTCGCTTGAAACTTATGGGATTCGATCGTCCACCATTTTCGTTCATCGCTTTGAGAGACGAGTGCCTTATCTGGCGACCACAGGGACTAGTATTTACGTCGTTAGTAAAATCCAATTTCTTTAGCCCTGTACAGCTGTACACTAGTAGAAATATGAAATGACCTATACTATGTAGCTTGTACAATGTGACACTATGTACACACATACTATTATGTCTGAACTGGTGAAATTCAACTGTTTGTTATAAGTTAAAGTTTACACGAATATTTGAGTTCAATCACTCAATCTCTCAAGTGGAGCCGTCTTCAATAAATATGCACCGTCCATCTGTCATTGGCCAAAATTTTCCAGCTCTGATCATGCTTTTTCTTATATCATTATGTTAGACTAAAGCCCTATGTGCCATGTATTTCGATCTTCCCCGACGCCTCTTCCTCTGAGGAGTCCAGGGTATAGCCTGCCTGGTTACACCATCCACCAGTCACTTTAACATATGATCTAACCAGCCCCAATGTCTAGGCACACTTATACTTGGCTGACTCTACTCTATACAATAATTCCATGTTTGAGATCTTAACGTACTGGACTGAAGAGGAAGCATTGAAAGAGCTGACAGCAGCCATCCATTCAAAGCTGGTCGTTTGCGTTAGGGTCAGAAAGTCATAGCTGACCAAGACCCTATCTTACCTCCAAGTGGCCGCCCTAGAAACAGGCTGCATGTTCCTACCTCCAAGTGGCCACCCTAGAAACAGGCTGTATGTGTCCTACCTTCAAGTGGCCACCCTAGAAACAGGCTATATGTGTCCTACCTCCAAGTGGCCACCCTAGAAACAGGCTGTATGTGTCCTACCTTCAAGTGGCTACCGTAGAAACAGGCTGTATGTGTCCTACCTTCAAGTGGCCACCCTAAAAACAGGCTGTATGTGTCCTACCTCCAAGTGGCTGCCCTAAAAACAGGCTGTATGTGTCCTACCTCCAAGTGGCCACCCTAAAAACAGGCTGTATGTGCCCTACCTTCAAGTGGCCACCCTAGAAACAGGCTGTCTGTGCCCTACCTTCAAGTGGCCACACTAGAAACAGGCTGTATGTGTCCTACCTCCAAGTGGCCATCCTAAAAACAGGCTGTATGTGTGTAGTCTGGCTAAGAGAATATAGATCATAAATAGAAGGCAAACCCAGTCCCAAAAATGTTGTACTAAAATGTGTCGGACCGAAAGGTGCAAATATTGCGTCAAGCAGTAAACTAGAGACACATCGCATTCCCGTTCTCCGGACTACATCCTGCTACTTGCAACTGCCTACTACTGGTTAGAGCTTGGTAGCGGGAGATTGAGAACGAACAAAGAAGAAGAAGAAGATTGTAAAGGACACAACGCCCTTTTTAGGATACACAAAAACAAGAAGAAAGATCTTATCATACTTCTTCTTCTTCTTCTTACGCTGTCAGACGTTGACCTTTATTTTTTCGAAAAGGCAGCGGTCATCCTAAGGCTGTCGACACTGCCGTAGAGCTTGTCTAGTGTTGCCACTGGTGATGGCCACATCTGCTCTCTCTGATCCTCGTATGTCGGGCAGTTTTGCAGCAAATGTTCAGAGGTCATTTTCCCGGTACCACACGGGCATTCGTTGGTGCCATCTATCTTCAATTTGTTGAATAGGTGGTACCTCAGTCTATTGTGGCCAGTGCGAAGTCTGAAGACCATGACCTGCTCTGTTCTGTTCAACTGGTAATAGGCATCGTTTTTTGTGTAGCCGGTATGTTCTGTTTCCCATTTGGTCATGCATCTAGCTCTAATAAGCCGTTTTGACTCTTCGTATGTCACACTGGTATCTGGTTGTCGTAGTCTTGCACCTTATTTTGCCAGTCTGTCTGCCTCCTCGTTGCCTTGGATGTTGCAGTGGGATGGAACCCACTGTACCACTACCCTTTTTAGTGCGGACTGCTGGCATAGTTGACAGAGTACTGCTCTTAAATCATTAAGTTCAGTATTTTTCTGGCTTTTTAGTGCTGTAACTACGGCCAGGGCATCTGTAAGCAGGACTATATGGCTTTCATTCCTTTTACCTGTCACCATTTCTTCCACTGCCGCCCTCAGTGCCTCTGCCTCCACTCTGAAATTGCTATCTTATCATACCATTTCAGTTCTTCAATTCTGCAGAGACTCTAAAAGACTACAAGAAGAAAGGTCATTCTAACAGGCTCTAGGGGCTTACTTACAAGCCCCAAACAAGATAGACTTAAATGAAATAAAATATAACATTGGGTTGCTGTTCAAAATAAACAGATTTAGTCCTTAAAGAGATTTCAGCCTACTGTGGGATCTTTAGAAATGAGAAGGCAGATGAGCTCACAAAAACGTAAAGTAGCAGCACGCAGGCTCGCCATTCACCGAGCTACCAGTATAAAGAAGCAACAACACTCACAATTAACTTTTGTTTTGTCTGATGGTAAAGTGTTACCATTCTTCTTGTCCGATGTTAAAGTTTAACATTCTTCTTGTATGATGTTAAAGTGTTTACTTTCTTCTTGTCTGATGTTAAAGTGTTAACTTTCTTCTTGTCTAATGTTAAAGTGTTAACATTCTTCATGTCTTGAAGTTGAACAGACTGTCACAGCCTGTATCTAGGAGCCCTGCTAGGAAGATAGATGTCGATTTTCTCTTCAGTCTCTAATGCCTTGTATAAATTGTGATCCTTTATGTCCACCTACACCATCTGGAATACATTATAACAATCCACTTCCCCAGTAGCAGAATATGGATTCAGATTCAGGCAGTTATTTCAGCTCAGAGGCCTCATTAAATTTAAAAAATGCTGCCGAAGACGGATGTGTTGGACCGAAAGGTGCAAATATTGCAGTCAAGTTGTAAACTAGAAGAGGAAGAAGAAATAAAATAATGGACACCAAGCAACAACAAATAATAACAATTGTTTATAGAATTTTAAAAGCCATCTTACCGTCTTGGACCCCAGTCGCGGCCCTCATTGGTTATGTAATGTTCTTTGAACTTATGATAATTTAAATTCTGGAGTCCAAATCTGTGACACATTCAAATAATTTTGGTCTTGGTGTCTTTGGTTTCATCCTAGCCAACTATACTGTGTTTGAGTAGTAGCTTGTCCCTGTCAACTGTTCTGTGTTTGAGTAGTAGCTTGTCCCTGTCAACTGTACTGTGTTTGGGTAGCAGCTTGTCCTTGTCAACTGTACTGTGTTTGGGTAGCAGCTTGTCCCTGTCAACTGTAAAGTGATTGGACAGCAGCTTGTCCCTGTCATTATCCCATAGCTACTGAGCAAGCCTGCTCTTGACAGCACAGTGTCATTCTAATATAGATACAGTTCTTCTTCAGTTGTTTCACTGCTCTGTACAGTGTTGGCAATTGTCCGCAGTGCTTGTAAGAATCTTTTCCTTGTGTCCGCAAGTGCCTTGCGCTCAATGAGTAGGTGTCAAACTTTCATCAGTATGAGAGCAATGTCTGTACAAGGGCAGGTGCTGGGGATTAATGCTGTTCATGTAGCTATTGACTCTGGTATGTCCTGTTCAGAACTGAAAGATGAGACATTGATCTCTTCTATGTAGTTTATTTATGTCATCGTTACCTTTTGGCTGTGACATTTCGCTAAATACACTGTGACCTGTTGTTCCCGTCACCTGCCTGTTCCAGACTTCTCTGGCATTATTCTTGATAATTGGTTTTACTGTGTGGTTACTGCAGGGTCTTTCCAATTGTTGTTTGTAGGCTCCTGTTTTTGCCAATCTGCCAGCCATCTGATTTTCTGGTAGCCCACTATGTCCAGGGATCCATTGCAAGGTGACAATCCCGTGGACAGTGACAATATCTCCTTTTGCTTGTCCCTGTCAACTGTACTGTGTTTGGGTAGTAGCTTGTCCCTGTCAACTGTACTGTGTTTGATTAGTAGCTTGTCCCTGTCAATTGTAGTGTTTGGGTAGCAGCTTGTCCTTGTCAACTGTACTGTGTTTGGGTAGGAACTTGTCCATGTCAACTGTACTGTGTTTGGGTGGCAGCTTGTCCTTGTCAACTGTTCTGTGTTTGGGTAGCAGCTTGTCCTTGTCAACTGTTCTGTGTTTGGGTAGCAGCTTGTCCTTGTCAACTGTACTGTGTTTGGGTAGTAGCTTGTCCTTGTCAACTGTTCTGTGTTTGGGTAGTAGCTTGTCCTTGTCAACTGTTCTGTGTTTGGGCAGCACTAAAGGATTTTCTGCAAAGGATATTCATAAGGAGATGTTTCCTATATATGGTGAGAAGTGTTTGTCATGTAAAGCAGTGTGTAACTGGGTTGATCAATTTTCTGAAGAATGCACAAATATTGCTGATGAGGCTTGACCTGGTCGCCCTGTTCAAATTGCAACAGAAGCATCTGTGCGTCGGTGGGAAAGATGATTCGCGCTACCAGGTAGGTAATGATAGACAGTGTAGCAACTGCAATAGTGTGTTCGCATGGCTTAAAAAGTAAGTAGCATGTCCTTTGAACAACGTCGTCACTTCTTACAACCACCAACCTATTTGGCAAGTTTTCATTACTGTAGGTTGCCATTACTTTCCATACATGGAGAAGCGAAAAAAAACCATGGCAGGCAAACTTGACAGATGCGCAATTAGAATCAGGTGAGTTGGTATTGTGAAACGGACGCTTCACCACTAGACTACACAAGTATTTACAGCATAATCTATTGAATTTCCTTAAAGTTTTCTCATGGTGGATTCACAGACAACTAACACAAGATTAACTGATTGGGCCCTGATAAAAGTTATGGGACAAGTGTATCAATGTTGAGATGGACATTAACTGATTGGGCACTGTTAAAGTTATGGGACAAGTGCATCAAGGTTGAGATGGGCATTGATAAAGTTATGGGACAAGTGTATCAATGTTGAGATGGGCATTGATTGGGCACTGATAAAGTTTTGGGACAAGTGTATCAATGTTGAGATGGGCATTGATTGGGCACTGATAAAGTTGTGGGACAAGTGTATCAATGTTGAGATGGACATAACTAATTGGGCACTGTTAAAGTTATGGGACAAGTGCATCAAGGTTGAGATGGGCATTGATAAAGTTATGGGACAAGTGTATCAATGTTGAGATGGGCATTGATTGGGCACTGATAAAGTTTTGGGACAAGTGTATCAATGTTGAGATGGACATTAACTGATTGGGCACTGATAAAGTTTTGGGACAAGTGCATCAATGTTGAGATGGGCATTTAGTTGAGAAATAAAGGACAATGTAAGTGCAATAAGAAATGATTTTCAGGTTTGTATTTCATTTAGCTTCTTTTTAAATAACCACTTGTGACAGACTTATTGACTTGTCCTCGTATTAATAACGGTGAGCTGTCAATAACAAGAAATCAGTAATGTCCTAATTTCTTGAAGTTCAGTAGTCCTTTTATGAATAATAAAAATCGCACAACCACTCCAAACCTCGACAATATAAAATGATGAGCAATTTTAAAAAATAACAACATCAACAGATTGGAAGCTTTATTAAATGTTTACTTGCAATTATTATAAAGAATGTATTATAGTTGATACAAAAACAAACAAGAAACAGATGAGAGTAAGAAACTGAACAATTGCACATACACTTCCTTGTCTGTGCCTTGTAACTTTGTAACTGACTAACCACGACATAGCAAGGCACCAAACACATATATTTGCAATATTAGTGTTTTGGTTATCTCAGAATGGAATATCATTTTTCCAATTCTCCATCACTTTATGATTCTATTGTCAAATAATGGGGCATTGCAGTTGAAGAGTTTAAAGGCATTCCTGAACTGTTTAAGTAGATTGTGTGATGGTTAAGTAGTTTATTCAAGAAGCTAGACCAGTTCAGCCAAGGACCAGTTTCTTGTCTGCTCATAAACTCTACACTAGGTGTTGCTTGACGTTTTCTGTGCCCATGGTTGTAGGGGGAGGGGGTCTTCAATAACTAACTGACACATGAGTCTTCCTAGCAGATACTGCTGACAGAGACGACTCCCTAGCTGATACTGGAGCCATGAGTGGACCCAAGCAGATACTGGAGCCATGGGTCAACTCTTGCAGATACTGGAGCCATGGGTCAACTATTGCAGATACTGGAGCCATGGGTCAACACTTGCAGATACTGGAGCCATGGGTCAACTCTTGCACATACTGGAGCCATGGGTCAACTCTTGCAGATACTGGAGCCATGGGTCAACTCTTGCAGATACTGGAGCCATGGTCGACTCTTGCAGATACTGCTGACATAAAATTGACCCCTAGAAGATGCTGCTGACAGAGACACCCCCTAGAAGATACTGCTGACATGGAGTTGACCCCTAGAAGATACTGCTGACAGACAACCCCTAGAAGATACTGCTGACATGGAATTAACCCCAAGAAAATACTGCTGACATAGAATTGACTCTTAGAAGACACTGCTGACATGTAATTGACACCTAGAAGATACTGCTAGAATGAAATGTTGACAAGATACTTCACTGTATGGGGGTTTCACCTTTTGTGAGATGAAGATCACCCCTCCCATCATATGTGCCTCACTTTCTTAAATATATTAGTCAGGCACCTATTTACAGTCTGATAGACTGGACCATGAGATGAGTAGGATACAAACCCAAACAGTTTTACTGTGAGAGGCAATCCCTCCAACTACTCAGCTACAGATTTGTCAATCTATATTTGCTGAATCTCAAGCTCCATACAGACAATACAGCTGTGATATTCCCATGCCAGACATACTGAGCTGTATGTTACTGGAGCTAATTTACTGTTACATATTACTAAGAACAAGATCTAAACTTATAGCATATAGACAAAGTTCAGTGACTGAAAAGAAACAAGTTTAAATAAAGAAATTCACATAAGACAAAACCCTCCCTTGCACATCCCATAATTGAAAAAAAAAACAGCAAAGAAATACAACACAAAGGCACCCCCAAGAACACATAACTAAGCTGCTAGGTGCTTTCACTCATTTTGATTATGCTAGCATCTGGCGTTACACTCGGGGCATCCGAGCAGTGTCCTCTATGGCTGTTAGCATTCTTAGAGGGTATGATGTTCCCTTCATCTGCTATCGTACTAAAACTGATTTTAACAGCTCAGACAAGTCTTCAGCATCAGCCAGAAGAGGCATTAACTCTAGCAAAGATGCCTAGCAGTGACTTGAAAACTTTACAGGAAGCAGCTCTTCTGGTGAAGAGTCTGCAAACATGAATGTGCCAGCAAATGAATATAAAAATATGCATGCACAAAAACATAATTTATGCACACACAAACAAATATTATTACAACAATAACAATTATATTTCTTTAAGACTGTCAATGTATGCTTAGGTAGGTAATGCCAAGATCTGTATGTCAACATTTGTCAGGTAAAAAATTTGAGTTTGTATGTCAACATGTCAAAGTCGATAATGTGTGTACTACATATGCCATGGCTGATAATTTCAGGGTTTGTATGTCAGCAATTTCAGGATTTGTTTGTTGACATATGCCACAGTTTACATTTTGATGACTTGTGTACTGACATATGCCACACTTGACGTGTTGATGACTTGTGTACTGACATTATGCCATGGTTAAGCAGAAGATTTGTGTCAATATTTGCCAACATTGACACTGTTTATAGTCCATTTCTCACCTTCAGTACTGAAACATAATCATAAATTCTAAAAAAGATTCAGCAAAAGTTGAAGCAAAAGCAGCTTTCAGTTGCAAACAAACTTGCTTCAAATGTAAAATATTTGCAAAAGAACATATGTTCCAGCATATATGTTCTGCTCTGAGCCTTTTCCTCTGTATTGCAAACCTTCAATGAATTTGTGCTGGTCTTCCTAAGAGCAGTGCTAGAACTTATCTTGTCTTATTGTTCACTTCTAATATCTGGATGATATATCCTAGATAACCTTGACCTACACAATAATGTAACTGGTTGACAAAGCATCAATGGGTCTCTCAGGGTCATGAAGTCAACACTAACATATATATAACTTTTTTCAGTTAGCAGACACATTAAAGCCAATAATATCCGCAGTAGACCCTATTTTCCCCTCGGCATATAAGATGAAATTAAAAATCTAGGCACAAAATCTCAATTGTAAATATAGGTTTTGTTTGTGGACCCAATAGGATTCTTTGCAGATCCAAGGCGTCCATAGTCATCTGAACATTAAAATATCCGGGTTTCTTCTGCCTGATGTGGGACAAAGACAGCTTCATGGTTTTCTTATTTCTAAAATGGTCCCAAATGGTGTCCCAGCAAAGAGTAGAATTGAAGATTGACTTTCAATTCTAATAAAATGCTCCCAATGCAAAAACAATACATAGCATCTGACAGCAATGTTCTAACTCATGACCTTCTGACATCAGAGCTCAAATAATAAGGACTAGGATGACAAGAGATACATCCCTATTCTAGCAGCTCCTGGTGTCCCAAAATTCAAGAGCAAGCACTTGCACTCAGTAATTTAAGCATTAAACAAAAACAGAATGAAAACAACAAGAAATTATGCAGCAACAACAAGGCTGAGCAAGTTAAATACAGTAGTCAAGTGGTGGGCAAGGAATGCCAAGCTTTCCCACAGCTAGAGGAGATGAGACATCTTCCATCATTTCTCATAGCCAACATTTGCTCACTTTACACCACTCTCCTGAAATCTTGTCCACAATCACTCCTAGGACTAATGTCACAAACTTTTGTGGAACTGAGGACACTGTCCATCTCTTCACACTCCAGGACTAGTGTCACAAACTTTTGTGGAACTAAGGACACTGTCCATCTCTTCACACTCCAGGACTAATGTCACAAACTTTTGTGGAACTGAGGACACTGTCCATCTCTTCACACTCCAGGACTAGTGTCACAAACTTTTGTAGAACTGAGGACACTGTCCATCTCTTCACACTCCAGGACTAGTGTCACAAACTTTTGTGGAACTAAGGACACTGTCCATCTCTTCACACTCCAGGACTAATGTCACAAACTTTTGTGGAACTGAGGACACTGTCCATCTCTTCACACTCCAGGACTAGTGTCACAAACTTTTGTAGAACTGAGGACACTGTCCATCTCTTCACACTCCAGGACTAGTGTCACAAACTTTTTGTGAAACTGAGGACATTGTCCTCCTCAAGTCAAAGACTTAATTCCCAGACAATATAATTAAGACGAAGTGAAGACTCATTAGAATATTAGAAATATAGAGTACAGCATACATTTAGGTACATACAAGTTCAATGAATTACAAATAGAGCAGCTGAATCATAATATCGTGTACCATAAGATACATTTGTCACCAAGGGGGTCAGGGGGTTCATACAAAAAATATCAAAGACAATATATATTTCAATAGTTATGTTAACACACCACACAAGTGTGTACATACATGACAGACACACACATACACAGGGCAGTTTGTACATACTTGACAGGCTGCAGCACACAAGAACACTGGCATACACATTGCTGAGGGATGAAGGGGAAGAAATGTGTAGGACTATCAAGATTCTGACTGACTTGTCATAGTCTAGTGTGAGCTGCTGTGCTCAGTAACATGAATGATAGTGATGAGTTAGATAAGGGCAGTCATTCCTTATCACCAACCACAAATGTGCATCCTCCTGAGACACAACCACAAATGTGCATCCTCCTGAGACACAACCACAAATGTGCATCCTCCTGAGACACAACCACAAATGTGCATCCTCCTGAGACACAACCACAAATGTGCATCCTCCTGAGACATAACCAAAAATAACTAGTTTTCCCTGTGATGTGTTAGCAGAGTTCAAAGGAGTTAACAGCACTGCCCCGATAGACACTGAGCATCATTTAACTGGGATGTTGGCTCATAATCACGCAAGCAGGGTAACTGTTGTGTAGGAGAATAATTAGGACAGGATGGTTGGTGGCACAGACTTAGCTGTGAGTGTTCAGGTCGGTCACCATTGGTAGAAGGAATTTACAAAGTGGACGTCTGCATGGTGAGGTATATCTGTCCATGATAATACTTTAGATGTGATGTTTATGTGGTGAGGTTTATCTGTTCATGATAATACTTTAGATATGTGTTGTCTGCATGGTGAGATTGATCTTATCATGGTAATACTTTAGATGTGATGTTTATGTGGTGAGGTTTTTATGTCTGTGATAATAATTTAAATATGCAATTTCTGTGTGTTGACCTTATCTAGTCTGTGGCAACACCTTAATATAAGTGACATACAAACAGTCACTGCAAACATATGATTTAATGTGAAATATGTAGCAAACCTGGACCACATGTCTTCCTTCGTTGTACCAGAAAATACATAACATTTTATGTTATTTGAATGATTTCAATGCTCTCAACTTACACCTCTAATAATATGGGACAAGTAAATAAGTGTGGCAAAAACTTCTAGAAATAGAAAAATATCAGTTTTCTGTGCTAATGCAAGATCAAAGAAATATTTCTACAATATAATCTATTTTAAATGTATAACAGAACAAACCTGTCTCTATTTATTGACTGCTGATTGCTTTGTTGAGTACAGCTAACATTCACTGTCTATACAGAACTGTCTCTACTTTATTACTCTAATTGTTCTGTCATTTACAACTAAAATTAATTACCATCGCAAGGGTGACTCTAACCAAATGCTAGTTGTTTTGACTGCTATTTACAACTACCCCAAACTGCATGTCAGTGAAAAAAGTCTCATTGTAAAAAAACCAAGTCTTACTGACTAATTACAGAAACAAAAATACATAAACAAATTGTAGGAACTAACCCTATTAAGGTTGATAATGTTCTGCTTCTGAGTCTTCTCGTGGGTACGGTAAGACAATTATAATTCAGGATGTCAAGAATTTATGAATTTCAAAATTCTGATAGGACAGTGCAGAAACAAAACCAGATTCGGGTTTGTTAAGAAAACTCATTAAGAATCAGAGTTCCATAGTCAGAGATACTAAGCTTTCAAAATACAATCTTTCAAAATGGAGCTCAGAACAAGGAAGTCTAATACATCACACCTATCATACACAAGCGATGATACTGGGAGAGCAAAAAAGGAGAACCACTGCAACCTTCCAAATATGTTGTTAAAGGGTACTAGAAAGGGTTGTGCATGAGGTTAGCAGCATCATCATGTAAAACAAATTACTACAGAACTCACCACTGCAGGGCCACATAGTGCTGTGGATTATGATTCTCTAAGGTTCTAAGAGTAGGGCTGGTCCTATGTTTTGTAGGGAGTGAAACAGAGACAAGCAGCAGAAGAAGAAGATGATGCTTCCATACAAGTACACAGTCAAACATCCACTGCAGCATATTGTAGTCACAAAAACCCCTAAACACATTCTCATTAGTACAAGCACAAGCACCCACACACACTCTGCCACTCTTTCTCATTCAGGATCTGATAGACTGCTACGAGTCATTCATATCCTCTGCATCATCCTTAGACAGGTCTGGGTTGCTGTTCCATCGCTTCTTGTGTTGCATGCGCCCAAATCCCTCATCGTAATTCCCCTTGGTGGCAAACATTTGCTTGTAGTGGGTGGTACAGAAGATGACCTCATTATTTATTGCAAACGTCTTTGGCCTGAGGACAGTGAAGAAAAGACATGAGCATCTATACCAACAGGAAGGGAGCATACATGTAACAGCAACTGGTCAACTATTGTCAAACTGTACATGGAACTTTAGCACGTCATAACAATGGAATGATGCACTGTCCTGACAAGCTCATCATGTATAGAAACCACAACAACAAGAGCACATACATGATTTGTTACAGGCTTCCTTTAAGGAGGCCATCTGCATTGGTGACAATATGCTCTTAACAAAGCAGAATGTGCGCGATAATTTACTGTTGAACATAGTACAATGAGCGGCCAAGTAGCAGAATGCTAGCTTTTTGCTATGAAAGTACCAGGATCAGCCCCAATTGTCAGCCCACTCTAGTCAACCTAGCTGAAAAATGGTACCAGGTTTACTATTGAATAAGGAAAGGCAGTGAATTAAAGAACTGGCCATCCCACCTTATAGACAAGCCGTGTCCTCTTAGTGTTCATCTCTGACAGCAGTGTCTGCTATGGTATTATCTTTTTCTTTATTCATTTACTGCATGGAAGAAGAAGAATAATGAAAGAAGGGGAAGAAGAAGAAGAAGATGAGAGAGATATGCTCTCTAATGGCACAACTGCTGAAACGTCACAACTTGGATATCTTGTTTTCCAAGTTCATAAAACTCTTCACTTAACAGAGCTGTAAAACTGATACCAGACTACTCGCCAGTGGAGGGAGCAAACTGCCCCCTCCACTATATATAGTCTGAAGATCTAGCACAATCAAGAAACTAACACCTCATAGCCTATGATAGGATCACCTTTCCGCTCCAGGTGAAGCATAGGGCTACATCCATGGATGCCCCTTGTACATGAAGCTACTACCCGAACATCTACAGTGCTGTCTCGTAGCAATGATTTAACATGATGAGATTGCTAGAACACATAACCCTATTTGCTGGTCTTTGATGTGTTTGGGAGGTTACAGTGGTCATATCATTGTCAACCTGGGCCAACATCTGCTATTACATTATATTATTTTTATCTGCTTTCAACATCAGTATCTTCAGCGTAATGGATGGCAGGAAGCTATTGACATCGGATTCGTGTGTTTTCATTTTGAAGAGCAGAGGATTCGGAAAGGATGTGAGAGCCTTTATTGAGAAGGACAAGAGGGCCTTTATTGGGAAGGACAAGAGGGCCTTTATTGGGAAGGACAAGAGGGCCTTTATTTGGAAGGACAAGAGGGCCTTTATTGGGAAGGACAAGAGGGTCCTTATTGGGAAGAGCAGGACCCTTTTTGGGAAGGACAAGAGGGCCCTTATTTGGAAGGACAAGAGGGCCTTTATTTGGAAGGACAAGAGGGCCTTTATTGGGAAGGACAAGAGGGCCTTTATTGGGAAGGACAAGAGGGTCCTTATTGGGAAGAACAAAAAGGTCCTTATTGGGAAGGACAAGAGGGCCCTTATCGGGAAGAGCAGGACCCTTATTGGGAAGGACAAGAGGGCCATTATTGGGAAGGACAAGAGGGTCCTTATTGGGAAGGACAAGAGGGCCTTTATTGGGAAGGACAAGAGGGCCCTTATTGGGAAGAGCAGGACCCTTATTGGGAAGGACAAGAGGGCCCTTATTGGGAGGAGCAGGACTCTTATTGGGAAGGACAAGAAGGCAATTATTGGGAAGGACAAGAGGGCCCTTATTGGGAAGGACAAGAGGGCCCTTATTGGGAAGGACAAGAGGGCCCTTATTGGGAAGGACAAGAGGGCCCTTATTGGGAAGAGCAGGACCCTTATTGGGAAGGACAAGAGGGCCCTTATTGGGAAGAGCAGGACCCTTATTGGGAAGGAAAAAAGGGCCCTTATTGGGAAGGACAAGAGGCCCTTATTGTGAAGAAAAAGAGGGCCCTTATTGGGAAGGACAAGAGGGCCCTTATTGGGAAGGACAAGAGGACCCTTATTGGGAAGGACAAGAAGGCAATGATTGGGAAGGACAAGAAGACCCTTATTGGGAAGGACAAGAGGGCCCTTATTTGGAAGGAAAAGAGGGCCCTTATTGGGAAGGACAAGAGGGCCCTTATTGGGAAGGACAAGAGGGCCCTTATTGGGAAGAGCAGGACCCTTATTACATGACCTTGCCATACATCTATCCAATGATTGCACATCAGGCTGACCTCATCCAAAAATACTATAGAAACCACAACTAAAAGAAGTGCATATTTATTTGTCACAGGCTTCCTGAAAGAAGGTCAACTGCATTGATGACCTTATGCTCTTTCTCATCACAATGCTACCAGGGTAACTCCCAGTGTTGACTTCCTGCAGCTAACCAAGCTGTAAATTGGCACCCGTCTGACTGTTAGGAAAGGAAATTGAGCGAGGAAGAGAACTGGTCATCCCACTTCATCATTAATGTGCTGTGGCCTCGCACAATTAAGCCTTAACACTTCATCCCTGACAGCAGTGTTCGATGTACTAATGTAGCCAAGTACTCCTCGATCCTTGTAAGTACCACCACAAAGAAGAACATATAAAACTGATTGGAGTAGTAACATATAATCTGAAATGTTACGGACAGAGATCACTAAATGTCAATGCAAATCATGTTTTATTACTGTACTTGGGTGATCCAAGCATCTGATTAGTTGGGAGGATACAGGTTCAAATCCCAGTAAAGACCTATCCTTGTTTTTTTTAAAATAATTATAAATAAAAAGTCTGACCTCTGCACTGTACTATAACAGTTGTGACAAGAGGTTTTTAATCCCTCAGTCCTGCAAAGCTTGCGGTGGACTTGAGCAATAAATTAAATACTGTTAACGGAGTTTCCTAAAAGTAGCAATAATTTCCACAGCGTTGAGCACCAACAATTGGTAATAGACTGGGCAGCTCATATCCTGATTCCTCCACCACTTCTTGGAAATGGCATCATGAAACAAGTTGGCCTTCCACTGGACAACCTGTATCCCAGACAGAACCAACAGCAAACTCAGCTGGTATCAACAAAAAACAACAAAACTCAGCACTGCTCGAACTCAGCCAGCAAAGCCGAGAAATGGACCTACCAGCTACCACCAACTTGCACAAGAGCTGGGACCTGCACATGGCTACAGCACTAGTAGACGTACAGGCCAACTAAGACATGAATTATGTAACTTTAACAGAAACAAATGAATAAAGACATTTAGAAATATTTCAGCAAGTGTTAAACAGGCTCCTAGATATGTCACAGATGACATGCAATAATGTTTAACATGCTTTAGTTGTTAAGTCATGACTGCACACACACACACACAACTTTTAGTAGCTAAAGTCATGCTCTTGCCTAGATGACCAGTGACTGCTACACGCTAATATACAAATACCACATTAATGGACACAAATCAGTCCAGGCTACACAACTAAACTTTTATATTTATTATGTAATTTCTAGGTTTAATGTGTGATACCAGGCTGCGGACAGTTATTGTACAAAAACAGTAAAGCTGTGATGACGTTTTTGAGGAAGGTAGGAAGGAGTAAATGTGGGTCATTACATGCAGTGATAATAATCAGAGATTTTTTCATGGATTTAAAAACATAAAATTGCCTCAACATTGGAACACACCAAAATAACACCCCAAAAAAGAGTCAAACTCAAATCAATTTTTGTAAATGTTTAAAAACCAGTGACAAGTATCTTGTCACCCCAGGTATATAAAGTAGTTGAGTCCAGACATCCTCTGTAAGCTTATAAAATGGTCAACATACCACAATCTGTGATAAGAGCATGTGATCAATGTCTCACATGTTTTTGTTTGCTGTGTGCTTCATTTCATGGCAGATCAGAATGTGGGTGATTTTTGTATATGTGGATCAGATGGCTCAAGAGGTAAGGTCAGTGTTGAAGGTAAGATGGCCTAAGAAGTAAGGTCAGTGTTGAAGGTAAGATGGCTCAAGAGGTAAGGTCAGTGTTGAAGGTAAGATGGCTCAAGAGGTAAGGTCAGTGTTGTAGGTAAGATGGCTCAAGAGGTAAGGTCAGTGTTGAAGGTAAGATGGCTCAAGAGGTAAGGTCAGTGTTGAAGGTAAGATGGCTCAAGAGGTAAGGTCAGTGTTGTAGGTAAGATGGCTCAAGAGGTAAGGTCAGTGTTGAAGTCTTGAAGGTAAGATTATGTGAAACATGTGTGCTAGTATTCATGTTTTATAGTAAACCATCCCTGGTTGGATCTTGGGGGACACTTAACGGGGAGCAGAGAATAAAGCCCCCTCTATGTACTACGCATGTAGTAAAACGCAACTGGGTAGTGTCATGCATGGGCTGCCAAACCAAATGCCTCAGAAATCACCTCTACATTAGCACATACAATGCTTGGACATAGATTTCCTGCAGGGAGACTAACCAATTGTAGTTGTGCATCCATGCTCCTACAGGACAGAAACATGGCATTATATTGACAACATAAAACTGTGCAAGGAAGCAGACAGTGCGACCAAATATGTGCCATGTTTCAAGACTTTCACCACTGACATGCGTTGAGTCTTATCTGTGGTTCTTCAT
Source organism: Ariolimax columbianus (assembly GCA_036924085.1). NCBI lineage: Eukaryota > Metazoa > Mollusca > Gastropoda > Stylommatophora > Arionidae > Ariolimax > Ariolimax columbianus. The sequence continues at coordinate 35,989,215 of JAVGWX010000004.1, read as the reverse complement.
TCTACACATGTTGCATCATGTCAACATGATAGGACTTGGGGTGTGAAGATAAATGAAGAGCGGCTACCTCATTGAATGAGGTTTCAGTTTATTCAATAGAATAAAGATAAATGAAGAGCGGCTACCTCATTGAATGAGGTTTCAGTTTATTCAATAGAATAAAGATAAATGAAGAGCGGCTACCTCATTGAATGAGGTTTCAGTTTATTCAATAGAATAAATATAAATGAAGAGCGGCTACCTCATTTGCTTAAAGAAAGTTTGGGTCAAAGTTCAAAGTGGCAGATCTCAGCAAACGTCTAAGATGTATGTCATAAATAGATAGTTTGGTAACAAACGCTATACTTTCCTACTCTTGAGCTGATTGAGAGAAAGGGAAAATGTGATGTGAATCCCCAGGAGACTATTAGGTATAACACTGAGCAAGTCTGTACCATGAAGACTCAGATGTGTCTATTTGTGTTGAGTAGGGAAGTGTTCTTACGTCAGTACAGCTTTGCAATGGGTACACCTAAAACATGCTTTGTGGTACACTCGCTTGTTCATCTCAAGCCGCTCCATCGCGTAAACTGTTCTGTCGCAAGCCCCACATTTCTCCGTCCGTATGGCCGCCCTCATGCTCTTGCTGCGGCCCACCTAGCGAGACGATATTAGTAAAAGAAACAAACACAGCATGAACCAAACCAGCAAACAAACAAGTGAACCCAAAAGACAGAAGGTTTAAGAGAAACGACGAGGGAGGCATAAAGCTGATCTTGTAGTGACCAGCAGCCATGGCTAGTACAAGGTGGCAAGTCAGTCAAAATAAGTGATTAAAAAAATATCAGCACTTCTAACATTTGTTCTATCACATTATGTTTATGTAAACTCATAACATTTGATCACTTAAATTATGTCTATGTTCATAACATTTAACGTATAACATTTTATCACTTAAATTTGGTTTATGTCCTTAAAAACATTAAAATCATTACATTTTATCAATTAAGTTCGTTTTCATAAAAATATAAGAACATTTGTTCAATAACATTATGTTTATATCTATTAAACATTTGCTCAATTACATTATGTTTATATTTCTTAAAAACATCAAAACCTTTGTTCAATTGCATTATGTTTATATTCATTGAAACAATATAAATCATAACATTTGCTCAGTTACATTATGTTTATATTCTTAAAAACACAATTCCTAATATTTGCAGTTACGTTATGTTTATATTCCTTAAAAAAAAAAGAACTTCTAACATTTGTTCAGTTACATGGTTTTATTCAATGCTTCTGGCATTGATCAATTTACATTATATTACTTGCATATTAATTTAAACACTTTGATGTTTTCTAATGTCTGTTTATTTTTAAATTTCCATACAAATTTTAACTTGTGAATCTAACCCAGGAAGTAAAAATATAACAATAATATAAATTGAGCATCTGTTAGACATTTATTACCCCTGACATTTAGTTGTAACAATTTATCTGCCTAACACTTGTTAATTTGAAACAAAGTCATCACTTTAAACAGCTTTGCACTACCAGAATTGTTTAAAATAAACTTCAAAGGAATCACTGAAATAACAATGTCCAATTTGATCCTCAAATCTGAGAACATGAACAAAGACATGAAATAAAAATGAAATGAACAAGTTACCAATAAAATCATGAACGAACTTGCTATGTGCTCTAATATGTTCCAGGTGTACACACACACATCACTAGGGAAGTAAAGATAAAGGCTCAGACTATATGACCTACTAACAGAACAGCCTTGGACATGATGATGTGAACGAAGACAAGTAAACATATCATGCACTAGACAACCATAGGGCATGTGGTCACAATGAAAATCAAATGTCTGTAGAAGACACATATAGGTCAGTCTGGCTTCTGTTGTGGCCCATTTCAGCTGCCTCGTCCGAATAAACTGGTCAGATAATTTATTTCAGATCAGTCATTTCTTTCTTCCCCAATCTTACTGTAGTAGGTTAATTGTTGTCATTTGTGTTGTTCATTATACTTGACAAAGACCTTTTGGTGGTAACATAAATTTGTTTTATTTTTGTATGTGTACCCATGCCGAACTGACCCATACTTGTCTATGTGTTTATTGGCATGCGATATAAAGACATACCTCTCCAACATTTGGCTTTGATACTGACAAATCTGTCTAGCCTTAGAAAGACATACCTCTCCAACATTTGGCTTTGATACTGACAAATCTGTCTAGCCTTGGAAAGACATGCCTCTCCAACATTTGGCTTTGATACTGACAAATCTGTCTAGCCTTAGAAAGACATGCCTCTCCAACATTTGGCTTTGATACTGACAAATCTGTCTAGCCTTAGAAAGACATGCCTCTCCAATATTTGATTTGGATACTGACAAATCTGTCTAGCCTTAAGATAAAATATAGTTATTTAACCATCTCTCCATCACACTTTTTATTTAACCACCTCTCCATCAGACTATTTATTTAACCAGTTTTTTAACCAGCTCTCCATCACACTTATTATTTAACCAGTTATTTAACCAACTCTACATCACACTTTTTATTTAACCAGTTATTTAACCAGCTCTACATCACACCTATTATTTAACCAGTTATTTAACCAGCTCTTTTTATTTAACCAGTTATTTAACCAGCTCTCCATCACACCTATTATTTAACCAGCTATTTAACCAGCTCTCAATCACACCTATTATTTAACCAGCTATTTAACCAGCTCTCCATCACACCTATTTTTTTACCGGCTCTCCATCACACCTATTATTTAACCGGCTCTCCATCACACCTATTATTTAACCAGTTATTTAACCAGCTCTCCATCACACCTATTATTTAACCGGCTCTCCATCACACCTATTATTTAACCAGTTATTTAACCAGCTCTCCATCACACCTATTATTTAACCGGCTCTCCATCACACCTATTATTTAACCAGTTATTTAACCAGCTCTCCATCACACCTATTATTTAACCAGTTATTTAACCGGCTCTCCATCACACCTATTATTTAACCGGCTCTCCATCACACCTATTATTTAACCAGCTCTCCATCACACCTATTATTTAACCAGCTCTCCATCACATTTATTATTTAACCAGTTATTTAACTGGCTCTCCATCACACCTATTATTTAACCAGCTCTCCATCACACCTATTATTTAACCAGCTCTCCATCACACCTATTATTTAACCAGCTCTCCATCACACCTATTATTTAACCAGCTCTCCATCACACCTATTATTTAACCAGCTCTCCATCACACCTATTATTTAACCAGTTATTTAACCAGCTCTCCATCACACCTATTATTTAACCGGCTCTCCATCACACCTATTATTTAACCAGTTATTTAACCAGCTCTACATCACACCTATTATTTAACCAGTTATTTAACCAGCTTTCCATCACACCTATTATTTAACCGGCTCTCCATCACGCCTATTATTTAACCAGTTATTTAACCAGCTCTCCATCACACCCATTATTTAACCAGCTCTCCATCACACCTATTATTTAACCAGTTATTTAACCAGCTCTCCATCACACCTATTATTTAACCAGTTATTTAACCGGCTCTCCATCACACCTATTATTTAACCAGTTATTTAACCAGCTCTCCATCACACCTATTATTTAACCAGTTATTTAACCGGCTCTCCATCACACCTATTATTTAACCGGCTCTCCATCACACCTATTATTTAGCCAGTTATTTAACCAGCTCTCCATCACACCTATTATTTAACCAGCTCTCCATCACACCTATTATTTAACCGGCTCTCCATCACACCTATTATTTAACCAGCTCTCCATCACACCTATTATTTAACCAGCTCTCCATCACACCTATTATTTAACCAGCTCTCCATCACACCTATTATTTAACCAGTTATTTAACCAGCTCTCCATCACACCTATTATTTAACCAGTTATTTAACCAGCTCTCCATCACACCTATTATTTAACCAGCTCTCCATCACACCTATTATTTAACCAGCTCTCCATCACACCTATTATTTAACCAGTTATTTAACCAGCTCTCCATCACACCTATTATTTAACCAGTTATTTAACCAGCTCTCCATCACACCTTTTATTTAACCAGCTCTCCATCACACCTATTATTTAACCAGTTATTTAACCAGCTCTCCGTCACACCTATTATTTAACCAGTTATTTAACCGGCTCTCCATCACACCTATTATTTAACCAGTTATTTAACCAGCTCTCCATCACACCTATTATTTAACCGGCTTTCCATCACACCTATTATTTAACCAGCTCTCCATCACACCTATTATTTAACCAGCTCTCCATCACACCTATTATTTAACCAGTTATTTAACCAGCTCTCCATCACACCTATTATTTAACCAGTTATTTAACCAGCTCTCCATCACACCTATTATTTAACCAGTTATTTAACCAGCTCTCCATCACACCTATTATTTAACCAGCTCTACATCACACCTATTATTTAACCAGTTATTTAACCAGCTCTCCATCACACCTATTATTTAACCAGTTATTTAACCAGCTCTACATCACACCTATTATTTAACCAGCTCTACATCACACCTATTATTTAACCAGCTCTCCATCACACCTATTATTTAACCAGTTATTTAACCAGCTCTACATCACACCTATTATTTAACCAGCTCTACATCACACCTATTATTTAACCAGTTATTTAACCAGCTCTCCATCACACCTATTATTTAACCAGTTATTTAACCAGCTCTACATCACACCTATTATTTAACCAGCTCTACATCACACCTATTATTTAACCAGTTATTTAACCAGCTCTACATCACACCTTTTATTTAACCAGTTCTGCATTCCGCGTTCTATTTAACCAGCTCTCCGTCACACCTTTTTATCGCTGATGCTAATGAAGTATGACATTTGTATATGAATAAATTATTGTAATCACAGTAATTCTTATTACTGTCTGGATTTATCTAGCTTTTCATATGATGAAACTTTTCTTGGAACAAACCAATCCTATCTTTATACTTACTTATTAAATAAAATTATCTTCTTTGAATAATATTAAATGAAAACCAAAAATTTAATCAGAACAAGAAAAGCATTTGAAGAAAAAAAACATGTATGTATTTACACAAATCAACAGAGATGTTTAACTTGAAAGTAGCAATGAACAAAATATGTTTGTCTATTATTGGTTTACAACACTGCACATTGAAAGCTATGCGTAAGGCCATTTGAATGTGAAAATCTATTATTTTCTTAAAAGCATTAGTTAAGACTAACAAGTTCATATATATATATATTATCCATTGATTGGTAAGTTAGGTAGCACAGTTCTGTAAATATCTAAGTTGAATGTGCCAAACATTCATATTTTAATGGGTGAGACTTTCATGTATTCGTTTTTGAAATGTATCTATTTTCAGGAGAGATCCTACATTCTAACATGTCTTGTTGATTGGGAGCTTCCAGGTGAATCGGATTTGTATAATTCGAAAAGCAGTCAGTTTTAAATGTCAATTATGGGACTAATAACGAGGACAAGAACAGGTAAATTGTGATTGTTTGTTTACAGAGGAGTAGATGGATAAGTTGTTAGTCAAGATGTTTCTTGAACAAGAAGACCCGGATTCAAAACCCTGGTAATGCATTGGTTATCATTATCCTTCCAAAATGTACCCTAGATATGGATAAGGCTGACATTTTGGTACCCTAGATATGGATAAGGCTGACATTTTGGTACCCTAGATATGGATAGACTGACATTTTGGTACCCTAGATATGGATAAGGCTGACATTTTGGTACCCTAGATATGGATAGACTGACATTTTGGTACCCTAGATATGGATAAGGCTGACATTTTGGTACCCTAGATATGGATAAGACTGACATTTTGGTACCCTAGATATGGATAAGACTGACATTTTGAAGTCTGATCAATGGCCGCATTTTGGGAGATGACATAGAAATAGGTGAACCAGCAATTCAAACTGCAGATCTTTGATATCGAACAAGGCTCATGATGAATGGAGAGCAAGAGAGGACAGAGCAGAAGTGTGTACAACCAACGAGCTGCAGGAACCATCTGGTGTGTCCAGAGTGCAGTCAAGTCGATTCTTAGTAACAGAACAGAATCAGAGTAAAATAAAAACCCAGCCCGTGGAAGCCTCAGGGGCAGCAGTATCAATCCCCCAGGTCCCAGTAATGACAATATAGAGCGAAGAATATTGAAGATCTCTATTCGAGATCGAATCTGCAAAGCAGAGATCAAACGTCGTTCACTGACATCACAGGTGTCACACTATTAGAAAAATACAGATGGACAGGTCATGTGGTGCACATGTTGGATAACAGATGGACACATAGAGTGACGTCATTGTGGCCCTATAACTTTAGACACACTCGCAGGTAACCAAGGATGAAGTGGAGTAATGGCCTGAAGGAGACCATGGGCCCAACATGGTACACCAAGGGAAAAAAAGTGAAATGAGTTTACTCAACATTTGGCTACCTGACACATGTGCCTGATTGAATACCAGGATTTAGAGATTAGAGATAAAAAAACCAACAGAAACCAAGCACAAATAATCAGATGCCAGGGACTCTAACATCTGATAATGTGAACATTGGATTCAGTGAATGGTGACTTGTATAACAAGTATGAAAGGGTCATGAGATACAAAAGGTGGTTCTCAAAGTAAATGTTTTACTGTTGTTGCTGTTAAATGTCCACAATGAGTTTATTTACTCTTTTGTGTGCTCTGAAAAGAGCGCTGTGGCAGGTCGCTGTGACTTTCCTCACATCCCGAGTGTGCTCATAAAGTTCCAGGCTGTTCTGCTATATTTGGCTTCATCTGTGTGACACTCACTACTACAGTTATCACATCTCATTAACCAGACTGCCTTGTAAGCAGCCTGTTTTCTGAGAACTTTACATGGAAAAGAAAAGTGGTCTTGATCAGCATAAATTATGCCAGACCCTTATGCAATGCACTGGTCAGTACGTTGTGCCTGATCAGACTAACATTTCACTTCCCCTTGTTTTGCCAAATTAAATGAAAAAGACTAGTTAAAATGAAGGTGTTTATATATATATTGACTTGTTGCTTATACATAAGTGCCTCGATTGTGGCATGATTTGTGCAGTCCTCCCTGGAAATGGGCTGTTTTCATGGCAGCCTGGCTAACGAGGCAAGGGATTGACATGATCCCTGTAGTAGTGAGCAGATGAAGTCTAGCATAGTACAACCTTCTGGAGGACCCAGATCCACCTTCATCAGCACGCTAGGGATGTGAGGAAAGCTACTGCAACCTGTCACTAAACATCCTTTTCAGGGCGCATAAAAGAGTAACCTACTCATTGTGGGCATTCGCAAACAACAATATATAATATTACACCAAATACTAACAGTATGTTAATGAAAGATGAACTGTCTGATGTGCCAGTATAACTTGTCAGTATATATCAATGGTTGAGATCCCTTCATCAATGTATAGAAAAAAACAACGATACAAATAAAAATGAATAATATAACGTATAGATACCAATATAATTCAAAAAAACGGCTATGCCCACACAAATTTACAAAATAATAATTACTACACTTAAACATTAAATTTAAAAGAAAAAATTTTTTTTGTAAGTACAACTCATCTATAAGTCAAATGCTAAGCAAAATGAAAGCCCAAAGATTGCATCGGCTCAAAAATCATGTAGAAAAATAGCAAAAATAATCAACTGGCAGACCATAGTTGAAACAGAAACAAGCAACAAGTCAAATTGACAATGCATCTACACTACAGCATACACAATAACAACTATCCTTTGGTAAGGCAAATTAGGCAGTACAAGTCTGAAACTGTCAATTGTTTCATGTGCCAAGCAAAAACATTTTAATGGGTAAGGCTTTGATGTCATTTTGTCATATTTGAAATGTTTGAGAACGGAAGATTTGAGGAATCTATTTCCAGTAAAAATCCTACATTCTGAAACCTATTAGTGATTGTGAGCTTCCATATACCTCAGGTATGCCTAATTCTCAGGTGGACATTTTAAAATGTAAATTAAGGGAGGAATAACGAAGACAAAAACAGGTCAATTGTGATAGTTGTGACACAGAAGCAGGTGGTCAAATGGTCAGGTAATTAGTTTCTTGACAAGGAGACCCGGATTCAAAACCCTGGTAGTGTATAGGTTATTATAGTATGAGAAAGTTTTTTTTCCCTTTATTTCTCTGTACATTTACATTTCAATCTGTCATAAAAACTATTATTTTTTATTGAAAAATACACCAAGTAATTGAGAAGAAAAAAAGGAGAAATAATTTAATTCCAAATAGAGAAAGAAATGTGAAGGGGAAAAAAGCATGCAATTCTTATGAAATTCCAGATTCTTTGGTTTCCTGGAGCCCAGATTTTAGGACATTCACTGCATATGCAAAAATCCAAATACATTTGAACTGTACTTGAGAAAGTCTCATACACTAAAAGGGAGTTATTCTTGTAATGTCTGGTGAATCAACTTGGTTTTAAAAAAATAACAATAGCATCAAATTAAAACAATTGAAAATAATTTTAAATGTTGCTTTTCTCAAAAATAAAAGACACAATTTCACCAGCAGTACACGTTTTCAGGATAAATACATTTTTTAATAAATGTTATTTAAAAAAGGGTAGATCACTTTTGCTTATATTACTGTAATGGCATATTGTCCATACACTATGATTAGTTTATTATGGTTCAGTTACATTATTTTCCAACATCTCGAAAAGCATTGGGTGTACAAGTACAGCCTGTACATGTACATAAAAACACGGTGCTAAAATCTTGATAAAAAGACAACAAAATTTACTGATTTTATACATTTTTCAACAAAATGTTCACTTTCTCAAATACAAGCTTAATTTTTAATAAAAAATATAAAACAAAAGAGTGGAACAAAATGCATGTCTGTTTATCTGGTGGACTCAATATATTAGATGAATCTCACTAGTTGGAAAGGTTCTACATTTTCTTCATTCACTACAAAATATTAGAGTGGTCTGCCAGGGTCTTTGTGTATGACAAGGACAAGAATAGCACCACTGCCCCACAGAGAGCATGTCGTTAGAGGTGACCTGTGTGTGACATGGCATAACACCGGTCATGGTTAGGTGGTTTGTTTAGAGCAGCATCGTTGGCGCCTAGCAGGCTGCAAGTCTGCTTTGCTCTAATGTTTGATTTTATTAAGATGAACTCGCACATCGGTTAACCACCTTCCGCAGCATTTGCCCCAACGCAGCAGAGTATTAAGCCACTTAAGCCTAGCCCGCTAAGCAGGAAATCCTCTTCCTGGTAACATCCAGCTCATACCAGAGCTAGGACCTGTACACGGGCATTTGCCCCTGTACAGGTCAACTAAAGTAAAAGTAAAGTATCACATAGCATTACTGCCGTAGGGGTGTGAGGTGTTAGCGATCTCACATTTTAAAGGCTCGGCTATATGAGGGCGGTAGCCATCTCCTTTCCCTCGCCGCTTTTACTTCCCGGACTGAACCGGTACCCATTTAAGGCTGGGTCGACCCAGGAGCCATTGCGGTCTGAAAAAAAACATTACCGCCTCAACTGAGGAATGAACCCAGGACCACTCAGATGCGACAAAGCCAGTGCGTTAACCACTGCGCTACGCAGCTCCAACTATGAAATGTTATAATTTTAGGATAAAAGCAAAATGGTTGATAAATAAATAGAAGATGTTAGACTAGCTGCCAATATATGCATGAGTAATGAGCCGAGACTTGTTTCCCCATAAACAAGCTACTGCTACATTGCAGAACCCTAACAAACCTTGTCTTGAAATTTGTGATTGGCACCGTCCACCATGTGACCACTTTCAGATTCATTACTATAGATGGAGTCCTAGTAGGAGGACGACGATGGCATTATCAAGCAAACAAACAAAAGCTATTTAAAGCCAAACAAACATAATAACACAATGAAGGAGGCCTCAATCAAATGTAACACAATAACCATCTTAAACAGCTACCACATCCAAGGAAGGCAGCAGACACACAACCAACCCACTCCCAGGTCAGGGAGGCAGAAATGAAAAATAACAATATGCGACTTTCGAGGTCCCGTAATTGGAATCAGTGCGATTTAATACCTTTAACAATGCTATTGGATGGTGGTACAGGTATAGGGCTTTGGTACCAGCTCGACATTGTACTGTGGTGAGTGTAGTCCACTCAGCACTGAGGGCACCCACCTCAGCATTGCACATAGGTGAGTGAGCCCAGCACAGCATTAAACCTGAAGAAATGTGTCCCATGCCTACTACAAAGCTGAAACACACAGGACTTTTCTAGCTCTTGTATGTTGGTGGAGATTGTAAGGCCAACCAAGGACTGCTCATCATTATTTAGCCTGGCATAGACATTGCACACTCGTCTGCACTAAATTTCTCCCTGTAGTCAGGAAGTGATAGGTGAAAATGAAGGCAACAGGATCCCCAAGACTTGTATCTAGAAGCCTCAATAGCTAACTCTCAGGGAGGCTGATTAGAAGAAGCAGAAAGATTGAAGACCTCCATTGTATGTTGACAGAACAATACTGACATGATCACTGGTAATTGATTACATCCACATACCCCTACTAGATGTGTTGAGCTTATGTCTTGTTGTAGGAAAGGGATCGGCTTCATGACTGTCATGGCATGCTCCAGTTTATCCAGCCGTTAAAAAAATTGCTATCTAATTCTGCTCTGAGTTAAGTAAGTCAAGGTAGCAAGAAAGAATAAAAATAGCCACCCTGTTTTAAAACTTAAGAACCAGGATAATCAAGTATTCAACACTTCAGCACCTACAACAATTTATATGTTAATACTTGAATCTGCCTACCCCATCATCATCATTTATTTATCCAGTTTCCCTTGGAATATAGGGCAGCAACAGGTGATCTCCATCTTTTTCTATTCTATGCCATCTTCTTGAATTCAGCCCATGATACCCCCTGTCTGAACTGACTTCCTCTTCATCCATTTTTCGTCAGATGTTTCTCTGCCTTCCTAATCATCTCTTTTTCCCTGTGGGTACCAACCCAGTGCATATCTGGTTGTACTCCCTTCTGTGGGTGCTTAATTTCTTCTGTTTTGTTCACAGACGTCTGCAATCCCACCATTGCTGCTTCATATTTTAGCATTTTTATCTTTCCTTGCATATCTTGCTGCTTATGTGAGAGCATACATATATCATTAGCAAAATCTAAATCTTCCAGCTGCTTATCAAATCCTACCATTTGGTGTTTGTCACATAACCCAGCCCATAACCATGAGAACAATTCTTAGAAATAGTACCTCTATTTGAACAGCAAATAGATCTAACAGTAAGCCTTTGTGGACTATTCTATAGGCGGTCTCATATAAATCTTGTATAATTCTCGTTCATTTTTCAGATATCCCATAGTGTTTGAGCATTTACCCCGGTACACTATAAAGCATGTCATTTGTTATGCATATCTATAGTGCAGTACCTGTGTTCTACTTGAAAGTATGAATGAACTTACAATCAGATAGTTAATGACTACTCAATAGCGTTCACTGCATACAGTGATATCATTTAAGAGGCCCTCTTTTTGTTCTTTCTCCAACACATTGTTTTTTAAAAGCAGAATGCGCAGTGTTATTGTGTCTATAGGCCCAATCAATCTGACATCAAGTCAAGTAATTCCACCTAGGCCTGTCGGGATGACTGTCCATGGCCACGATTAATGGACAGAGTCCCAGGCACCATGCAGGACAGATGGCGTGGAGGTCATGTGTCTCGATGGCTGTTGGGATGATGGTACGGCCTTTTCCTGCCCTGATTTTTTCCAGGTACAGGTGAAAAGCTGTCGAGCCTAAATGTTCTGCGAGAGAGGCAAGCCGCATGGTTGAAGAAAGGGTCAATGACTAGGTTGTGCTAGCCGACTCCAAAGATCATCGGTTGTGCATGTGCAAATCATTGGGCCATTTCCGATCTTGCTGTAAAACACTAGAGCAAAAACTGTTTTTTAATTAATTTAATTGTTGAGCGCCTGGCCATGTTTGCCAAGTCATGTGACCAGATCCCTTGCCCGCTGCCTTAGCTCTCCTAACTGCAAGTCAACATAATATCTTAGTGTACAAGTCTCTTTGTGGTCAAATAAAATCTTCAAATATACAAGAAAGGAATAACTATAGCAACAAATAAAAGGTACTGTAAATAACATCAAACAACAACCAACAAATGTGTTAGACAATATAAACAACAACCAATTATAAAAAAACAAATATAGCAAACATCAAATCTAAGAACTTGCGCAGTATGGAATACACAAAAAATATTTATAATAACATTAATGGGTGAGTGGGAGTGGGCAGGAGAAAGAATGGCTGTTGACAGGTGAGAATGCGTTAAAAGAGACCAACAAGAGGAGCACCCAGATACAAATCATGATATTCCTACCTTAAACACATCTAACAATTGTCATTCCTCTATACGGACAAATTTCTCATTTTAAACAAAAATTATTCTAACAAAGTATAAATTTAGGTCATGGAGAAATATTTTTGATCAGACTGATTCATAATTAAATACCTCTGTATAAATTATAAGGAGCAACAACATTAACATTGAATGTATATGCTTTTAAATGATTACATGGGAGGCACGTGCCCTGGTGCCCCTTCTATGAACCTGCCCCTGGCTGCTGACATGTACTGCATGCAGGATAAAAGACAAGAAAACAACTTCTAACAACTGTGGTTGGTACCAACTCTCCTATGATCTCTAATGTGCTTTCAACAAAATATTCACAAGAACTATACGTTACATGTATAACTGATCAATCTATATATATTGCGTTATTAAAATAGCATTCGACAATTTTTTCTTTAGGCAAATCAATTTGGTATGTGGATAAAAAATCAATTGGTATGTGGATAAAAAATCAATTGGTATGCGGATAAAAAATCAATAGGTATGTTGATAAGAAACCACCAAGCAGGTGTGTGGATAAAGAGTTTGATTTAACCGATAAAAATTATGTTTATTTCATATTCTTACACGACTTTGATCATAGCCAGAAGGGCTGACTTGTTTTACTGAGTAGAGCTTCGCCTGACTTATTCTTATTGGCAATTGTATGGAAACTCAAGCAGTCAGTTTACTGTTTGTTGTTCTTGTCAAATAAGAAATGAACAATAAACAACAATGATAGAACAATCAATAAATGAGAAGAAACCAATACATGAATGGGGAACAAACCTTTCGCGTTGTTTTACGTGGCGTTTCTGGCTCCTGTTGAAGAAAGTCATTGTTTTCTCGTTAGAAGTCATTCAGCCATCCCCTGTTAGTTATTCTACAGTAGGCTCCCTTACATGACAAATACATCTGACAAACAGGCAAGCAAGCAGGCAGGATAACAAGCAAGGAGTTGACCATTCTGTGTGCTGGACACAGTATCTCTTATCCTCAAGAGAATAAGCCTAGAGGTCAACTATTGTTAAAAAGGGCCTTCTCTGCAGTACTTTCACCAACAAGTTTTACTAATTTGAAACATGAAAGTTAACAACCAAAATCAAAGTCATATTTAAGCAAGTGCAGGGCACACACTGTCTTTTAACATCACTTCCGATTGTGTACAGGTTGTGAATATAAGTTTGAATGACTCAGGAAAAGTAGTCCAACCGTGGACTCCCAATAACTGTGATAACAACATTCAATGGCAGGGAAACAATAACCTTCATTGCCAAAACTGGAGACTTTTAATAACTGATAACAACATTCAATGGCAGGGAAACAATAACCTTCATTGCCAAAACTGGAGACTTTTAATAACTGATAACAACATTCAATGGCAGGGAAACAATAACCTTCATTGCCAAAACTGGAGACTTTTAATAACTGATAACAACATTCAATGGCAGGGAAACAATAACCTTCATTGCCAAAACTGGAGACTTTTAATAACTGATAACAACATTCAATGGCAGGGAAACAATAACCTTCATTGCCAAAACTGGAGACTTTTAATAACTGATAACAACATTCAATGGCAGGGAAACAATAACCTTCATTGCCAAAACTGGAGACTTTTAATAACTGATAACATTCAATGGCAGGGAAACAATAACCTTCATTGCCAAAACTGGAGACTTTTAATAACTGATAACATTCAATGGCAGGGAAACAATAACCTTCATTGCCAAAACTGGAGACTTTTAATAACTGATAACAACATTCAATGGCAGGGAAACAATAACCTTCATAGCCAAAACTGGAGACTTTTAATAACTGTGATAACATTCAATGGCAGGGAAACAATAACCTTCATTGCCAAAACTGGAGACGTTTAATAACTGATAACATTCAATGGCAGGGAAACAATAACCTTCATTGCCAAAACTGGAGACTTTTAATAACTGATATAACATTCAATGGCAGGGAAACAATAACCTTCATTGCCAAAACTGGAGACTTTTAATAACTGTGATAACATTCAATGGCAGGGAAACAATAACCTTCATTGCCAAAACTGGAGACTTTTAATAACTGATAACATTCAATGGCAGGGAAACAATAACCTTCATTGCCAAAACTGGAGACTTTTAATAACTGATAACAACATTCAATGGCAGGGAAACAATAACCTTCATTGCCAAAACTGGAGACTTTTAACTCAAATATGTCTGTCTGCTGCTCACTATAAAACTGGAAATTCTGTTTTTAAATATAACAATGGGGAGAAGACTTGTGCAGTTAAAAAGGCTAGTGAACCGGTTCACAGCCCAAATTTGCTGGGTTCGGACCCTTGGAACAGCTGGTGGTACCCTTATTGGAAGGAAACTTTTATTTGTTAATGTGTGCTAAATTAGGATTAATAGATGATTAGGTGCAAAAAACAGTTCAATGCACATATCATTTGGGGGGTTTTGAGGAAGGGGGGGGGGCGGGGGGTGTACCACCATAAACGTGGATACAAACCACACAGAAAAATCAAATAACAACCAAACAACCTATGGTCAGTCTCTATATCTCTCCCTACCTATCTCTCTCTCTTTCGGTAACTTTCTTTTTCCCTACCTATCTTTCTCTCTCTACTTCTCTCACTGTCCCTCTCTACTTCTCTCACTCTCCCTATCTCTCTTTGTACCTTTCCCTCTCCCTACCTCTCTATCTCCGTAACTATCTCTCTATACCTTTCTATCTTTGTACCATTCTCTCTCTCTACCTACCTCTCTACCTACCTCTCTCTCTGTACCTTTCTCTCTCCCTACTTCTCTCTCTTGATCACTTTCTCTCTACATCTCCCTTTATACATCTATCTCTCTCTCTATACATCTACATCTCTCTCTACATCTCTCTCTCTCCATCTCTCTCTATATCTCTCTCTCTCTCTCCATCTCTCTCTCTCTCTACATCTCTCTCTCTACATCTCTCTCTACATCTCTCTCTCTCTACATATCTCTCTCTCTGCATCTCTCTCTCTCCATCTCTCTCTCTCCATCTCTCTCTCCATCTCTCTCTCTCTACATCTCTCTCTCTCCACATCTCTCTCTCCATCTCTCTCTCCACATCTCTCTCCACATCTCTCTCTACATCTCTCTCTCTCCATCTCTCTCTCTACATCTCTCTCTCTACATCTCTCTCTACATCTCTCTCTCTCCATCTCTCTCTACATCTCTCTCTCTGTCTCTCTCTCTCCATCTCTCTATCTACATCTCTTTCACTACATCTCTCTCTCCATCTCTCTCTCTACATCTTTCTCTCCATCTCTCTCCATCTCTCTCTATCTCTCTCTACATCTCTCTCCATCTCTCTCCATCTCTCTCTCTCCATTTCTCTCTACATCTCTCTCTCTCTCTCTACATCTCTCTCTCCCCTTTCCTCATTGGTTCATCATTCACCTTGATATTCCACCTGCAGATGGGCCAATATTTCAGTTTTTCTAACAGCAAATATAATAGCAATGTTTTTAACATAATTATGTTGCTATTCCCAAGCACGCCCCTCTTTAAGTCGCATTTTACAACATGCATGAAAGGTCTCAGTGGTCCTACTTTTCCCACCTCGGATAGCACTCGGATTACCGCCATTGTAATATCGTGGCATATTCGGCATACAAAATAGCAAGGCCTACACTCTTGAGCAGCGTGTAAAAGATCTTAGTCCTAATAAAGATGAAACTCAAGAAAGAAAACACATACGAGCGCAGACGGCTAAACAAAGAGTTTTCATAAAACTGAACAGCAAAACCAATTCTACAAAAAAGTGCTCGTCCGTCATTCTGTCACTAAGCTACAGAACCAACAGAATGAGTCAGCAGACGTGTGAGTAATGGCGGCATATGGCGGGTTCAGATCCGCGATTCCTAGCTGCATTCAGAAAATTGGATGTCGGTAGTTCTATTACAACTTTCGGGTGAATTTAGAAATAAATTGCGTTAGGATTATCGGCAATGCGCCCTGCTGGCCAGTATTTTCATGCACCAAGCGGAACTTAAAACGTACTGCGTCAAATTGTGCATAGGATGAGTGTTGTCTCCAAATGTGTACTTAATGGCGCATCTTTCGCCAGAATTGGTTCGCATTTAAAACTCGACATAGAGTGCTGTTACAGCAGCCTGGCCAACGAGGTGGGGATTGATATTGTGATCCCATATTGGTGGGCCTGCTGATAAGTTGTTTTACTACAGCCAGAGTCCACCTTCTTCAGCATGTCTCGTAATATAAAAAGACTAATCGTAACCTACTTACCCCACTGTTACCGGAGACTGAAAGCATAGCAAAAGATAGTAACGGTAACCTGACAGACATGTCATAAGAGGCTACTAATGAGGGTTAGTCATGAGGCACATCCTATCGAAACTTGAACCCACAAAACGTCAACAGACATGGACAGGTGATGACTTGACTTGTATTTAATGAAGACCTGTGCTCCACTGGGAACTGAACAAATGTCATTGATTGATTCATTGCAAGACAATCCCAAAGAAGCATCGTCAAGCGTGAAGAACTCAGTAGAGCAGCTGTAACAACATTCACCACCTCACCACTGAGCGAGTCTACAACCACCTCACCACTGAGCGAGTCTACAACCACCTCACCACTGAGCGAGTCTACAACCACCTCACCACTGAGCGAGTCTACAACCACCTCCCCACTGAGCGAGTCTACAACCACCTCACCACTGAGCGAGTCTACATTGGAGCTGCTTCAGAAACTCATCTGTCCCGGCTGTTTGTCAAATATCATTTACGAAAGACAAGGAACAGTTTTATTGCTAATTCAAGGAATTATTAATCTTATTTTAATTCTAAAGAAACGTTATGATATAAATTCCATATATATTTAGAAGGAATAAAACAGCATTGAAGAAGATGAAAGTCATGTGCGAAAAGAAGAGTCATGTGTGAATGGACGTAAGTCATGTGTGAATAGAAAAGCGTCATGTTTGAATAGAAGAACGTCATGTGTGAATAGAAAAACGTCGTGCGTGAATAGAAAATCGTCATATGTGAATATAAAAACGCCATGTGTGAATAGAAGAACGTCATGTGTGAAATAAATTTGTTTAATGCAATTTAATAAATAAGTGGAGTGTGGACTTTCGATACTCAATTATTTAACAAAGACATTGTACTGGTTATTTGTGTGTAGTTTGTCACATTGTACTGAGTCATTACAGCAATAACTAAAATGACATTTTCAGATCTGTATTGCCTCGGTCAAGGTCAGCAAATGTCGCACTTGTCATAATAAAGACATGGTCATTCCAAAGGAGATGAAACGACGTTGAGAATTACAAGAAAGGTACACAGAAAGAGTTGGAATCTACTATCGCTTCTCCCCTGGACAGGATAGATATTGTCTTTACAGCAGACACTAAAGTGACAACCTTTCTTCAGCTGACAGCAAACACATAGAGTCTGTCAATTTTCTCGCCCTGATCCTTTTTGGGCGCTCCTGTAACATCGAGCCAGATGATCGAATTATTTGTCGAAGTACGCGAAATATCGACTTTCAAATTGTATACGATGCCGCCAAAATGGCAAATTTGACTTATGATTGCCGCCAGAAGTCACGCGTGTACTAACACTCGCCCATTATACTTGCTGAGCTTGTAAGAAAGTTCTGGAAAGAGCTAATACAATAGTTTCTGATTGAGTAGCACAGTGGTAGAGCGTTATATTCTAACGGCAAAGGCACTGACACGTCACAGTTCACCCAGCTGTAAATGGTTACATAGCTTACTTCTTAGGGAATGAGCGGAAGCAAACTGCCAACTCCACCTCATAAAATGCTGAGCCTAGCCCAATGAAGTCTTTTACACTTAATCCCCGACAGCGGTGTCTGCTATGGAATTGACTAACTTTACCTTTACTAACACGTGATACAATACATAAAGGTGTGAAGAACTGGATTTCAACATGGCTCAGAAGGAGAAGACCTTTGAAAGACAAGACCTCTGAAAGAGAAGCCGTCTGAAAGAGAAGCCCTCTGAAATGGACAAGACCGCTGAAAGAAAAGCCCTCTGAAAGAGAAACCATCTGAAAGGGACAAGACCTCTGAAAGGGACAAGACCTCTGAAAGGGACAAGACATCTGAAAGGGACAAGACCTCTGAAAGGGACAAGACCTCTGAAAGGGACAAGACCTCTGAAAGGGACAATACCTCTGAAAGAGAAGACCTCTCAAATGAACAAGACCTCTGAAAGACAAGACCTCTGAAATGGACAAGACCTCTGAAAGACAAGACCTCTGAAAGACAAGACCTCTGAAGCAGAAGACCTCTGAAAGAGAAGCCATCTGAAATGGACAAGACCTCTGAAAGACAAGATCTCTGAAGGAGAAGACCTCTGAAAGAGAAGACCTCTGAAGATGAAGACCTCTGAAGGATAATATCTCTGGAGGATAATACCTGCGAAGGGGAAGACCTCTGAAGGTGAAGACCTCTGAAGGTGAAGACCTCAGCGTTAGCACAAACAGGATCCATGAATCTGTTGCAAACATGCACATAGCCTCCAACTGTGTTTGTCTGGTCTCTGTTCTACTGCCCCTAAACGACGAGGTATGACGTGGGTGCGGATTCAGTATTTCTCTTTTTGCATTGGTCTACTCAACCATGAGAAATACTTCCATAATTATTGAACAATGGCACATATCAGTAAGGCTGAATATGCAGCGACTCATAGCTGGCTGCTTGCACCGGGGTAAAGGAGCCAGAGTTGACCATGACCCTACTCCGCCTCCAAGTGGCGGTACTGGAAACATACTGCACTAGTGCAGTCTGGCTAATCAAATAAGAATCGTAGTTGGAAGGCAAATCCGGGACCAAAATAAGTCAGCTGAGACCGAATGGGCTGCAGCGGTCAGCTACCCAAAGCTGACTGCTAGCGTCAGTGGCAACGACTCAAAGCTGAATGCTAGCGTCAGGGCCAGCGACCCAAAGCTGAATGCTAGCGTCAGGGCCAGTGACCCGAAGGTGAATGCTAGCGTAAGGGCCAGCGACCCAAAGCTGACTGCTAGCGTCAGGGCCAGCGACCCAAAGCTGACTGCTAGCGTCAGGGCAGAGACCCAAAGCTGACTGCTAGCGTCAGTGGCAACGACCCAAAGCTGAATGCTAGCGTCAGGGCCAGCGACCCATAGCTGACTGCTAGCGTCAGGGCCAGCGAACCAGAGCTGCCAAGACCCTTCTACACCTCCACGCGGTGATCCTAGTTAACAGGCTGCAACAGAGGAGACTGGCTAATGAGAGGGGATGGAAGAGGAAATGTTAAACCGGTACTAAAAAATGCCTGCTGAAGTCGGATGTGTCCGGTCGAAAAGTACAAATAATGCAGTCAAGCTGTAAACTACGACACAACGCATTCTGTTCTCGAGACAACATCCTGCTACTCACAAAGCCCTAGCGTGAGAACGAACGAAAAAGAAGAAGACAAAGAAGAGAAAAAGAGAAAATGCTTCGGGCCGAAATGGGCAGATATTAGAGCCTCACCGTAAACTACGATACAACGTTACATTGCCCTTTTGAGGACAAACGAAGAAGAAGAAGAAGGAGGAAGAAGAAGAAGTGTGACTCGTCATTATTACATTAGAAACAAACCAGTCTCTTAAATTTTATTTAAGAATGCACGTGCTATTGCGTGCGTATAAGCTCTATACAATAAACTTGATAAATGCTTAATTCTAGCGATGTTTCACCAGGAATAGTTCTTATTTAAACCTTCAGATATGATGCTATCAAGCTGGCGTCGGGGTCATGTGATATGTTATGTACACGCGTGTCAGACACAGAGCCAGTGGACGTTATTTCTTTCTTTAAACAATTGGAGAAATGGTGGTGAGTTCTGTGTAGAAGGACAACGTATTTTGTAAGAGGGGATTCCGAAGATTGAATATAACAACGCGAGAAAGCACATCGCACATTTACTGCGTTTGACAGAATGCTTCAAGAGGACCTTCCCAACCTAAAGACTACACGATAGGGTTCATTATAGTGACTCGCTAGTTGTTAGTGCTAGTTTTCCCGTAGGTTCAGCGGGAGAAGATGGTAAACAGGAATGTGGACTATTAGTATTACTGTTGTACGACATTGTTTATGTGGCGTATCTGCTGTATAATCAAAGAACATTACACTTCATTCTTTCAGAATCAGTTTACCGTTGATATTAACAGGAAAACAAATATTTTAAAACCTTTTTGGATCTCCTTCCTCCCCTTCCCCCCCCCCCCCGTGGGTGTGTGTAGGAGGGATGGGGGGAGGGGGTTGCGTACGTGGTGTGTGGATGATGTGTATGTAGGTGCGCGCGTGTTTGTTTAGTAAAAATAATGCCGTTCACATTGTTTAACCTTTCAAAAAAACCTTCGCGAATTTTACAAATATATGTACATATATGCTGTCTTTGTGCATTTGCGCACGTGTAAATAATGATATCGTTTGCGTTGTTATTGTTTATAAATAATACACAGGAACAGCACACGAACATGAGAAATCAAACAAATTATTTTTTTTTAAACAGGCACGCACGCACCCACACCACAGACCAAATCAGCTCAGCGAATGACTCACTGCATGAGCACACCAATGGGCACATTGATTTCTATAAAGTGGGTTAGGAGACTGGTTCTTATAACCAGTTCATTATGTCTTCACCAAGGAGTCGTGCTCTGGATGGATTACATTTCAGCTTCCAATAAAATCATTCAGCATAAGAGTATATCATCATACAAGAACAAAAAGGATACCGCAGCCTCGCTGTAAATTACGACAAAACGTCCTTTTCAGAAGGAAAACAGACGAAGAAATGAAACAAGACCACAAGACAGTCGTGTTATACGACACTGACAAATGAACAAACACCATGCCAGAACAATAAGTGCTAGTAGTTCTATTTCTTATCACACAAGTGCTAGTAGTTCTATTTCTTATCACACAAGTGCTAGTGGTTCTATTTCTTATCATACACGTGTTAGTGGTTCTATTTCTTATCACACAAGTGCTAGTGGTTCTATTTCTTATCATACAAGTGCTAGTGGTTCTATTTCTTATCACACAAGTGCTAGTGGTTCTATTTCTTATCACACAAGTGCTAGTAGTTCTATTTCTTATCACACAAGTGCTAGTGGTTCTATTTCTTATCATACAAGTGTTAGTGGTTCAATTTCTTATCACACAAGTGCTAGTGGTTCTATTTCTTATCATACAAGTGCTAGTGGTTCTATTTCTTATCACACAAGTTATACATCAGGGATGCTCAACCTTGTGGAAGTTGGGGACCATAACAATAGACAAGGTTCATATACAGATTTCGGCTCAAATTCTGAAGTAACATGTAAGGGGAAATTTGTTGAGCAAATACATTTACAACCAATTGCTGTGTTGTTCCTTCTTCTTTTTCACATGTCCTTAAAAGGAAGTTGTGTCTTCGTTTATAGCGAGGAAGTGATATCTGCACAATTCTGCCTCACACATTCGATTCCAGCATGGCATTTTTTGGAGCAGGTTTGTATTTCCTCCTCAATCACTAATCTCTTAGCCAGGTCGCATGGAGTAGCAATAAGGTCTTGTTCACTTATGGGTCACTAACCTTGATGCAAGCAGCCAGCTATGAGTCACAGGCAACCAGCTACGAGTCACAAGCAGCCGACTACGAGTTGCAAGCAGCCGGCTACGAGTCGCAAGCAGCCGGTTACGAGTTGCAAGCAGCCAGCTACGAGTCGCAAGCAGCCGGCTATGAGTCGCAAGCAGCCACTACAAGACGCAAGCAGCCAGCTATGAGTCGCAAGCAGCCGGTTACGAGTCGCAAGCAGCCGGTTACGAGTCGCAAGTAGCCAGCTACGTGTCGCAAGCAGCCACTACAAGCCGCAAGCAGCCAGTTATGAGTTGCAAGCAGCAAGCTATGAGTTGCAATGAGCCAGCAACCAGTCCCAAGTAGCCAGCAACCAGTTAGCAACGAGTCGAAAGTAGTAAGCTATGAGCCACAAGAAAAGAAAAGCAGCCAGCTATGGGTCACAAAAGCAGTCAGCTATGAGCCACAAGAAAAGAAAAGCAACCAGCAACGAGCCGCAAGCAGCCAGCTATGGGTCGCAAGCAGCCAGCTATGGGTCGCAAGCAGCCAACTGAGCAGCCAGCTATGGGTCGCAAGCAGCCAGCTATGAGTCGCAAGCAGCCAGCTACGAGCCGCAAGAAAAGAAAAGCAGCCAGCTATGGGTCGAAAGCAGCCAGCTATGGGTCGCAAGCAGCCAGCTATGGGTCGCAAAGCAGCCAGCTACGAGCCGCAAACAACCAGCAACGAGCCGCAAACAACCAGCAACGAGCCGCAAGCAGCCAGCTACGAGACGCAATCAGCCGGCTAATTAGCTAATAAGAAGACCAATCATTTTCTTTTGTATGTCACATGGAGTTGCCATCACATTCAATAAGGGGTGGGGGAGGCGTCATCATGGTAGCAAAAATCTTGGAATGTCTCTGTAAACTCGGCCTGGAGCTCAGATATATTAACGATTTATTTACGCCCGTATTCTTCGCACTGTCTTTATTTGATAATTAGTTCAATTCTGGTCGTGAAGCTGGCACTTAAAAAGAGATCTAATCTCATTTGACAATTTTTAATGTGAATAAATAAACATGCGCCAATTAAGATTTTCACTGAAGCTTCAAATGTCCGTAGGGAGTGCCAAGTTTGCCAACCACTTTGGAACTTCGAGCTGTGGTATTGGCTTACCCGCATCAAATCAATCCAAATGACGTGAACTTCTGAGTACCGGTGTCTTGTTGCAACATAACAATGTTCTGCCCCATACTATCGATGTAACAGTTGCAACCATCAAGGACTACACCCACCACCAAGTGATTACCATGCCTTTGGACCCCTCAAAAAGGCGATGGGAGAAAAGACTCTGGTCATATAGAGAAGTACAGCAGATGGTGCTGGTGCACAAAAGCCAAAATAATTTTTTGCTAGAGCAATCCATGCACCTTGTCAGTGCTGAAGAACTTGTATCAGATGCAATGGAGACTATGTAGGAAATTATGATACAGTTGTGTGTCAATGTTTCTTAATAAATATTGAAGAAAAAAAATGTAAGGTTTTTATTTGAAGAACAACAGATAAGGAAGGTCAGACTTGATTGGCAGATAGTTTTCATGTAAATGGAACAGCAAATATATGGACCAGGGTCACAAACCTTGCTAATAACATTCACACCTGTGTAAAGTAGCGGTTATAGGTTGTAGCATTCTAAGTCATGCAGTGTCTACAAAATAGTACATACCTGGTATTAAATATCACACACATACCCAAGATAAATAACACAACAAATAAAGTAATAACTAGTAATATAAGTGCCCTAATCAGCAAAATTGTCCATTTTTTTTTCAACCAACAAAATAATCACTTGAGTGTTACTGGGACCAGAAATGAGAGCAAAGAGTAGTAATACTGTAACCTGCCAGGCATGTCACAAAAGGCAAGTAAGTAGGGTTGGGAGTGGGGCCGGCTACCCCATCCTGTAGAAACTTGAAGCTACAAAAATGTCAATGAATGTGGGTAGGTCACCATCTGATGACATGATATGTATCTAATGAAGACATGCTCCATAAGGAATTCAAACATTATTGATTGATTGATGAAAAAGGTTTCATTGAAGATGAACAAAATTGACTACTGAGTTTGTCTACATTTCTGATTGTCCTTACTCGCCACAATTAGTTCCATGATATTAAGAAGTCACAAACAAAGCAGCGGTTAGAATATTGGATTCTATTACGAAGTACACAGGTCTAAACCCTGGTAAGAACCTGGGTGTTTTGTAGGTTAAGGGTGGAATAATGCACACTTCATGGTGGGCAACCAAGGTAAATGATGTAAATTCTATAACACACTACAATTTGTTGAGCATAAATATATATTTATATAAACATGAATTTCTGTGTTATTTGTTCTCAAATCATGATAGTATATAATTGACACACAATGATAAGACCACACAAAAATCATGTATAATCATTTCTGACAACAATATTTCTCAACCTAGCCATGATAACATTTGAGCATAACAGACAGTGAAGATTACAGTATGGCTACTAAACAGCAGTGGGAATCCAAGCTGTTAGGATAACAGTATGAGTTTAAATAGTGGCATTAACCTTGGTTTGAAATAGGAGATGAAATTCAAACCTTGCCTGTATCCTGTGGTCAATGCTGCGACAAGAATGACCCAAATACTACTGATGTATGACCCTAGACCGCTCCAGTTTAAAGACTGCTTGTTTGATTAATAAAATATCAGGAACATATTTTCTCGGATCTCAAGAACGTGACATGAGGGACTGCTACTCTTCTTCATTCCATTGCTACATTTGTGAAGTATACACGGCATTTTGCTCCCCATAACTAGCTTTAATGAAACCCGATTTCAATCACTGTCATGCAGGTTTTGTGGCAATAGGCTATACATGGTGAGGTGGTCACCTTCTTTTGTTGCCTCATACAACATGCATGGAAGAAAGCAGTGGTCCTATTCTGTTGACCTTAGGAACCAGTCATATAAGTGAGGTTGTTCCTCTACTACTTATGATATCTCAGTACTGCAGTTAAACTCAATTCAAAACAAAGTCCATGCATTCAACAGGACAAAGTCAAACCTAGACTTTCTTAATGTTGGCATCATTGTACTTTGCTAGTAAGGTCTATTCGTCCCATTGGTGGTGAGGTACATGCATTTTAGTGGTACATGCATTTCAAACATACTGAAGATATAGCAGTGAATGAGTTGACAGCAGCCAGCGACTCATAGTTGGCTGCTTTCATCAGGGTCAGTGGCCTATAACTGACCAAGACCCTATTTTGTTTCCAAGTGGCAGTCTTGCAGTGGGAACAAAGAAGGAAGGCAAACCCGGTCCTAAAAATGGCATGCTGAAAAAAAATGTGTTGATCCAAAAAACTGTAAACTCCGACACAACCTCACAAATGACCTTTTCAAGACGATGAACAAGTCACAGAGTCTTTTTGGTTATACCATGACATGCTTATCATCCTGATGATGTAGCAGCTGGATTTAGGATTAGCCCTGATAAGAGCAAACTATTTTGTATGATAAGTGTACCTGTGATGTTAGTGTTAATGTTATAACAACATGTGACATATATCTTTCTATGATACAGTGGAGTATAGAGGACCATGCAAAGTGCTGAGAGATAGACTGGAAGATGGTTTGCTGTGCCTGGACGGTCTTACCTTACGAGAGACGGGCCCTGGTGACTGCTTACTGGTTTCTGCTTGAATGTTCTGGAACTTGGCCAACATTTTCTTGGCCGTGTCCTTCTTTGGCATGCCCTCTGTCCAGTCAGAATCTGCCTCCCTCAGAACGTCCGAGCGCTGCTGAGGGCTGGACTCGAAGACGGTGGGCTCATTTTGGGGCTGATACTGACCTGGCAAGTCAGATGGATGGACTGACCCATTGTCTAGCTGGTCATTGCCACTGGGGGAAATGGGAGTGCGTGGAGATCTGGAAAGCAAACAAGATTACAGTCACTTCAATGTTATAACAGCAGAGATGCTGCAACTCTCAAACGTTTATATGCATATGCTTTACTGTTGTTACTAGGAGGTGTGAACTTGAAATAAAACCCAAGGTAATAGGTTCCAATCACGTCGCCCATGGTTTGACGAACCAAGCATGTCATAGATATTTTCATGGTATGACTACTTCTCCTAGTCCATGGATACCTGATAAAATCAAGGGAACATTTCTGAGCCACCGCTAGAAGCTACAGTTCGTGCTCTGTCGCAGCATTTTCAGCAATGAAAAGTGCTGAGCACACATGGGGATGCACAGGTGCAATGAAGCTGGTTGTGGCAACTATTTTCCATTGCTATTTGTTGTGACTTTGCTTCGCTCATCGGCCTTGTTCCTAGCCTGTTACTATTTTAGTTAGTCTCATCTATGTTGTCCTAGGTCCCTGACGAAGATCGTTCAGCCATAATGTAGGTTCATATTTTGTATTTGTACTCACACCTAATTAAATTATAGCTGTGCCTGTGCGTATTGACATATTAGGTCAAATATAGAAGCGATTTTCACATCTGTTAACATAAAATGTACTAATAGACCCTTGCAGGACCTTCACATATATATATATATATATATATATATATATATATATATATATATATATATAAATGATAACATGATTTCTGTATATGCCAGTATTTATATTATACATGACAGTACAATTATCTGTAACTGGAGGACTGAGTGGTCTCAAGGTAAGACGTCGGCATCGGATGCTGGAGGTTACGGGTTCAAATCATGGTGGAGACCTACATTTTTTTCACGACTTTCTGGTATTTCTTTGGATCTCTCGGTAGTGGAGATCGGACGTATTCAGTGTCGTGCACGTTAAAAATCCCTCGGTGGAAAACTAAAAGAGTATGCTTAACAGCCGCTGCCGGGGCAACATTCAAAATTATGTTTAAAATCTAACCAATCTATTACGGGATCCTCGCCGGTGCTACGGAGTTCGTGCATTGTGCTGAAATTCTAAAAAAATATGGAGAAGAGCAGATCACTTATGGGTTAAACCGCATCCAATGATGTTGATTCTTTAACTAAACTAAACTAAACTAATATATGTAATTATCTTCAGTTGAAAAATATTATTAAATTCAAGTATGGTTAATGAATAATTTATTGATGAATATAAATATTTTTGCTGAAAGCAAAAAATTTCATAACTATAATCCCTTTTACAAAAATTTATTTCCCAATAAATTAGGTGTTGTCACTCCTTTGGATTGTATGTTTATTTCTGAACAGTTTGCTTTACAATCAGTGATATGTCTATGATGGCATATAATATGTGACATGTCAATGATGTATACAATATGTGACATGTCAATGATGGCATATAAAATGTGACACGTCAATGATAGCATATAATGTGACATGCCAATAATGATACATAATATATGACATGTCAGTTAATGATGGTATATAATAAGTGTCGTGTCAGTTAATGATGGTACATAATATGTAACATGTCAGTGATTGCATATATGTGACATGTCAATGAATGATGGTACATAATATGTGACATGTCAATGGTGGTATATCTTCTTCTTCTTCTTCGTTCGTTCTCAATCTCCCACTACCAAACCCTGAAAGGGCTTAAGTAGCAGAATGTAGTCCAGAGAATGGAATGCGTTGTGTCGTAGTTTACAGCTTGGCTGCGATATTTTCTCCTTTCAGTCCAACACATCCGACTTCAGCAAGCATTTTTTGAGTACCGGGTTAGCATTCCCTCTTCGATCCCTTCTCCTTAGCCAGTCTGCCCTGCTGCAGCCTGTTATCCAGGATCACCGCGTGGAGGTGTAGAAGGGTCTTGGCAGCTATGGTTCGCTGGCCCTGACGCTAGCAGTCAACTATGGGTCGCTGACCACTGCAGCTCATGCGCTGCTCAGCATCTTGATCTCCAATGGTGGTATATAATATGTGACATGTCCATCAATGGTGGTATACAATATGTGACATGTCAGTCAATGGTGGTATACAATATGTGACATGTCCATCAATGGTGGTATATAATATGTGACATGTCCGTCAATGGTGGTATATAATATGTGACATGTCAGTCAATGGTGGTATACAATATGTGATATGTCCATCAATGGTGGTATACAATATGTGACATGTCCATCAATGGTTGTATATAATATGTGACATGTCAGTCAATGGTGGTATATAATATGTGACATGTCAACGAAACATTACTAAATACAAACAGGTCCAAACTACATGATATTGTTTGGTAGTTTTGACAAGAAGAATGAAGGAGTGAATGGGTTGAACGAGGTGGAAAACTGGTGTGGTTACTTACTTCCTCTGCTCAGCTATCCTGGGTTCCTCCCTTGGTGGAGTGAACTCCTTTATACGGCCTGATGAGCCTGGGGACTTGACCTTGCTGCCCTCAGATTCCAGCTGCTTCCACTTGCTAACCAAATTTTTGGCTGCACCCCTCTCCGGCAGCTCCTCTTCATACTTTGGTGGTTCGTCTCCCCGAATAACGTCACCTCGCCTAACCGGCTGGTTCTCTATGATACCTGACTCAGCTGGCCTGTTGTAATCAGCCTGGAACTGCTTTGGTTGGTTCTCAAACACCCCAGAGTCTCCAGGGGGAGGTGTGAACTCCTTTTTGCCCTTGTAACTGCCAGGAGTTTTGCTATCTGTTTCCAGCTGGCGGAATCTTTGAGCAATATTCTTGGCCGTCCCTCTCTCGGGAAGGGCTTCCTCTAGATGATCGCCAGAATGGACAACATCGGATTTGAAATCTGGAGTATTTTCCAACACACCTGCCTGGTGAAACCTCTCATCCTCTCGTGGAGGCGTGAACTCTTTTCTTCTACCAGGTGACAGAGGTGGTGATTTGACGGTAGTTTCTAGCTCTTTGAATTTGGCAGCAACATTTTTGGCATAGCCTCTCTCTGGGACTGCTTCTTCTGCCTGTAGAAAGGAATGAAACGGATGAGTGTGTGCAGAGATAATCTATATTGAGAACTAAAGTGAGAGAAAGTCACGCTAATGATGGAGGTATTATAAAACATCAAAATGAAGACTCACAAAAATAAAATAAAATTTACTGAAGAAAGGTTTTTGACCTTCCTTTGGTCTTTGCTTTCTCTTTGTATGAAGCCTTCTCTAAGCAAACACAAACTCAGATCTTCTTCTTCGTACGCTGTTAGACATCAACTTGAATTTGTTCAAAGTGAGCAGCGGTCATTCTGAGGCTGTCGACACTGCCTTAGACCTTTTTCTAGTATTCGCACTGGTGATGACCACATGTGCTTTCTCTGGTCCTCGTACGTCGAGCAATTTTGCAGCAGATGTTCAGGGGTTATTTTCCCAGTACCACAGGTGTGTTCATCAGTAGCACCTATCTATCAGTTTATTGAATAGATGCTACCTCAGTCTGTTGTGGCCTGTGCGGAGTCTAAAGACCACCACCTCCTCTTTTCTGTTCAACTGGTAATAAGCATCATTTTTTTGTGTGGCCAGTATACTCTGTTTACCATTTCCCTATGTATCTGGCCCTAATAAACCTTTTGGACTCTTCGTTAGAAACGCGATCTTAAAGGTATGTAAGCTTACCACACTTTTTATATTCTAAGACAAACCATTTTTCCCATTGAAATGTCTCTAAATTTCTAATGTGTCTTACAATCATCATCTAAAGACAGACTTGGACTAGACATCAGATAGCATTGCCATTGCCTAGCGAAAGCTCAAATTTGATAGTGGAACTAACTGTGTTTGTCTTGTTATAAGACAGTCATATCATTTAAAATTAGTTCATTTTGATCCTTTATTGTTGTTCAAAATGATGTAAAAAATATTGCATTTTAAAGCCACGCTGAAAAGAAAGGTTATTGTGGGTGCAGAAGTACATGGAAAAAGAACGGCACAGCAAAATGTTAATATTAGTAAAGTAAACTTTCGTCGTCTGAGAATTTACCATAATTTCATATTTTCGTGCGAAGTTCTGGGGACAATACTGGTGTCATAAGACTCAATTCAGCAGAATCTAACTGTGAATATGAAGTTGATTCTGATATTTGTTCAGAAGGAAATGTTTTATAACATAACACCTAATAAATAATTTGTTCTCAGTACAATGACTGAAATTATTAATTATGTTTTGTATGGTAATAATGATTCACAATTTTTAATTTGTTGTGTTTGTGATGCTGAAAGTAGGGTGTGCGTCTTACAATTGAGATCGTTTTAGAATCCAAGAGACACGATATATGTTCTTCCTCCTTGTGGCCATCAGTCATTCACATCAATGGTGTTCTGACAATAGTCATTTCTGTGTCCCAGCTTTATGACGGGGGCATTGTTCTGTGCACAAACATATTCAGTCCTCAGTAACGCACAGGCTTCTTTTCTAGGCATGACGGCTGAAGAGTCAAGCAGCCTTTATTCTTCAGCCCTATACATCAGAACCGGATTGATTGCCCCTGGTGCCCTAAGCCCAGTCAAAGTGATGGTGCGCCGCATCCCTCCTTCACCCTGTCTTCAACTCATCTATAAAAAAACTTGTATCATCTGTTGCTCTCTGGTGTCCATTTCTCTATTGGTGCCCTACATAACTTAATGGTTAATCCGTCCTTTATACAGCCCACACCCATATGCCAATGTTGGAAATTTCCAGTTTTGGAATTCCAAAAACCATAGTGAAAATCCACAGGGAAATGAACAAATCTCCCATATTGGCGCCAGGTGTTAAATTGTCCTGCAGCAAGATCATGATGTGGACAGATTTAGCAGATAACTTCTGTACTGCGCCACATGTCAGCACCACTTAAAATTCAGAAGGTGTAAATATGTAGATGTTATTCATTTATCAAAATCCGGTACAGCTGACATACAGGCCATCAAATGCTATTTTTAAAAAACAAAAATCATTTACTAAAAAATTGTCTCATTTATTTGGTGTACGAATGTGCTCAGTATGTCATACGTGCTAATCCAGCATTGCTATACAATCCTTCAGGTAGATCTCAGCAATTGGAATAAATACTGTAGTGATAGTAAGTAGTAAGTAGGACAATGAGCTACATTGGATACCACTTCTGTCTTCACTTACCACAGAGTCAGAGGTGATCACATCAGCATTTCTATGGGGCTCGTTCTCAAAGACACCAGCATCTACTCGTACCTCGTAATCTTCTGTGCGCTGACCACGAGGCTCACTCACATATTCCACACGCCCGGAGCGGTCTGGAGTGATCTCCCTTTTTGCTCTAGCACCTGATCCTGATGAAGTGTCTGAGCTGATTTGACGGAATTTGTCTGCCATGTTTTTGGCAGTGCCTCTCTCTGGCAACTTCTCCTGGACCTCCTCCCCTGACCTGATGACATCTGGGTTAACTAGCGGCTCGCTCTCAAAAACACCGGACTCTGCTCTGCCTTCATATTTCTCAATATAGCCCCTTGGTTCGGACACATATTCACCTCCAGCACCATGAGCTGGGGGTGTTATTTCCCGCTTGCTTCGGGTTGGTGTTGCAGCTTCCTGCTGGGCCGTCAAAAACTTGGCACGAAGATTCTGAGCTGTGCCTGTGGCTGGTAGGTCTGCAGTCCTGTCTGTATCAGCCTCCCTAGCAACACCTTCCCGTTTAGTCGGCTGGTTTTCATAAACCCCCTCTTCTTCATCATCTTCATTCTGCTGACTGGTCTGGTCATATCCTGCACTCACTGCAGATGGCACCTGTCTCTGACTAGTTGGTTCACTGAAAGATGTCTGGAAAGCAGAACAATTAAAGAACTGAGTCTCATTCATGAAACTGAACTTAATGCACACTTTATAACAAAGAATCAATGCAAAATGGTCGCAGAGGCAATTTAAGGATGCAAGAAGTGCTACACTGAACAGAAATGTAGAAACTTCAACTTCACCAATGTGTAGATGTGGGCTAAAGCCCTTCATATTGGTGTTGCCTCTTGGGAGCTGCTGGTGTCGCTCAGCCTGGCACTCTGCAATTACACAAGGTGCTCACCTGGCTGAGCAGAAAATCTCTGATTCAGTGAGATAGATGCACCTAAATCTAAGGTCCCATGCAGAACATCCCGGCTACCAATGCAAAGAGTATGTAGCAGATCCAGTATATAACTGCACAGTCATATGTAGCCATGTCTACCTACACAAATCTGATGCTATTACCATCGTTATTGGCGATGGACAACTATTATGTGTGGACTTGACAAACAAAGCGCTGAGCATGTATTACAGAACTGTCCTCTGTATGACCAGTTAAAAAAGATACACTGGCCCAACAATTCAAAACTGAACTTGAAATTGTACAGAGCTGAAGAGGAGCTATAAACAATGAATGAATTCCTTGCAGTAAGTCGTCTGTGACATTGTAAGACCAAAATAGACAAATGTAGCAGCTGAGAAACAAGTTTGGAGCAGAAGAACTTGAAACAAAACTTTTATATCAATCAACTGCAACTGTTGTTGTATAGTAGAATACATTCAGTCTTTACAATGATTTGATTTTGTTTTATATTGACTATGCTGGCTGTTTTATTCTGTTCTTAAGAATCAACTTCACTGCACTGCATGCACACCCGTTGATGCTCAGTCTCTCTCATTAAATGGTGAAGGGTGTGGGTACTGATGGTTCCTACCGCTAAAAAAAGTGTACACAATTCTGCTCCATTCACTCTTGTGCCCCCATCCAGTCAAACCTTGTTAGATTTCAAAGTTCTGCAGTCTGTGGATTCTCGATTCATCTAATGCGGTGTCATCTTCCTAACAGGCAAAGGATGTCCTTCAGCAGACTTAAACGCTGGTCAGGAATGAAGTGTTAAGAGACTTTGGTATACTAAGCCTCAGCTTGTGAGGTGGGGTGGCCAGTTCTCTTCCTCGCTAACTTTCCTATATCTAACCAAAGCCAGGTACCCATTTACAGCTGGGTTGACTGAAGCTGCCGGTAGTGGTAGTTCAATCCTGTACCTTTGCCATGAAAAGCAAGTGCTCTACCCCTACACTAATCAGGTGCTTCATCTATAATTAGTGTACCTATAATTGATGCTTGTGAAATCAGGATACCAGCTCTTTCATTGCATTGAACCCGAGCATGACAAGGACAAGAGATCTACACCAGTCCCTGCATACATTCAAAGGGGGATTCAAATGAAAACCTTAAAAATGGGATAGAAATTAGAAAAACCATGTCTTTGTATTGTAACTTGTTAATATGCTAAGGATGTCAAGAGTGTCGCGCATGTACCATCACGGTGCAGACAAAAAAAATACGTCATAATTGCAGTTAAAAGATGGTCGCTTCACTATTGATATGCACCACAGAGGAACAGAATTGTTATCCGTTTTTTTAGCAGTGAAGGGGTGAAACCTATAGAAATTCATCAGCAAATGTAGGTCCAGTACGGTGGTGCATTCAAAATGGTTTGAGTTCTGTGACAGACTGTTCACGACCGGGTCAGGCACACAGAGTTGATTGCAGCCGTTGACAGCCTCTTAGAGGAAAATCGATGATTGACTGTGAATGAAATTGCAGTACATCTGGGCATCAGTCAAGGTTCAGCACTCCTAATGACCCATGATGTGCTACAGTACCACAAAGTGTCTGCAAGCTGGGTGCCACGGTAGCTTTTTCCTGAATTTAGACAATGACACATTGATGCCTATCAGGAACTTTTGTGACACTTTTCTTAAGCATGTGATGGTTTCCTAGCAAGAATTGTTACTGCAGATGAAACCTGGGTTCACTACAATGAGCCTGAAATGAAGAGATTGAGCAAGGAATGTCGCCATCCCTCCTCATTGAAACCGAAGAAGTTTTGCATGAAGCAATCTGCAGGGAAGGTTATGCTCTCTTTCTTTTGGGATGAACAAGGCATTATTTTATAGCACTACATGCCCAGAAGGAAAACTGCCACCAGTACTATGTATACAGATCTTCTCAGGAATTATCATCTATGACCAATAATCAAATCCAAACAATGTGGACTTCTGAGTAAAGGTGCTCTTTTGCAACATGACAATGCTCAACCCCCATACTGCACGTGCAACAGCTGCAACCATTGAGGACCTTCACTTTCAGTGTCTACCACATCCACTGTGCTCATCAAACCTAGCCCCAAGTGATTTCCACATCTTTGGACGACTAAGAGGCATTGATAGGAAAGACTTTCAGGTTTGATGAAGATGACCAGCAGGTGGTGAACCAGTGGTTAGACACACGACCAAGAGAATATTTTTCTACAGGAATCCATACACTTTATAAGTGCTGGGAGACTTGTATTGAATGCAATGGTGACTACCGAAAAAATGATTCAGTTGTGTTTCACTTTTTCAGAATACATTTACCCAAAACATATATTCAAGGTTTTCATTTGAAACCATTCGTACATATTTATATATATACATTCCCAGAAGCAACACATTCAAAGCAATTCTTTAACAAAAATAAGTTTATGAAATTTGAATATCACACTGAGTTTTAGCAAAATCAATCTTACGGTATCTTGGTTTGATGTCTGTCTGCCTTCTCCTGCCCTGCAAATTTAAAAAACAAAATCATGAACTCAAATAAGTACTGAGAATTCAAACATGGTTTACAAAGTCCCTTTTCATGGTATAGACAATACAGTAGTTGATTATTTAATGATGGCTGTATTTAACAATTTTTTTAAATAAATAAATATAACTATTTTGTTGAATGATTTACCTCCACGGGAACAATTTATTTCACTCCTCGACAATATGAGGGAGCTTCAAATGAAAACTTGAAAATCGCGATAGAAATTCATAAAACGGTACCATTACCATGAAAGTTGGCAGTATCATCCAGGTGGTATCACACTGCAGAGGAGCCCCATTACCTCATTGCAGTATGAGTAGAGCAGGAAGTTCTGAAATCATGTGAAATCTGTTACAGCTTCATTCTTGTCAACCAGATCAGGCACATTGAGTAGGAACACCCATAGTCCATTGCAACAGATAAACATATCGTGATAAAATGTACAAAGTGAAATAGCCACACTTCTGAACATCAGTCAAGGTACAAGACACCACATCATCCATGACATGCTCCAGTTCCACAAAGTGTCCCCAAGGTGGGTGCTATGGCATTTTGACTCCAGAATTAAAACGACATGTTAAAATGCCTGTCAAGAAATTTCACTGAAGATGAAGACTAGGTTCACTACCACCAACGGGAGACGGCATGGACTAGTGGTTAAGTGACATGGCTCACAATCCGAAGGTGCTGGGTTCGCTTCCCATCACAGCACTTGCCGTTACCATGGAGAAGGAATCCGTTAGAAAATGCAGGAGGCAGCAGACCCTTACATAAAATGAATGCCAAAGTCAGATGCACTGGACAGACAGGCGCAAAATAAAAACCGTAGTGCAACGCACACCACCTTGGGTAATGGAGAAATAAGGCGAACGCCAAAAAAAAAACAATGGGCCTTAGTTGCCCATCGCAGACAGTTTTGTCTTGATGATGTAACTTGGGTTGTATTTGGATTATAGTGAGGAAGAAGCTGTGCTGGTCATCAACCTCTCTCTCTGGTCCCCGAATTATATGGTCTTGTGGCAAGACTTAAGTCAAGACAACTGGAGGTAATTCAGGATGCAGGCAATCTGGTCCCACCTCCTCTGAGACCAGAGATCACTTTAAACCTGCGGGTCTCGAACCCACGCAGTTTCCGTTCAACGTTTTGAGAGGAGAGCGCCTTAACTGTCGACCACAACAAAGAGGTTATGGGAAGAAAGTCTTTCTTTAAATAAAATTTATGTTTTCATTTGAAGCACCCTCCTAGACATGCACTGACCCAATTTATATTATATCAGAGCACTTTCTAACTCTCCCTGTGACAACAGCTTGAAATGGTGGTGTATTTGTTACATGGATGAAACATGTGTACATTACACATTGACAAATATATACTAGACTTATCATCATCATGTGTCATGTCTAATGGTGGGGTATTTGTTACATGGATGAAACATGTATACCAGCGTATCCGTCTTCAGCAAGCATTCTTTTAGGACTGCTTCCGTAGCTTTTGACTGTGTCCACTTACATGCAAGGCAGCAATTGTAGGAGTTGTCTCTCCTAGTAAAGCTGTCATACTAGATTGTCCAGTCTTTTCTGCCCAGTGATTCATGCCCTGATTGTGGCATGCTCAAATCTACGCATCTGTATATGGGGTCTTGACTTACAATTATGGAAGGTAATTAGTGACAGAGGAAGGCAACAGGTCACCATCATACCACAGAAGTTAATGATTTGGTTCAACTAAGCCTATATCACTACAGAAATGTATTGTGGTTTTCCATTTGGGTTAATTAGTTTGTTCTTCTTCTTCTTCTTAAGCTGTCAGACGTCAATCTTTATTTTTTCGAAAAAAGCAGCGGTCATCCTGAGGCTGTCGACACTGCCATAGAGCTTGTCTAGTGTTGCCACTGGTGATGGCCACATCTGCTTTCTCTGATCCTCGTATGTCGGGCAGTTTTGCAGCAAATGTTCAGCGGTCATTTTCCCGGTACCACACGAGCATTCGTCAGTGCCACTTATCTTCAACTTGTTGAATAGGTGGTAACTCAGTCTATTGTGGCAGTTGCGAAGTCTGAAGACCACGACCTACTCTCTTCTGTTCAACTGGTAATAGGCATTGTCTTTTGTGTAGCCAGTATGTTCTGTTTCCCATTTGGTCATGTATCTAGCTCTAATAAGCCGTTTTGACTCTTCATATGTCCCACTAGTATCTGGTTGTGGTAGTCTAACACCTTCTTTTGCCAGTCTGTCTGCCTCCTCATTGCCTTGGATGCTGCAGTGGGATGGAACCCACTGTACCACTACTCTTTTTGGTGCGGACTGCTGGCATAGTTGACAGAGTACTGCTCTTAAATCATTAAGTTCAGTATTTTTCTGGCTTTTTCTAGCTCAGCAGTTATGGTATAACAACAACAATATGGATGTCATGTGACAAAGGCTTACCATTGATCTGAGGTGAGCTCCTGAGGTGTCTGTGTCTTCTCAAAGTCTGCACCTGAAATAGAGATTTGCAACAATTGATGGACCTTAGCAGAAAGTCAGACTACTTTATAACAGAGTATGAACTACCACACTACACTTTCATTTATTACAATTTATGTATGAATAAATAAATTCCCATAGCAGAAACAGATATCGGGGATGAAGTGTTAAGAGAATTTGCTGTACTAAGCCACAGCTTGTGTGAGGTTGGGTGACCAGTTTCCTTCCTAGTTGTCTTCCTTTCCCTAACCATAGGCCAGGAATCCGTTTATATAGAACCACCTATAGAGTTGGCCAACTGATGCATGTCAGTAGCAGGTGCACCAGAGCCGATCAATTTGATGGAACTCTGTTGCAGACGGTAAAGGGGTCTGCTCTATTCGATTTCATTCTACACTCACTCTAAACAAATTCAAGTAACATTAAATATAAACAGAATACAACAGATTTTTGATACCTTATTTTTCTAATCTGGTCTGCTGCGATCGAACTTAGTTGCCGGATTGCCGCTGATGGTACAGTTCGTAGGTTCCTCTTGTCGGCGGTAGATCAAAGTGGTCTCGGTGTGGTCAGGATAGACTGCATCAAATGTGATCCATGGGATGACTGTAAAACTGCCTCTAGTTGCGACTGACGACTTACATTCACGTGATCCAGGTGATGTCGCGTGATTAGAGGAACTGCGTCAATATGATGAATGGCATGACTGGAAGACTGCCTCTATAAGCTACTGACGACTTGTAAATATGACCACTATATAAAATGAGAGTAGTTACCTTGCTTGCTGCATGTCTATCTCAACTGCCTCTCTCCGTCCCCTAAATCTCGACTCAAATCTGCCTCAACTGCACATCTTCGTCGCCTGCCCTCCACTGCGCGTCTCTTTCCAAAGTACCTCAGTCTCTGAAGTAAAATGTTCTCTCTCTATGGTTCTGAGCTCAAATCTGCCTCAACTGCATCACCTGCCCTCCCCTGAGCGTCTCTCTTGAAAATCTTATCTAATCTCTGAGGTCAAGTCTTTCAGACTTATGTCAGGTTACGAATGGCTCATGTTATTAGCTAAAATTCTGGCGGGACCGAGTGTATGAATAGGTTTAAAAAAAACTTACAAGTTTTACCATCTGAGGTGATACCTGGATAGGAAAGACTAGGACTACTCTAACCTTAGAAGAATTTATTAGAAGGTAACAAGAGGGTTGTGCATGCGGCTACAAATATTATCATATAAAACAAATTGCTACATAAACTTCTTCTTCTTCTTCTTTGTATTCTGGATCTTTGGTCATGCTATATCTGCAGGCCAGTTGCCATGATGAAGTCCTAAGTCCCACAGCTTGTCTCAGCTCCACATCCTCTGGTCAGGTCTGGCATCTCATTTCTCTATATAGTGGGCCTTCCTGTAGAATGTGTTTATATTTCTGGTCCCCTGTTCCACAAGAACATTCATCATCTGTGTGTGAGATCTTTAGTTGGTATAAATGTTCTAGTAGTCTGCAGTGACCAGTCATCATGGCAAAATATGGTAGTTTGTTGGTTTCTTTTGAGTTGGTGAATTGAGTCTGGTATACTGTTTATGTTTCTGTCTTCTCTCCATTGGTGTATATACTGATGATGTTCTTGATCTCTCTGTTTGGTACTCGATGATTAAATTGTGCCTTTTACTGCTATCTTTTGCTAGAGTGTCAGCTCTAGCATTTCCGGTGCTTCCACAATGGGAGGGTAGCCATTAGAGCGCTATTGTTGAGGATTTCTGGTATTTTCACAAACTAAAACTGCAAGAGTGCACATAAGTGCTTCGACACAGGCGTCCCGTAACTGGCCAGCTGCTATAGTGGCGCTATGATTCGTATAGAGCACTAAGTAGAAGACAGGAACGCATTTAACGGGTGCCGGTTAGGACGTGTCTCTTAATCAGAAGAGACACGTTTAAGCCCTGCTCAAGCTTACATAAAATATACAAACTTACTCTGCACATTTAAGTGATGCAAGAAAGTAGTCTGGCAAAATAACTAGGACTATGCTGGATTAGAAAGGCCGAGAGGGAAAGTCAATTAGGACCTACCAACAAATGGTGAAATTTGAGGTGAAGTCAGCTAGTGTTGTGGGTGGTGCTACCTGAAGAGCATCTATTTGTACCTGGAAGCCGTCTAAAGAGGTGGGAGTCCACCCTGATACCCATTTAATGATGAATCTGAGAATACAGCGGCCCCCCCCCCCCTCCCCCAACCACACACACTTTTTCAGCAGACCATGGATATATTTTACTTCTGCTTCCATCCTAAAAAGGACGTTTTGTTACCTTGTGTCAATGTATACAGCATGCTTCAATATATGTGCCTGACTATCTGGTTTCACAGCGGCACATTTTTGGGACCGGTTTTGCCTTCCCTATTCAATCCTAATTCTCTCAGGTTGTACAGGTATAGTCTGTTTCCGGAGCTGCCACTTAGAGATGGACTATGGTCTTGATAAGCTCTCTGATTTGCTGCCCCTGGTGCAAGCAGCCAGATACGAGTTACTGGCAGCCGTTCTGTCATTATCTGTGTCTTCGACCCTTAAGAGGTGGGGATCGACCCTGCTACCATATAGTGGGGATCGACCCTGCTACCATATAGTGGGGATCGACCCTGCTACCATATAGTGGGGATCGACCCTGCTACCATATAGTGGGGATCGACCCTGCTACCATACAGTGGAGATCGACCCTGCTACCATACAGTGGGGATCGACCCTGCTACCCATATAGTGGGGGAGAGGAGACTAATGTCTGATCAGGCAAAGGATACTGATAGGACATGTTAGTCAGGAAAAATATACTGGCTAAGACCCCACATCTCACTTTCGTGCAGGTCTCCCTGGAAACGGGCTGTTTTTCATGGTGGCCTGGCTAACGAGGTGGATCATCGACGTGATCCCTGTAGCAGCGAGGGACGCGCAGATGATGACAAGAATAGCACAACTCCGGTCCATCTTAACCAGTCCGCTCGGGATGTGAGGAGAGCTACTACAACCGCCACTTAATGCCCTTTTCAGGTCGCACAAAAAAAAAGGATCTTACACATTGTGGCGTAGCGCAGTGGTTGGCGCGCTGGCTTCGCATCTGAGTGGTCTTGGGTTCATTCCCAAGTTGAGGCGGTAGTGTTTTTTTTAGACCGCAATCGCTCCCGGGTCGACCCAGCCTTAAATGAGTACCGGTTCAGTCCAGGAAGTAAAAGCGGCGAGTAACACCGTACCCCTCCCCCCATTACGGCAGTAATGCTATGGGTTACTTTTACTTTTTTTTACTGTATATTGTAGGCATTCTACAACAACAATCCATGTTGTGCTGAGCCTGAGAAGCTTAGCACTGAACTACTATCAGGAAGGCCTAGGCCCTCCATTTTCAGTTAACCAAATTTGAATAAAAAAGAAACTTCAAACAGTTAGGAGACAAAAATGGTCAAAACGTTAATGGAGCAGCTTCTACAACAACCTACTACGGACATAAAAGTCTTTAATTAACGTTAACCACCAGTAGTTATTAACAAAGGAAACTACACGTACAAACTGGCATACTCACCAGAGTATCTGTTCTGTGCGTGTACGTCCCTAGATGCGGCACGGCCACTGTCATCCTCCTGAAATGAGTGATATGAATGACGTTTAGTTTGCTGCTGCTGCTGCTGGTCAGCAGTGGGTGTCTTGTAGCGAGCGGACAGCATGTCCAAGTAGCTACTCCCAGAGGCGGATCTAGCTGGGCGGGACATTGCGATGAATACCGACAGGAGAGTCTTAGTATTCCAGGTTAATGAGGTTGTATTCCACAAAACGACTAGTTGCAGCTAGCTAACAGCACTCTTCTAATGTTAGCTCTGAGATGACTTCAACCTGACGCGTGTTGCAAAACATGATGATATATTTATTGACTGATTGATTGGTTGGTTAGGGATTGGTTAGTTGGTGAGTGTGTGTTTGCATTTATTCCCATTGCTGGGGTCCACTGTATGGGGATTTGTAAGAATGAGGGATAAAGGTAGCTTGTCTCTGCAGTTACCGCGCAATGTACAGATTCGGTTTTGATTTACCCCTTAAAGAATTTAAAAAATAATATTCTTTATGGAAGTTAAAAAGATGTGTCCTATTGACAAGATGACTGGTGTGTAAACCGTTAGGCCACACACTCAACACTCGCTAGTCCTACTATCCAGACTGTAGACCTTAACCGACAGATATTTCTCAAGGGACTCACTTCATGTTAGATGGACAGATCGCGAATCAGACAAGACCTTTAACGGCAGATATTTCTCAAGGGACTCACTTCATGTTAGATGGACAGATCGCGAATTAGACAAGACCTTTAACGACATATATTTCTCAAGGGACTCACTTCATGTTAGATTGACAGATCGCGAATCAGACAAGACCTTTAACGACATATATTTATCAAGGGACTCACTTCATGTTAGATGGACAGTCGCGAATCAGATAAGACCTTTAACGACAGATATTTCTCAAGGGACTCACTTCATGTTAGATGGACAGATCGCGAATCAGACAAGACCTTTAACGACAGATATTTCTCAAGGGACTCACTTCATGTTAGATAGACAGATCGCGAATCAGACAAGACCTTTAACGACATATATTTCTCAAGGGACTCACTTCATGTTAGATGGACAGATCGCGAATCAGATAAGACCTTTAACGACATATATTTCTCAAGGGACTCACTTCATGTTAGATGGACAGATCGCGAATCAGACAAGACCTTTAACGACATATATTTATCAAAGGACTCACTTCATGTTAGATGGACAGTCGCGAATCAGATAAGACCTTTAACGACAGATATTTCTCAAGGGACTCACTTCATGTTAGATGGACAGATCGCCGATCAAACTGTAACACAGCTATAAATTAAGGAGAGAACGTTGAAATGGAAATGACAGAACATTATTCAGAAACCTAATAATTTAACACAATATACTTGAACCACCAGAGACTAGGAAAAGTGAGAAGATCAAAGGAAACAAGGTGAAGAACGTTGTAAGATGAGGCCAGGGCAGTTGGGAGACTCCTGGATTGAGTGCAAGAAGATTGTTCAGAAAGTAATCGGTGGAAGACATCTGCTGCAGCCTTATATCCCAAATGATGGAGAGAGGCAACTAACGTCTGGTCAGGCAAAACATGCTGGTCAGACTATGTTAGTCAAGGTCAGGTGATACACACTGAACAAGATCACACCTTACATACATGAAGTTCTCTCTGGAAACAGGCTGTCTTACTAACGAGGTGGAGATATACGTAATCCCCGTAATAATGAGCGACACGCAGATGAAATAAAACATAGCACAACCGACTGAAGAACCCCCAGTCCACCTTCATCAGCACGCTCGGGA
Organism: Ariolimax columbianus; assembly: GCA_036924085.1. Classification (NCBI taxonomy): domain Eukaryota; kingdom Metazoa; phylum Mollusca; class Gastropoda; order Stylommatophora; family Arionidae; genus Ariolimax; species Ariolimax columbianus. The sequence goes on along the minus strand of JAVGWX010000004.1, from coordinate 35,946,752 downwards.
TGTAATACAATCTAGTGCAACCCGCCACCTAACGCCTTTTCTAGGGCGCACAAAAGAGTAAACCTACTCATTGGGAGCATTCAACAACAACATAATCACTGACTAAACGACTCAGAGTAATGATACATCGTCCAATGTGACGTACAGAGAGTCCAAAAGACTTGGCAGTATAACGTTGACACGGTAAACACTAATAAGATCCAGGCTTTACCACATAAGGATATCCACAAACTAACATTGGATTATCAAAATGGATGTGAAAAAAACAGACATATTTCAACATCAGTGGGTTTCAATCCCTACAAGATGTGAAAGTAAGATGATGTGAAAGTAAGAGGATGTGAAAGTAAGAGGATGTGAAAGTAAGAGGATGTGAAAGTAAGAGGATGTGAAAGTAAGAGGATGTGAAAGTAAGAGGATGTGAAAGTAAGAGGATGTGAAAGTAAGAGGATGTGAAAGTAAGAGGATGTGAAAGTAAGAGGATGTGAAAGTAAGAGGATGTGAAAGTAAGAGGATGCGCTGATGCTAGGGGCCTTTGCGATGAAAGCATATGTGAAAGGTTTATCCGACTAGAAAAAACCCTAATAAAATACTAACAACGTGGGCCTAAATTTAAACACAATGTCAACAATATACAGAGAAAGCAGCACGCCATGTTTGGGATTTTGTGAAAGGGGGTTATAAATTTGGATATAATCAGGGGAAAATGGAAACTATAGACATAAAACTAATAAAAACGAAGAAAATAGAAGTAAAATTCACTATGCTAAATGATAGCTACAGTGATTTGCATAGGCAGCTGAACAAGAAAATAAGGTGTCAAACTCGAGTCAACAAAATGAAATTCTTGGATCACCTTGGAAAGCAGGCAGAAGCAGCACTAAGTAATGAACGGAGCACAGCACATAAAATAACAAAAACCGTATGCAGAAAACGAAGTGCCCACAGCATTAGATTAGTGAAATATAAACACGTAAACCTCACCATAAGACAAGAAGGAAGAACAGGAGAACATTTCAGAGAAACATTCAATAAGAATCCACCTGAGATACAGATAAACATTTACACGAGACACTGATAAACATTCTGGAGGCTGGAACAGGAATCCACCTGAGATACAGATAAACATTTACACGAGACACTGATAAACATTCTGGAGGCTGGAACAGGAATCCACCTGAGATACAGATAAACATTTACACGAGACACTGATAAACATTCTGGAGGCTGGAACAGGAATCCACCTGAGATACAGATAAACATTTACACGAGACACTGATAAACATTCTGGAGGCTGGAACAGGAATCCACCTGAGATACAGATAAACATTTACACGAGACACTGATAAACATTCTGGAGGCTGGAACAGGAATCCACCTGAGATACAGATAAACATTTACACGAGACACTGATAAACATTCTGGAGGCTGGAACAGGAATCCACCTGAGATACAGATAAACATTTACACGAGACACTGATAAACATTCTGGAGGCTGGAACAGGAATCCACCTGAGATACAGATAAACATTTACACGAGACACTGATAAACATTCTGGAGGCTGGAACAGGAATCCACCTGAGATACAGATAAACATTTACACGAGACACTGATAAACATTCTGGAGGCTGGAACAGGAATCCACCTGAGATACAGATAAACATTTACACGAGACACTGATAAACATTCTGGAGGCTGGAACAGACATAGATGTGAACACGGACATTCTTCTAAGAGAAGAAATTATTGCGGCTATCAATTGGCTGAAGAATGGAAAAGCTCCAAGTCATGACGGCTTTACAGCTTAACTTTTTACAACGAACCCTAAATAAACAGCAGAGCTATTCAATCCACTATTCGCACCAATCTGGTAGACAGAGACAACACCGCCGGAATGGAGCAAAGGAACGATCGCTAAATTACCCAAATAACAGCGATATCATTGACCGCAATAACTGGAAAGGAATCACCTTTCACTTAGTACCCAGCAACATATTAGGCCAGATAATATATCCAAATATCAACTGCGTTTAGATAAGGGAAGGAACAAATGGGGTTAAGAAAGAACAGAGGATGAGTAAGCAATATCTTCTCCCTCAGAAATATAATAGAGCAAAGCTCAGAATGGGAAAGACAAGAACTGTACATACATTTTGCTGATTTTGAAAAGACCTTCGACAGCATACATAATGATAGTCGTCTACGGATGGTACAAAGAGCATAAGGTATCCCTAGTCACATATTTTAAACCATTAAGAGTCTATACTACCAATTTTAAATGCAGCGTTGATAGAAATACCAGACGGAAGATAAACTCACCCCGGGGGCAACTCTTCCCCTTCTCTCTCATCTTACCTCCCCCTGTTCTCTTGCACAACTTCCACACGCGCCCTCATGGTGAGGCCCTTTCGTTGCACTTTGATTGGGCTAGCTTCTGAGGGCGCACAAACCTAGCATAGGTACATACAGACGCACACATCCATCCAAGCACTGGTATATGCGTCCTGATATCGCCCAATGGACTACGGTCTGGGGTGGAATTGCGCGCCTCCGCCAGTAGAAACTAGTGAGGCAAACATCTAAGCAACAACAAATACCAGACTTTCGAGATGAAAACAGAAGTAAGATAGGAATGCCTATTGTGGGCCCTTATCTTCCAAACTACCATTGACGGGGTGATGCGACATACCACTGAGGATATACCAAGAGTATTAAGATGGCCAATTATCGTCTACACTGGAGTTTATTATAGTCGCTGATTTCATTACACTATTTGTACATACACAGCAATATATTCCAGAGAAAACTGACAGAATTAGTGTATATAGCCAATATGTGAGGCTGGGCATTCATATCAAGATAACAAAGTCATGATACTAAATATAATAAACTTCACGTCGATTAAACTAAATATAATAAACTGCACGTCGATTAAACTAAATATAATAAACTTCACGTCGATTAAACTAAATATAATAAACTTCACGTCGATTAAACTAAATATAATAAACTTCACGTCAATTAAACTAAATATAATAAACTTCACGTCGATTAAACTAAATATTATAAACTTCACGTCAATTAAACTAAATATAATAAACTTCACGTCAATTAAAATAAATATAATAAACTCCACTCAATTAAACTAAATATAATAAACTTCACGTCAATTAAACTAAATACAATAAACTTCACGTCCATTAAACTAAATATCATAAACTTCACGTCAATTAAACTAATAAACTTCACGTCGATTAAACTAAATATAATAAACTTCACATCAATTAAACTAAATATAATAAACTTCACGTCCATTAAACTAATTATTATAAACTTCACGTCGATTAAACTAAATATAATAAACTTCACGTCGATTAAACTAAATATAATAAACTTCACGTCGATTAAACTAAATATAATAAACTTCACGTCCATTAAACTAATAAACTTCACATCAAACTAAATATAATAAACTTCACGTCGATTAAACTAATAAACTTCACGTCCATTAAACTAAATATAATAAACTTCACATCAATTAAAATAGGAAATGAATTAACTAAGCCAGTCACATTTACATACATGGGCAGCAAAGTGACATCGAACTATGCAACATGCAAAAACATCAAAAACATAATGAATAAAGTCACACTAGTTGTTGCTAGCTTAAACGACCTGGAAGTCTTCAATCAAAGACAGGCATTGCAGTAACATCAAACTAAGAATATAACAATCTGTACATCTTCATACAAAGGCCGAACTAACTATACACTAGTGTTGCATACTTGATGTGCTTATGTATGGTGCCGAGTGTTGAAGAGTAACGGAAACATGCATCACCTAAACTATAATCTTTTCACACATGTCTAAGAGAGATGATCATATCATTTTCTGACCGAACGCTATCAATAACTGATAACTGATTGTCTGTAGCAATCAAGAAGTTACGTAGCCCATTATACCCGGTCGATGCTGGAATTGGATCGACATGGAGTAATCGGGGAAGCTGATACCATCATAAGAACAATCGTGATATGGGCTCCTAAGGGAAAATAAGAGGTCGAACTAAGAAAACTAAGAACCGTAGAAGCAAAAATAGATATTATGAACCAGAGCCAGGGCACTTTACAAAGGATGCTGCTGAACGACTGAAGTGGAGAGTTTGCTGCTGTCCTTAAAGACGCTATTTCAGACGTGATGGTCTATGACCGCTTTGCCAGTCACGGCCAACCACCTAAGAAGTGGAGGGAGTTTGCTGCTGTCTTTAAAGACGCTATATCAGACGTGATGGTCTCTGACTGCTTTGCCAGTCAAGGCCAACCACCTAAGAAGTGGAGGGAGTTTGCTGCTGTCTTTAAAGACGCTATATCAGACGTGATGGTCTATGGTCGCTTTTGCCAGTCACGCCCAACCACCTAAGAAGTGGAGGGCGTTTGTCGATGCCCTTAAAGACGCCATATCAGACATGATCGTATCTGACCGCTTTGCCAGCCACGACCAACCACCTAAGAAACCACAACGCGAGGTAGGTTAACCAGTGTCCGATTTTGACGATTGTCCCAGCGGTTGCGTTGAATAACTAGCCATTCGACACTTTCAACAGCGATAAAAAAAAAAGGTAAGGGTAATTCCACAGCAGGTGATGCAGGTAAGGATAAGGTATTAGTGACTTAATTGCACGAGTCTCCGATTACCTAGCCTAAGTCAAGTGTCCGTGCATAGACCGCAACGTGTCGAAACAGGAGAGAGGGAGAGAGCGCCCGAACCATCTGCAACGGCAGGCGAGTGTTCTAGCCATTTTGCCACTTAGTCGCCGTACGTAGAAATGTGTGATCGGCTAATTTTGTGTAATCCAAATACTAAAAATCTACTCCCCGTGCCCTGAGACAGCACAGCTGCTAAGTCGCTTCAGTGCGTACGTGTATCCGACAACCGGAAACGCCTAACGCAGTGAAAGGGCTCACTCACTGACTTAACATCGCATCTAGAGCTAGTAATGATCTCTGCTTCTGATGTTGTGACTTAGTGCTATTTAAGGGATGCTCTCTATAATAATGACTTTGTCGCTCCTTTATGTCATGAGATTACAGTGCCGCCCCTCCCCCCTTTCTCGTAGCTTATAGTTTCTACAAAATATGTCACCCAGTCCACGCCACATTCACAAATCGTAGCTCATTAATTTGATTTAGCTACTTTATCTGGGAAGGAAGACTAACGTCTGGTCAGGCACAACATACTGATCGGACATGTTAGTCAGGGTCAGGCAAAATATACTGGTCAAGATCCTCTCGATGGCTTCCTGACAGTCCTTCTTGAAAAAGGTTTGTTTTATGGCAGCCTGACAAACAAAGTGAGAGCTGGACGTGATCCTCATAGTAATAAGCGACACAGATGAAGCGAGGCATAGCACAACCGCCTAGAGGACCCCGGACCACCATCAGCACGCTCGGGATGTCAGGAAAGCTACAACAAACCGCCACTAAACGTCCATTTCAGGGTGAACAAAAGGGTACATCTATCCATGTGAACATTCCTTCAACAGCTAATTTATCTGACTTAGCTCCTCAATAGTTCCTTAGAGAAAAGAAAGGCGAGTATATTAAGTAAATCATATACCATATCGGGATCAAGATGCTGAGCTGCGCATGAGCTGCAGTGGTTAGCTACCCATAGCTGACTGCTAGCGTCAGGGCCAGCGAACCATAGCTGCCAAGACCCTTCTACACCTCCACGCGGTGATCCTGGATAACAGGCTACAGCAGGGCAGACTGGCTAAGGAGAAGGGATCGGAGAGGGAATGCTAACCCAATACTCAAAAAATGCTTGCTGAAGTCGGATGTGTTAGACCGAAAGCTGCAAATATCGCAGCCAAGCTGTAAACTACAACACAACGCATTCCGTTCTCTGGACTACATTCTGCTACTTACCCTACCAGGGTTTGGTAGTGGGAGATTGAGAACGAACGAAGAAGAAGAAGATATACCATATCATAATTATCATCGTGTGCTGTGCCGACCGACTTTCGCGATTTGTTATCTCCACAACTTCCTATTACTAATGATGGTTATCTAATCGGTTGATTTGTCTTCCCTGTAATGTTTTTGTGATTGTCTATCGCCTTTTATCATTATAATGCAGCCTCTTCTTTCCTGCAACGTTGCACATTTTGACAATCTGCTTCAAACTTCCTGGTTTCATACAATGAGTCACCACCATGACCCCACCCAAACAACAAACTATTTTCTAATATGTAAAAACGCCCCCCTTTGTTCGTCCGTTGTGTTTTTTACCCTCCATCATATCCAACTACTAGAACTCCCCATATTGTTGTTATTAAGTTTAAACTTGTTGGCGAAGGCTAGCTTCCTTCAACCAGGAACAGTCGTTAAGTCGTTTAGAACAAGAGAAAATGGTGTAGAACACGAGAAAATGGTGGAGAAGTGGGCCTAAACTCTCTGGAAGTGTTACTAACAGCACTTAGAACAGACATATATTAGTCACATTTAAATGAATGTGATAGGGGACGGCGTGGGCTAGTGGTTAAGTGACTCGGCTCACAACCAAAAGGTGCTGGGTTCGATCCCCATCACAGCACCGGCCGTTACCCCGGGCAATCAAACCCTTAGAAAATGCAGGAGGAAGCAGACCCTTACATAAAATGCATGCTGAAGTCGGATGTACTGGGCCGACAGGCGCAAATAAAAACCACAGTGCAACGCACACCGCCTTGAGAATTTGAGAAATAAGGCGAACGCGTAACAACAACAACAAAATGAATATGTACAGTAAATATCTCGTGTTGGCATCACACAGCTCTACTAAACTCAGCTGCGTAGCAAATGATCAAGCAGACTCGTGATTATAAGAAACGAACACTAATTAAGCCCCTCGTCTGATCAATTAATTTCTAGGATAAGAATGCCGGTTGGTAATTACAACATTCTTACAACAATCCCGTTTGTCTTTAGAATAGTTCCCCAGACTATCACCAGCTTAGCGGCGGAGAGAGGGTCAAGACAAAGATGACACTGGGCATGCGGACACTAGGTCTGATCGTGATATCAGTGGCACGGGAATTGACACAACGAGGACGCCAAAACATAGCTAAGTGGAATAGGGCAATCTTAACTTTGGTGGTTTGGTTCATGTCTGCAGAATGTAGGAGTGACGGGTGGTTTGGTTCATGTCTGCAGAATGTAGGGAGTGACGGGTGGTTTGGTTCATGTCTGCAGAATGTAGGAGTGACGGGTGGTTTGGTTCATGTCTGCAGAATGTAGGAGTGACGGGTGGTTTGGTTCATGTCTGCAGAATGTAGGGAGTGACGGGTGGTTTGGTTCATGTCTGCAGAATGTAGGGAGTGACGGGTGGTTTGGTTCATGTCTGCAGAATGTAGGGAGTGACGGGTGGTTTGGTTCATGTCTGCAGAATGTAGGAGTGACGGGTGGTTTGGTTCATGTCTGCAGAATGTAGGAGTGACGGGTGGTTTGGTTCATGTCTGCAGAATGTAGGGAGTGACGGGTGGTTTGGTTCATGTCTGCAGAATGTAGGGTGGATGGGTGGTTTGGTTCATGTCTGCAGAATGTAGGGGGTAGGAGTGGTTCAGTTCATGTCTGCAGAATGTAGGGTGGATGGGTGGTTTGGTTCATGTCTGCAGAATGTAGGGGGTAGGAGTGGTTTGGTTCCTCTCTCTCTCTCTCTCTCTCTCTCTCTCTCTCTCTCTCTCTCTCTCAAACCTTGACAGGATAGATGAGGACTAAGTAATTAAGTACGAAAGCACAGTTCAATATAAACGTGCCTAGTGCAAATGGAATATAAACAGAAAGTAAGCTAATCTTAGAAGCACATCAGAATTGCAAATGTAAGGATAAAATAGTGGACTGCTAGTAGCGTCGAAACGAGAATTTAAAACTGATACAAAGTCAGAAATGTAAATACAAAAGGGAAAATGAATAAGTATACTAGCACTAGCTGTTGAGTAAAGTTTGTCTCCTATTTTGGAGGCACGCAGCTTTGGAAAATATTTAACAGCTGTACTTTAAGCCTATTATTGTATTCTGACACAATAGCCATGGAAAGAAACGAAAAGCGAACGCATGTGTGGTGGGGAGGAGGAGGGGAGAGAGAGAGAGAGAGAGAGAGAGAGAGAGAGAGAGAGAGAGAGATAGCAGAGATATATGTTACAGGTAACAAAAACAAAACAAAACAGACAAAGTAAGGAAACACAAAAATGGAAACTACAAATGAGAATAGAAAGTATAAACAACAAAATATCACGTATCAAAACGATCACCCGAATTATTTCAGTCTCTCAAATGTGTTCTGTCTGAAACCATCCCGACCTAAATCTTCACACACCTCCACAAGCAATACACACGTGAGTTCACCCAAGTGAACTATCTATAGTAGTGTATGTTACTGTTCATTATACAACCTCAACTCTTCATGTCCCGTCCTTACCCAAGTGAACTATCTATAGTAGTGTATGTTACTGTTCATTATACAACCTAAACTCTTCATGTCCCGTCCTTACCCAGGTGAACTATCTATGAGAAGTGGGAAGGAAGACTAACGTCTGTTCAGACAAAATATACTGATCAGACATGTTAGTCAGGGTCAGACAAAACTTACTGATCAGACATGTTAGTCAGGGTCAGGCAAAACATACTGATCAGACATGTTAGTCAGGGTCAGACAAAATATACTGATCAGACATGTTAGTCAGGGTCAGACAAAACTTACTGATCAGACATGTTAGTCAGGGTCAGGCAAAACATACTGGTCAGACATGTTAGTCAGGGTCAGACAAAACATACTGGTCAGACATGTTAGTCAGGGTCAGACAAAACATACTGGTCAGACATGTTAGTCAGGGTCAGACAAAACATACTGGTCAGACATGTTAGTCAGGGTCAGACAAAACATACTGGTCAGACATGTTAGTCAGGGTCAGACAAAACATACTGGTCAGGGTCAGACAAAACATACTGGTCAGACATGTAGCATCTTGCTACTTGCAACGATTGTTTAAGGGCTTTGGTAGCGGATGTTTGAGAACGAACGACGAAGAAAAAAAAGATTCTCGACACAGGCTATCGCAACAGTCTAGCCAACGAGGTGGGGATCGACACTGTAAACCCCATAATGGTGAGTCTATGGATGAGCGTCGCATTACAACCAGGAGGACCACGGTCCACATTCTCAATGACGCCAAGGGATGTACGAAAAGCCACTGTAACCCGATACCAAAGAAGCGTGGTCAAAGAGTTAACTGGTAGTACAATAGTGGATACACAGAAAGTATCTATAAAACGATGAGATGTGGTGAAAGACCATCCAGGTAAGAAATATACAAGTTCAGTGCGGACCAACAGAGATGGAGGCAGACAGAACATGCATTAAATCAACGGCAAAGAAGATTCTAGAATGTTTATATTCCGGTGTAAGTTCGAGCCGTGTAGCAGGTAAGAGCACACAGTGCTAGGTTTAACACGCGGAAGCATTCAACAGGTGAGCTAGCGCGATGTGGAAAGTTCGAGATCTACGCTTCTAGATGCTGACTCAAGCATGGATTCCACAATCTCTGTATTTCTTCACGAAGACGTGTCATATCCATCTGCACATTCCCTCCGTAATCTCCATCTGTGTTGGTTGCTGTTGGCGTCTTTCGTCGCACGTTTGGCTTTGTTCTTAAACGCGACAAACTGGTATGAAGTATGACATGTAGAAAACTATAAGCGCCCGTCTACAGTCTAGGTATAATACTATTAATTACATATCGTGTTTCTGAACCATCCAGAACAGCCTTTCTTAAATTAGACATGCATGAATTTCGTCTTATGTGGGTGTGTGTGGATAGATATATATGGCCATGTCAGTGTGAAAAAATTACGAGATGACAGTCGTTATGGGGGGATTTCAATGCAGAAATAGAAGGTGAAAAGGAGAGACGTTACTGGAGGAAATGGACTGGGAGAAAGGAACGAGAGGAGGAATAGACTGGTAGAATGGTCCACAATACATGAATGATCATAGGAAACGCATGGTTCCAGCAGCCTGGGCGTCCTTGGACATGGACATGCCCGGGCGACAATGTGTACAATCAAATTGATTACATATTGGTAACCAGAAGAATCAGAAATAAACTTGTTTCATCCTTTTTCTTGCATGTGACGAGAAGAAGCTGTTTAGAGCGCGTTGTGACAACGGGAAAGATAACATGAATAAGAGACAGAGGAAGGCAGATAGACAAGATGTTGGACAGCCTGAGAGAATGGCACGGGCGACCATCAACAACATAGTTGGTAAACGACACACGTGATAGAAGCGGATGGAGGTTCATGATCGCCAACGCCAACCGGTAAGGCACCTGATGATGATAATATACATACATGTACATATATATATATCTATCATCATCATGTAGCATGTCCTTTGTAGAACGTCGCTCCCATCACAGTTTGTCTGAAAGAAACTCGTTCCCTTGCCAAAACTCCAGCTTCCGCCACTGTCATACTCAGGCATTCCTGGATATCTTGGTGCCATCGTCTTCTTGGTCTACCCCTTCCTCTTTTGCCTGGCACCATACCTTCCATCACTGTTCTCTCAAGACCGTTGTGTCTCTTGATGTGACCAAAGTATTTGCATTTTCTAGCCAAAATGCAATTGATAAACCAGTTCTCCTCTATGCTCAACTCTTGCCGAATGTCTACATTTGTTCTTTTCTCTGTCCAGAGTATTCTGAGGATCCTTCTGTAACATTTTGACTCGATTCTTTGTCTAGAGGTTTTGGTAATCGTCCATATATATATATCAAGAGCTGAATTAATATCTGGCATTGTTAATATCTCGATGTGATCCCCCCATCTTTGTTAAGTCAATTGCTTGGGACAACGAGTTTGGCTTTCTTTGTGTTGGATCGTTGCTCTTTCTTATCCAATCCTCATTAGGCGTGAGGTAATAAACTAACAATTAACTACGAAAGTCTAACATAAAACGGGCCAGTAATTACAACGTGGATAAAAGTCGCGAGAGTGATTGCGGCTAGCTTATAATAATGTGACAATATTCAAAGTGACCTACACAAATCACGAAAAAAAAGAAACGCTGGATAGAGGAAATGAGGTCTCGAGGACAGTCACAAGAAGTGATTTACCGGATGCAACCTACTGCGTACAATAGACTCACAAATAGAAATAAGGTTAACACACAGTTTAATAACTGAACATTGACAGACGTCAGCCGGTGTTTCTCCATAAATGTCGTGTACATAAAAAGGCGTATGTCAAGTACTGGACAAATGAGAACCACAGAGACGGAAATGGTGAATTCAATCAAACGGCCGTCGACCACGTTGTTCTGTTTCCCAGTCCTTGATAAAAACATATTTAGGTTGAAACGTCGGTTAATATTTGTTACTGTTCTCCTGTAAAATTGCTTTCTAACCCTATTTCATGTCCCAGCCATTGTCTGTATTAAGCTTTGCTGCAACCTTACATGTATATACTTATATTATAAATAGGTCTGGACATGTTTTGATTAGAGAATTAATAGAAGTGTTGGAACTTGGAACGGAGAAGTCAGCACCTGATAACAGCACGCAATCATATTGGATCTCAGCACCGATATGTTGTTTGATAATACATTTAATATGTAATAATGGAACGGAAATGTGGGTGTGTGCCTGTGTGTCTGGTTTGTTGTTGTTTTGTGGTTGGGGGGCGGGGGGGGGGGGGGGTATAGAGAGATAACGTCTACGTTATTACAGTGTTAGATACAAGTTGTGCAAATGGTTGGGTTTGATAACTGCCGTGGTCACGACACTAGACATGTGATCAAGACCAACATTACTGGAGATAGTCAAATAGAAGAATCCACAGAAGAGCTGCAAGTGCCGACAGACTAGATGTAAACAAATGCCCTAGAATGATTACATAAAAAACACATCAGCTTAAGATACAGTATACACGGCACTCAGCCACGTAAACACGTGCAGTGCTCGTAGCCTCACGCCTGTCAATTGTGATACCAATATAACCAGACTAGATTTTTACAATAATTGTTCAGAAAAACCAATGCACTAACCTCCCTTAAAGTAAAAACACATTTGCCAATTTATACAACCATAGATGTAATTATTTATCATAATAACTAGCCTTAACTGTTCCATAGGACTCATGTAACTGACAAGAGGTACATCTGTTAGAATTGTAAAAGCCTTTTTAAAACATGGCGTAAGGGAAATAGTGGATACATTTTGTGTCTTGCTCTAATGATTAGAGTACAACCCTCCTTAGCAGCATTTAACGATTATCCGTGTCGCAATAGTGGACCTATTCTTTACGTCCTCATCCATCTATATAGGGTACAGCCGTCCTTAATTTCCTTTTACTGCCACCGTTGTCCAAAACAGTATCTCCTTTCTTTTCCCCGCGTTGTATTCATTAGAGCCCAAGAAAACACGCAAGATAGCAATCATCTTTGGTTTGTCGAAAATGATCAGTCGGCACTACACATTCTCCCCAATAATAACATGCTGCTGTGAGGTGGGCTGGCTTTTATCGCTATCGGTACAACAGCCACCTTGTTACATTCTATCCTACCTGCTCTTGGTTAACTCTATCAGAAAAATATCACAGAATCCCGGAAAACCGATAACAACGCACAAATGCAGTTTCCTGAACATCCAACCACTGCTGAATTCAGTTACTACCGTCAAAGCTCATGAGAAATTGCTCTTCCCGTTCTGCAGAGTTCACGGAGAGACGTGCGTTAATCACTTGGTTAGGTAACGTCTTGGAACACACAGAGGTTTGTGCGTTTGAGAACACTGCACCAACGAGTGGGCGGGCAAGAGCAAGGTAAGAAAGAAAGGTGTCAGCATAAACACGGAAAAAGAACTCCTAATGTGCGCAGGTAGGACTGTTGAAACTCACTGCTCGTGGTGACAATGTATCGATCATTCCAAAACCGTTTGGCTCCCTGGCGAGCATAGGTCTTCAACAAATACACGTCAAGTCAAACTATGCTCTGTCCAGGCCTTTCTGTTTGTCTCCATCTCTCGTCTTCGTATCTATTTTACAGGAAGTCTCTATCTGGTCCCTTGCGGTCATGATTTGATTAACGGTGGCATTACATGGTGAAGTTGGAGAAAAGGGTAATATCAGTGTCAGGTAAGGGATACTGATCATGTGAGGGATACTGATAAGGTGAATGATACTGATAAGGTGAAGGATACTGATCAGGTGAGGGATACTGATCAGGTGAGGCATACTGATCAGGTGAGGCATACTGATCAGGTGAGGCATACTGATCAGGTGAGTGATACTGATCAGGTGAGGTATACTGATCAGGTGAGGCATACTGATCAGGTGAGGGATACTGATCAGGTGAGGGATACTGATCAGGTGAGGGATACTGATCAGGTGAGGCATACTGATCAGGTGAGGCATACTGATCAGGTGAGGCATATTCACCAGGTGAGGAATACTCACTAGATGAGGAATACTAATCAGGTGATGTACAGACCAAAGGTGAGCCATATTTATCAGGTGAGACATAATGATCAAGGGTAACATCAAAGTCAGGTGATGAATACTGATCAGGTGATGTACAGACCAAAGGTAAGCCGTCAGGTGAGCCTTCAGGTGAGACATACTGATCAAGGGTACCAATGGTAGAAGGTGGAACTACTGATCAGGTGAGACATACTGATCAAGGTTAACAATGGTAGTAGGTGGAACTACTGATCAGGTGAGACATACTGATCAAGGGTAACAATGGTAGTAGGTGGAACTACTGATCAGGTGAGACATACTGATCAAGGGTACCAATGGTAGAAGGTGGAACTACTGATCAGGTGAGACATACTGATCAAGGTTAACAATGGTAGTAGGTGGAACTACTGATCAGGTGAGACATACTGATCAAGGTTAACAATGGTAGTAGGTGGAACTACTGATCAGGTGAGACATACTGATCAAGGGTAACAATGGTAGTAGGTGGAACTGCTGATCAGGTGAGACATACTGATCAAGGGTAACAATGGTAGTAGGTGGACCTACTGATCAGGTGAGACATACTGATCAAGGGTAACAATGGTAGTAGGTGGAACTACTGATCAGGTGAGACATACTGATCAAGGGTAACAATGGTAGTAGGTGGAACTGCTGATCAGGTGAGACATACTGATCAAGGGTAACGATGGTAGTAGGTGGAACTGCTGATCAGGTGAGACATACTGATCAAGGGTAACGATGGTAGTAGGTGGAACTACTGATCAGGTGAGACATACTGATCAAGGGTAACAATGGTAGAAGGTGGGACTGCTGACCAAGGGTAACAACAGTGCCAGGTGATCAAAGCTCCACCTAATTTCTTCATAGTGTTTTTGGAAAAATGATGTGTCCTAACAGTCAGGTTAACGAGGTGGTGATTAAAACTGGCATCACCATAGTAGTTAGCTTACAGGGTTTTTGTTCGCCACCCCTCCCCCCTCCCCCACCCCCACCTCAGTGGGGCCATCGACTTTAGTCGGCTTGACATTAGAAAACATGCCCACTACACCATACCATATATGTTGTAAAAAGTCACTGTGTATGGCTGTGGATGGAGCTGCCAATGTCTCATGTAACATAAATCTCACCAAAATCACGCCTTCAAGAGCACATATTAATGCTTTTCTGAAGGAGTTTACTGCAAGGAGGACGTTTGTAGTGGTCTCTCCATGCACCTACTTGACTCAAAAATAGGATGGGGGAGAGAAAGGGGAGGGGGGAGGGAGAGAAAGAGAGGGAGAATGTTTGTGTGTGTACAGAAAGAGAGAGAAAGAGAGTGTGTGTGTGTGTTATTTAGCTTTTTGCATTCTCCCATAAGTGATATATAACGGACTGTTTACGTCTTTCAGAAGCAAAACTCATTTTCAAGCTAAAAGGGGGAAAAGAGACTGGTTTCTCACATTTCGACAATTTTCGATTTTATTAAAGTACTGTAGACTTTATAGTCTGTCGAATGGGCGAGAGGGGGGGGGGGGTGCCTGCATTTATTATTATTATTATTATTGCAACAGAGAATGCGATTTAAAGAATAAAAGAACTACTTTTGATAATTTCAATTGTGATAGAGTAAGATTGAAACAGTGGATCTCTCGTCTTGTATGTCATCTTTGATGCCGTTTATCCGGACGTTATCTATGTATCACTAAGCCACTAAGCACTTCGTCATACAGAGCAATGTTTCAGACACTGTTGGTCTTCAGACCGGTGTCTCTACACAAAAGGCGCAAAGAATAAAACCACTAGCGTTTTTTTTTAAACAGTCGTACCAACATTAAAAACGCGTTCAATTAATATCATTAAATGGTAACAGCGTTAGAAAACGACTTAGCATGCCATATACACACACTTCAATATACATACCAGATGATCGAAACAGAACAATAATGAATCAATCAATTGGAGACACGACTTAGCATGCCTTATACACACATGTCAATACACATTCCAGATGATCGAAACAGAACAATCAATTGGACACCGGTAACAGCGGCAATGGATAAATGAATCCCTGCCAGTCGTCACATTGAACAGTTTGAGAATCATTGATATAAGCCTGAGAATTCACTAAGGTCAATATATAAATGGTATTCCCAGGGGATATACAATCAAATGAGAGATATTTAGTCAATGTTACTTCTATAATGATTCATTTATAGACCTAAAGCTAATGTGTGCTTGTGAATACTGAATAATCAATCAATAAAGGACAATAATATTGAATTGATGTGACAGAAATATGATTTATATTGTGTGAAATGTGCACATTTCATGGGGGAGGATTCAAATCACACGTAAAAAATATTGAAAAAAAGAATGTTAATTTATTTTAACAGGGTCTCAGATTCCTGGGAACAACTGGCATATGCAACTTCCTAGTCTCTTAACTATTTCAATCAATGCAACTATTTCAGTATATATGTAACTATTTCAATATTTGCAATTATATCGATGCATGTAACTATTTCACATATGTCAATATTTCAGCACATGCAACTAATGTGGTATATGCAACGTTATTGTTGTTATTATTACTACTATTATTATTATTACCATTATTATTATTATTCAGCCTCTCTGGGCGATTGGGAATTCAGTTAATAGTGATAGGGGTCCCGTGGCTTTCCCTTCCATCCCCTACACAGAAACCAGAATCTACTTGGTATATGCAACTATTTCGGGAAACGCGAACTATTTCTAGCACGGCCGAGAAGGAGGTCCAGGTAGTTTAACTGGCGCGAGTCCAAGAACAGAAGGATGGGGGGAACCTTGTTGTTGAGCAGGTAATAAAGGGCGGAAGGGAACAGAAGAGGGGTCGATCTGAGAACGGAATGTCTTCAACTTTGAAGAGATATGTCCAACAGGTAAGGGAGAATCCATGGAATGATGCCAGCAGGTTTTTCTGTCATCAGCTGTGTTTGTTATTATCAAGTATTTGATGTTCAAAGTAATATATATGGGTACGCTTTTGTCTACCCAGTTATAAATGAATTCCTGACTTACTTTTAGGAAAGAGAAGTCAGCTAGGAATAGAACTGCTCATTTCACCTAAAAACAGAGAACATTATATAATGATTTCTCTAATACTCCATCCCCGACGGCAGTGTCCGTTATGCTCATTTCACCTAAAAACAGAGAACATTATATAATGATTTCTCTAATACTCCATCCCCGACGGCAGTGTCCGTTATGAGATAGCCTTTTTTTTCATTTTTGCGCGCGTGCGTGTGTGTACTTTGCGCGTGAAATAAGGGGCATAAGGCAGAAACAAATGATCTTCAGTTGGACAGTGTGGCGCCACTGTTTTTAGATCTTGTATGGTGCTGAGGCTCATAGTTGAGCCCTCTCGAATGATTGTTCCTCTGAGTGTTTCCTTTTGTGTCTCTTTTTTCCGAACGCCCCTTGGTGTCCATTCGAGTGCTTGCAATGGTAGATGGTTGTTGTTCATTCTAAGAACATGTCTGATATATGTCCGTCGTTTTTATCTAATGATGGTCGACACATATAGTTGGTTTGTCTCTGTTCTTAATGAGTCATTGGTTATGAACGGGTCTAAGCGTATATTCAATCATTTTCTTAGACATTTATTTTCAAAGACATTTAGTTTGTTTTCCAGCGCTTTTGTTGTTTTCCAGCTTTCACATCCATATGTCAGGACTGATATTACGATTCAGTTGAATAGTCTGAGCTTTGTATGTTTGCTGAGTGTCGTTGATTTCCAGATGTTGAGTTGAGTTAAGGTGCTTGAAGCCAAAGCAATTCTAGTGGAAATTGATATCGTGGCATCTTTATCTTATGTAATTTTGCTTATATTTACACGAGGCGTGTTCAAATCAAACCGGGCCTAACTGCACCAAGTGTTCACTATGTAATATGTACGATGTGCATGATGACGTCACTTCTGATGTAAACAGCACATACCAACCGTCAAATTGCAAAATTTCATTATTCTCCGACTCAGACCATTTAAAACATGGCGGGTGTGATACGGAATCCATCCAGAGTTATCAGCGAGCGGTGATTCGGTATCTAATAGCTGAATAATGTCTACCAGTTGACATTCATCGCAGAATGCAGGCAGTGTATGGTGATAAAAGTGTGTCGAAGACAAGATTGAAGAACTGGCCAACGATGTTAAAAGAAGGACGTGAGTTAGCGAAAGATCTTCCGAGATCAGGTCAGACGCATATTGTTGCGTCAGCAGATATCGCCAAAATTGATGCAGCAATTCTGGTAGACCGTCGCTGGAGCTTACGTTCGGCACACTTTTATCACCATACACTGCCTGCATTCTGCGATGAATGTCAACTAGTCTGAATCCTTCAGCTGTTAGAAACAGAATCACCGCTCGCTGATCAACTCTGGACATTTTACGTAGCATACCCGCCATGTTTTCAACGGTCTGCTGAGGAAACTATGAGTCGGAAGATAATGCAATTTTGCAAACTTGACGGTTGGTATGTGCTATTTACTTCAGAAGTGACGTCATCATGTGCTTCGTACGTATGTTCGCTTGGTGCAGCTAGGTCTGGTTTCATTTATATTTTCATCACACATAACTATTTGCCATCAATATTAGCTTGTAAGGAGTCCCAGAGCAGGTAGAAGGCTTGCCATTCTCGGCTACAAATAGGTGTGACTTACAACTAGGGAAGACAATGCGGTGAGGAAAAGGAACAGGTCACAATAACTTTGAAAGAACAAAAAGTCAGAGTCCTAGTACAATGAACACATCAAATCAACTACTGCTTCATGTTTTTCATATGAAAAATACTTAATGGACTATCTCATCCAGAATATAAACTGAATCCTTCAGTCAAACGTGATACCATTAAGTCACAACAATGACTATTACTGATATCAAGGACTAAGAATGATATCAACAAATAGAATGACATCAATCAACTAAGAATGACATCAATCAACTAAGAATGATATCAATAACTAAGAATGATATCAATAACTAAGAATGATATCAATAACTAAGAATGATATCAATAACTAAGAATGATATCAACAAATAGAATGACATCAATCAACTAAGAATGATATCAATAACTAAGAATGATATCAACAAATAGAATGACATCAATCAACTAAGAATGATATCAATAACTAAGAACGATATCAACAAATAGAATGACATCAATCAACTAAGAATGATATCAATAACTAAGAATGATATCAATAACTAGGAATGATATCAATGACTAACAATGATATCAACGACTAAGAATGATACCAACAAATAGAATGATTTGTTATCAATAACTAGGAATGATATCAACAATTAAGAATTATATCAATGATTAAGAATGATATCGGTGACTAGGAATAGTATTAATGACTAGGAATGATATCAATGTCTAAGAACGATATCAACAACTAGGAATGATATCAATTTCTAAGAATGATATCAATGACTAAGTACAATATAAACGACTAGGAATGATATCAATGACTAAGTACAATATAAACGACTAGGAATGATATCAATGACTAAGTACAATATAAACGACTAGGAATGATATCAATGACTAAGTACAATATAAACGACTAGGAATGATATCAATGACTAAGTACAATATAAACGACTAGGAATGATATCAATGACTAAGTACAATATAAACGACTAGGAATGATATCAATGACTAAGTACAATATAAACGACTAGGAATGATATCAATGACTAAGTACAATATAAACGACTAGGAATGATATCAATGACTAAGTACAATATAAACGACTAGGAATGATATCAATGACTAAGTACAATATAAACGACTAGGAATGATATCAATGACTAAGTACAATATAAACGACTAGGAATGATATCAATGACTAAGTACAATATAAACGACTAGGAATGATATCAATGACTAAGTACAATATAAACGACTAGGAATGATATCAATGACTAAGTACAATATAAACGACTAGGAATGATATCAATGACTAAGTACAATATAAACGACTAGGAATGATATCAATGACTAAGTACAATATAAACGACTAGGAATGATATCAATGACTAAGTACAATATAAACGACTAGGAATGATATCAATGACTAAGTACAATATAAACGACTAGGAATGATATCAATGACTAAGAATGATAATAGTATGTTTAACATATTTTTTTTTTAAATCAGACACTTTTGAAAGTCTATATTTCATTATTTCTACGTATTTTGAATAAATGTGGTTGGCTTACGTTGTCAATATTTAATTTATTAATAGTTATTTTGAAGACAGTCTATATTTAATGTATTTATACATTCTGACGACTTAAAGTCTATATTTCATTTATTCAAATATAGACTCACAGTGTCTGGGTATGCCGGACTAAATTGAAGAAAAAACGTGTTAGTTGTTACATGTATTTCACCAAATACTGATGTTAAAGGACTGGAGGAAAATGACACAGATCAAACCATGCAACATCTACAAGTAAGAGAAAAACTGAAATAACAAAAGAATTAAATAAATAGATCAAGTGGCAACTAAAGACATTAGACAAATTATCAATTCCAATATAGCAACATCGAATATGAAAGAAAACAAATAAGTTAAAGGATAAACCAGAACAGTTATCCACTTGAGGGAAGACAGTGTCATGCTGTACTGTATGGGGCAAATTGTTTAGAGCCTTTTTTTGGAATTATGGGAACAGGACGCCATGGATGTGTCACATGGAGGGGCATGATTAAGCATGGAATACAGACAAAGGAGATACTGATTACTGACAGGCTAAAGACTCAAGAGTTTGAGAAGACATGCCACACCATGCAATGCCGCAAACCGTCCTGATTTGTCTTGCACACACTGTGGAAGATGCTTCTCTGCCCGGATTGGTCTTACGAGTCCCATTCGTGACCGTCATGGACTGCAGTTGCGTACCTTTTCAAAGCACAATTAGTATCGTCTGACAAGACGGAAAGAGCTATGATAGAGCCATTTTTCTATATTTTAGTTCCGCAAAGGAGCATGTTGTTGTGATTATATGCTTCATTTCTTATGATGGGGTCAAAGATGCAGCACAGTGAATGAGGTGCCAGCAGCTAGTTAGTTATAGCTGGGTGCTTGTATCTAGGGTCAGCAAACCAGAGCTGAGCAAGCCTCTATTCCACCTCCAAGTGGCAGTCCTGTTAACGGGCTGCATTAGAGAAAAGAGATCGCAGTGGGAAAGTTACTCCGGTACACACACAAAAACCAGTTGAAACTGGATGTGTTGAGTCGATAGCGCAGATATCGCAGCCTCGTTTGTAACTATGACACAACCTCCTTTTCAGGACAAAGGCCGAAGAAGAAGAAAAAAGATTTGTAATGATAAAGCGTATCAATCAATCAATCAATCAAAGCGTGATTATCAAAAATGAATATTTATATAAATGAAGACACCTGCATGCTGATAATAACACACAAGTTGGTTAGGTGTTGTCAAACATTTGATCCTTTAAAACTGTCATTCATGCGGAAAACAATTGAGACAGAGAACATTCTCCAAGTTACGGTCAATGCTTGAAAGACAACATGCCACATGAAGGATCAGGCTGGATAGCATGCCACATGAAGGATCAAGCTGGATAGCATGCCACATCTAGCAGCAAGCAAGCGTGATAGAATGCAGAAAGGCTCTAACCTTTGGTCTGTCCTCAGGCTCCAGGCTTCGACTAGGAGCGTGGCTCCTGTCATCACGTGGTCTCAGTGTGTCAACTTCTTCTGTGGTGTCAGTATCTGGGGTTTCACTTGGCTCGTGCTTCTCTCTGTCCTCTGGCGTGTCAGTGCCAATACTCCTGCTTGGTGAGCGACTGCGTTCCTCTCTGAGTTTCAGACTATCCATACGGGGCTCTGGTACAGTATCCTGGTCTTCCATCAGGTCGGACTCCTCCCTGTCCATGCAATAGTGCTCCAGGTCCTTTTCCCGGCGGTCGTGCTCAAAGTTGTCAGCGACCAGATTATCTTGCTCAATTTCAGCTGTCTGAATGGTTGGGGGTGCAACTTCCTCTACCACTTCACCACCAACAGCAACAACTCTATCTTCTTCGTCCGTCTCTTCTGTTACTCTTGCTTCTTCAGTAACCTCTTCTGTTAGCCTTTCTTCTTCTTCAATGTCCTGTTCTTTTACTATATCTTCCTCATCAACTACTTCTTTTACTCTTTCTTCTTCATCAACCTCCTCAGTGACTTCTACACTGGCAAGAGGTTCAGCTCTAACTTCAGCCAACGCACTGTCCTCTTGGTCGTCAAAATCCTGCTCTGGGCTTTCAGTGATTTCCACATCTGGGATGGGCAGAGTACGCGGACTTTCTTCCTCCACTGCAGCGTCCTCCTCCACTGCAGGCTCCTCCTCGACTGCAGGCTCCTCCTCGACTGCAGCCTCCTCCTCCACTGCTGGCTCCTCCTCCACTGCAGCTTCCTCCTCTACAGCTGGCTCCTCCTCGACTGCAGCCTCCTCCTCAGCTGCAGGCTCTTCCACTTTGGCCTAAAGGTAATTTGTAAAAACATTTAAGCACAAGTCGTCATTTACAAAATCAAAGCATCCAACATTATATTCTGGTAGACCCTGGTTAATTAGGACACATCAGGACCAAAAAAATTTGACCCAAGTTCCAGGATGCATAAATTAACCAGCAGCTCAGTTAACCGAAATCCACTATATTTGAATTTACACTAGTTATCTCTTCCGTTACAATACACACTTATTTGATAAAATTCTCAGTTTTCAGTCCAGTTAAAAAAGATAGAGTGAAAGAGAGGGAGACTGTGTGAGATGGACAGTACTATGGATCAGAAATACTTTCAAAAATTTAAAAAACCATTCTACATAACACAAGCAGCACAACCGTGTAAAAAGTCAAGGTTTGTCACATAGTAATTACACTACTATAGAGGAATTCAGCTGTTAGGGACTTCAGTATACTAACACAGAGCGTGTAAGAGCTTGTATGAGGTAGGGTGGCTAGTTCCTTTCCTTGCATGCTTTTACTTCTCTAGTTATATGCCAGGTACCGATTCACAGCTGGGTTGACTGGAGTCTGTCGATAGTGGGATTTTAACCCCGTACATTTACTATGAAAAATGAGTACTCTACCACTGCGCTAATCATATGCTAATCCATAGCAAATTTTAATTTTTTTTTAAACCAGAGATATTGGAGGACAAAAAAATTCAACTTGCAAGTGCTGGGCTTCAAGATCTTGTCCTATTGTCTGACTGCAAACCTTGTATCTTCCGGTTGCTTGAACTACCTTCTCATTTCTCATGGATCTGGTTTTTCTGGGTTGTGGTCATTGCCCACGACCTTATGTCTATAAATGGAAACTGGTACCTAGGTGGAGTGGTATTCAAACATCTTGGGGGGACGGCTTGGCCTAGTGGTTAAGTGGCACGGCTCACAACCAGAAGGTGCTGGGTTCGATCCCCATCACAGCACCGGCCGTTACCCCGGGGAAGCAAACCCTTAGAAAATGCAGGAGGAAACAGACCCTTACATAAAATGCATGCTGAAGCCGGATGCACTGGGCCGATAGGCGCAAAATAAAAACCACAGTGCAGCGCACACCGCCTTCGGGAAAAGAGAAATAAGGCAAACGCAAAAAAAAAACATCTTGGTTTTCTTATATTTGTCTCTTTAGCTGAGCAATCCTCTATTTACGGCATAAAAAAGTTTGCCATCTGCTGCCTTTCGCGTAGTCAACTCTTCTTTAATATCTCCCTCCTGGTGTATTACAGCTCCAGTGTATTTGAACTGTTTGACCTGTTCCAGAGGCTGACCACCCAAAGAAATATAATGTCTCTTCTTTTCTCTTGTGACCACCATGGTTTTTTTTTTTGAATTGCTAGTGGTCAACCCTCGCTTCGCCAGCTCTACTTTCTAGATTTGAAGGTTGGTCTGGATATATGCCTCTGATTTAGTAATTTTATTTTATAGGAAAATGTCAGTTCTGATCTATAGACTGGTCTCATCATCCAGAACCCTATTAAGTATTTTTTGGTCCAGTCCATACAGGTTATGGTGGCATCATCCATAAGTTGTATGATGAGGTGTGGTGATATAATGTTGCCCTTATGCCATTTCTACAGGCCTTACAAAAACTCTATATAGCTCAGATCAAGGATGCTGGGATGTTCTTTCTTTTCAAACAGCCTGCTCCAGGGACCTTACCGAATGTCTCTATAAGCCCCTGGTATCTCTCCTCTTCTAACTACCCTATACTTTTATTCCTGTCTCTATAATCCCCTGGTATCTCTCCTCTTCTAACTCCTCTATACTTCCTATTCCTGTCTCTATAATCCCCTGGTATCTCGCCTCTTCTAATTCCTCTATACTTCCTATTCCTGTCTCTATAAGCCCCTGGTATCTCTCCTCTTCTAACTCCTCTATACTTCCTATTCCTGTCTCTATAATCCCCTGGTATCTCGCCTCTTCTAATTCCTCTATACTTCCTATTCCTGTCTCTATAAGCCCCTGGTATCTCTCCTCTTCTAACTACCCTATACTTTTATTCCTGTCTCTATAATCCCCTGGTATCTCTCCTCTTCTAACTCCTCTATACTTCCTATTCCTGTCTCTATAAGCCCCTGGTATCTCTCCTCTTCTAACTCCTCTATACTTCCTATTCCTGTCTCTATAATCCCCAGGTATCTCTCCTCTTCTAACTCCTCTATACTTCATATTCCTTTCTCTATAAGCCCCTAGTATCTCTCCTCTTGACACCTAGTTTTCTTTGTAGGGTAGGCCTTAAATCTCGGTAGCCCTCTTCTGTTATTTAGTTTCTTGCATGGTGTTAAGTGTTGCATTGATAGGGTAACTCTCCCGGCTACTCTTTATTTTCATTAGTTAGTGGTCACTTCCTCTCTTAGGTAATAATAACGGAGCATCTAATTGCAGTCCTTGTCAGTCTAGCGCTAGAAGTCAGTTTGCCCTGTAATTAGCTTAATGTCCATACTTAAACGGTTTAACTATACATCTTACACGCTGTCAACTTTATGATATGTACATATTCTATTGGATTGATTATTTGATTGAGGCTAATGAGCAAAATCATTGTTGACAAAAATTATTGGATTGGATTAAAGATTGGCTTCACCTTGCAATGTGATATTCTTGAAACTTAGTTCACGTGTTATGGTGTATGTTGTTTGAGTTTGCTCGGTCCTTTCTCTGTGATAAACTCCATATCTAGGTCCATATGTCCATACTTGTCTGTTAACGTTATGATCACACATAACAGCTTTATGGCCCTGCATATATTTCAACCTTTATTGGTAGTAATTTTGACTGTAATCCTTCACATATTCCCTATCTATATTACTAATGTACGGTCCAACATAATATATACTCTCATTACAGTTGTACAGTAATGGCATGCCCTGCTTCCATATTATCATTCAGCTACTGTGTTATTGCAGTCCTTAATTTGATCACATCCAAAAAGCTGTATATGATGGATGACCTCTAACAATCTAAGTCTCTTGCTTTTGTGGTATCACCCCTTCAGGATATTGTCTGTCCATTTTTTTATCTATTCCTTCTCCTCAACCTTTCCCTTTTGTGGTATCACCCCTTCAGGATATTGTCTGTCCATTTTTTAATCTATTCCTTCTCCTCAACCTTTCCCTTTTGTGGTATCACCCCTTCAGGATATTGTCTGTCCACTTCTTAATCTATTCCTTCTCCTCAACCTTTCCCTTTTGTGGTATCACCCCTTCAGGATATTGTCTGTCCATTTTTTAATATATTCCTTCTCCTCAACCTTTCCCTTTTATGGTATCACCCCTTCAGGATATTGTCTGTCCATTTTTTAATCTATTCCTTCTCCTCAACCTTTCCCTTTTGTGGTATCACCCCTTCAGGATATTGTCTGTCCACTTCTTAATCTATTCCTTCTCCTCAACCTTTCCCTTTTGTGGTATCACCCCTTCAGAATATTGTCTGTCCATTTTTTGATCTATTCCTTCTCCTCAACCTTTCCCTTTTGTGGTATCACCCCTTCAGGATATTGTCTGTCCATTTTTTTATCTATTCCTTCTCCTCAACCTTTCCCTTTTGTGGTATCACCCCTTCAGGATATTGTCTGTCCACTTCTTAATCTATTCCTTCTCCTCAACCTTTCCCTTTTGTGGTATCACCCCTTCAGGATATTGTCTGTCCATTTTTTTATCTATTCCTTCTCCTCAACCTTTCCCTTTTGTGGTATCACCCCTTCAGGATATTGTCTGTCCACTTCTTAATCTATTCCTTTTCCTCAACCTTTCCCTATGTACAGATGTTGTTGATCTAACTTTAATATTTCAAATTGCATCAGCATCGTTGAACATTTTTGTTACCGACACCTTTGTTCATTTCAGCTTCACTGAAAACCACAAATGTTTCTGTGCATTCAATTGTCAAGAGTGCCTTCCTTCATCCTTCGAAATTCATATTTCTTTTGTATTTCTAATTGGCAAAACAATGCAATCATATATACAGCTTGCAGACTCATTTTTAATTTGTTATTTTCTTATTTTTTTTTGTAATCTTGTTCGATGAGTCGTAAAGCAGACAGTATCCATAATGATAGTCTTGTTCAGAGCAGTAATCATTTTCATCCACTGACTCGATATGTGGCCATCTTTCATATAGAACTTCCAGCTCTGTTCCATGAAATCTATTTAAGCTAAACTGTTTGAAATTTGAATGGCTGCTCATATTTGTCCTCTTGGAGAAAACAGTCCACCTTACTTGATCATAAAACAACAACAATTAATGCCATGACATTCCTACTTCATGATTTTCATTTGGGTTAAACTGTTTCTTATTTGACTGAATGTAGCTATTTTTACTCTTGTTGATAAATACAGTACAGAGTACTTGATCATAATACAACAGTAATTAATGACTAGGTCAGTCACGTAGTACTGGCAGCTAATTTGAGTGAGTTGTTAGTAAAACATGAGCCATAAATAGAACAGTCCAGATAAAGGCAGAGTTTGAAGAGATGCAGTCTATACATGAAATCACCGATTCCTTAGTAACAGTTAATAATCATGAATAGTATTACTTCTCACACACTTGTACTGTTAAATGTTGTGAGGAGCTGAAGTATCTTTTCTTGAGCCAAGTCAGTTGCTTGCGTGTCCATGTTGCAGGGTTTCAGTTTTGTGATATGTGCATGTCTTCCTCGTACACAGTATCCACGCGATATGTGCATGTCTTCCCCGTAAACAGTAACCACATCATCTTGTGCTATGGGAGCACAATGGTAGCTCATCAGTTCCTTCTATTTGGGATCAAGATGCTGAGCAGCGCATGAGCTGCAGTGGTCAGCGACCCATAGCTGACTGCTAGCGTCAGGGCCAGCGAACTAGAGCTGCCAAGACCCTTCTACCCCTCCATGCAGTGATCCTGGATAACAGGCTGCAGCAGAGCAGACTGGCTAAGGAGAAGGGATTGAACAAGAGGGAATGCTAGCCCGGTACTCAAAAAATGCTTGCTGAAGTCGGATGTGTTGGACCAAAAGGTGCAAATATCGCAGTCAAGCTGTAAACAACGACACAATGCATTCCGTTCTCTGGACTACATTCTGCTACTTACCCTTTCAGGGTTTGGTAGAGGGAGATTGAGAACGAACGAACGAATGAACGAAGAAGAAGATTTCCTTCTATTTCAATGTCATCATTTCCCGTTTCATGTCTCCTTGTGACTTTTCTCAGGCAATCCATTTTGCATATTGTAATATTCCCTTTTCTGTGCCATGAAACAAAGTCTGGTATTGAATACTTAAGCTGCATAGCTGCAAGTAATTGTAAAATTATTCAGAGAAATTGATCAGAAGATATGCTTACCTCTTCAACATCATCTTGTTCTAGAAAATCCTGCTGCACTTCTTGTTGTTGCTCCTCCCCCAGTTCCTCTGGTTCAGTCGCTTGGAACTCGGCATTACCATTAAGGTACTCAGGGTGGTAGTTCTGGTCCACTGCTTCCTCCTTATTAACAACCTCAAAGTCGCCTAGGAGGTCAACGTCTGCATACTGGCTGGTCTGCGGAAGTTCCGCTTCGTCCTTCTGCTGTTCACTGTACCCAGACAGCAAATCGTCTTCCTCTGCTGCCTCTTCTACGGGTCCGTCATTGTCAAAGTCACACAGAAGGTTGTTAGACTTGGAGCTCCTTGTGATTTCCTCATTATACTCAGTGTCTGCCTCCACTAATTGGCTGGCTGACTCAGAATCTAGTTCGTAGGGCTGCTGTGAAGATCTGGTTTTGGAACTCATGTCTTGGAATTGATCAGCAGAATGGGGAGATATAGAGGCAGCAAAATCAAGATCTAATCCATTACTCGTGTTGCCATTCTGGATCTGAAACAGGACAAAAGATCACAGGTCATATTACCATCATAAATCAATTAGCTCTCAGTCCAACATGACAACCTCTTTCACAAGACATGTATCAATAACTATCTACTTCTACAGGGTAGTCCAAAGTCTCCAAACATAGTGAACAGCACACAGCCTGTCTGCTTTTCTTCCACGGCATGGGCCTGAGTACAAGACCCTGTGGCAGATGATAGTCTACCTAGTTCTAAATAGGTACATGACTTATAGTTAGAGAAATCAAGACGGCGAGGAAAAGAACTAATTACCACACTTCCGACATTCAACGTAGTCTCTACGATTTCATCCCCGACAGCAGTGTGTATTATTGGGATAACTTAACCTCGCAGTTGTTAGTGCACTACCTGCCCTGCTGAGCGATCTGCATTCAATTCTCATCAGACGACGCGAAAACTGCTTCACGGTCGATCCAGACTGTACACAAATTTGATACCAGAAGTAAAAGCATGATGCTGATCACATAGTCTCTAGTGCGCTGTTGATCAAGAAAATATGGGCCACCATATTTCCAATATGTCAGACTGCCTGTAAACAGGATCTTTACTTTACTTACTTTTACAAATCCGGTCCTTGTTGTAACGAGAGACAGGCCGACTGTACACCCGATTTGTGTGATTTAGAATGAACAGCTTATACGAGGTACATTATCCTCTAGCATGGACTAAGTACATTAACACGATTAGCCTGTTATGTCTCTTCCATGTAGCGTTCCCTGGAAACAGGTTGTTTTCAAGGAAACCTGGCTGACGAGATGTGGATCAATGTGATCCCCGTAGTATGTAGCGCCATGCAGATGAAGCCAAGCATAACACAACCGCCTGGAGGACCACGGTCAATCTTCACCAGCATGGTCGGGATGTGAGGAAAGTTATAACAACCTGCCACTTAAACCCTTTTCAGGGCGCACAAAATGGTAAACTTACTCATTATGAGCATTAAACAACAACAGCAACAACTACATATGAGCTAAATACATCAACACATTAAGCATGTTATGTTCTACTACATAAGAACTAAATACGTCAACACATTAAGCATGTTATGTTCTACTACATAAGAACTAAATACGTCAACACATTAAGCATGTTATGTTCTACTACATATGAACTAAATACGTCAACACATTAAGCATGATATGTTCTACTACATATGAACTAAATACGTCAACACATTAAGCATGTCATGTTCTACTACATATGAACTAAATACGTCAACACATTAAGCATGTTATGTTCTACTACATATGAACTAAATACATCAACAAGGTTAAGCCTGTTATGTTCTACTACAAATGAATACGTGAACAAGTAAATTAGGCGATGCTCTAGTTGTGTAATGCATACTAATATGGATCTCATCAGCAAGAAACAACGCCATCATGACACCCTTTTTTACGACCTTAGATCAATGGCGGAAATAAAATCTATAAGAACTTCATAAATTCGTGGTCACACCTTTACATGAAGTGGGGGTGGGGTTTGCGGGGGGGGGGGGGGGTGTGATGAATTACAGGTGTTATATATATATATATATATATGTGTATGTATGTACACACACTTACACACAAGGAGTCAAATACCTCTATATATTGTGTATTCTGTTCCTAACAAAATATTACGGTCTCGGGATGTGAAGAAAGTTACTAGAACCTGACACTTAACAGCCTTTTCGGGGTGCACAAAAAAGTAATCATAGGCATTGTGGGCATTCAACAACAAGAGCTACTTATTTACTTCTCCTACAATGAAATAGTTCGAGGAATGGAGAAAGGAAGGAAGGAAGGAAGGAAGGAAGGAAGGAAGGAAAGGAAGGAAGGAAGGAAGGAAGGAAGGAAAGGAAAGGAAGGAAGGAAGGAAGGAAAGGAGGGAGGGAGGGAGGAAGGAAGGGAGGATGGAAGGAAAGGAAGGAAGGAAGGGAGGGAGGGAGGAAGGGAGGATGGAAGGAAGGAAGGAAGGAAGGAAAGGAAGGAAGGAAAGGAGGGAGGGAGGAAGGATGGAAGGAAGGAAGGAAGGAAAGGAGGGAGGGAGGATGGAAGGAAGGAAGGAAGGAAAGGAAGGAAGGAAGGGAGGGAGGGAGGAAGGAAGGAAGGAAGGAAGGAAAGGAGGGAGGGAGGGAGGAAGGGAGGGAGGGAGGAAAAGAGGGAGGGTGGGTGGGAGGAAGGAAGGAAGGAAGGAAAGGAGGGAGGGAGGAAGTGATTACAATATAATATATGCAAACAAAAAGAATGTTAAAAATCAGCTCCAGAAAGAAATGGCGCGGAGAATGCGCAAACAAACATATCACACTAGTGGCACCAGGGTTGACAAGATACTGCATGTAGTTTAAAGCTACTGATCATGGGGTTAGCAACATAATCAATTTAAAACATTGCTATGAAACCGCCTCGCACGCACGCACACACACACACACACAGAGGTCAGACTGGCTAAGGAGGAGGGATCGAAGAAGGAATGCTAACCCGGTACTCAAAAAATGCTTGCTGAAGTCGGATGTGTTGGACGGAAAGGTGCAAATACCGCATTCAAGCTGTAAACTACGACACAACGCATTCAGTTCTCTGGGCTACATTCTGCTACTTAAGTCCTGTCAGGGTTTGGTAGCGGGAGATTGCGAACGAACGAAGCCAAGCCAAGCCAAATGTGTTGAAGTCATGTGATACCAGCGAAGAGTAATAAGTAAAGGCATATGATGGGAGCGAAGGCTAATACGGGTCATGTGAATCATACTGATCAAGATTCCACCTCACGCCCTCGTTCATGCTCCTGAATACAGGCTGTTACAGCAGTCTTGTTATTCTTCTGCGTTGAGGCTTTTTGGTCATGCTAGATCTGTAGTTCAGTGGTTAGGACAAAGTCCACATTCCTCTCCAGGTCTGGGTGGCAGTCTCGCAGCTTCTGCGTCACCTCGGCTCCATCTGGCCAGGTTTGACATGGTAGGTCTCTGTGTATTGGGCAGTCATGTAGGATGTGTTTAGGGGTCTGGACTTCGGCTCTCTCTGACTAGGTTTGACATTTTACGTCTCTGTGTACTGGGCAGTCATGTAGGATGTGTTTAGGGGTCTTGACTTCTGCTCTCTCTGGCCAGGTTTGACATGGTAGGTCTCTGTGTAGTGGGCAGTCATGTAGGATGTGTTTAGGGGTCTGGACTTCGGCTCTCTCTGGCCAGGTTTGACATGGTAGGTCTCTGTGTATTGGGCAGTGATGTAGGATGTGTTTAGGGGTCTGGACTTCGGCTCGCTCTACCCAGGTTTGACATGGTAGGTCTCTGTGTATTGGGCAGTCATGTAGGATGTGTTTAGGGGTCTGGACTTCGGCTCTCTCTGGCCAGGTTTGACAGCGTAGGTCTCTGTGTAGTGGGCAGTCATGTAGGATGTGTTTAGGGGTCTGGACTTCGGCTCGCTCTACCCAGGTTTGACATCTTACGTCTCTGTGTACTGAGCAGTCATGTAGGATGTGTTTAGGGGTCTGGACTCCGGCTCCACACGGGCAATCACTAGTGTGTGACATCTTGAGCCGATGTAAGTGACCCAATAGTCTGCAGTGACCTGTTATCAGGCAAAAGATGGTGGTTTGTTGGTGTCTGTAGAGCTGGTGGATTGGGTCAGGTCTATTGCTCACATCCCTGTCTTTCTTCCATTTTGAGTTGCATTGAATGTGGATGATAGTTGTTGCTCCCGGTAAGACGCGGCAGCCAAACCAACGAGGAGAGGATCGACATTGTAATTCTCATAGTAGTTAGCTTACTAATGAGGCCCATTTTGTACTACATTCAGGAGAACCCATGTCCATCATCTCAAGTACGCCTCGGTGTGTGAGAACAGCTACTGTGAACCAGCTAAACAAAGAAACGTGGTTAAGAGTTAGCTGAGAGTGAGTAGCTTCCAACAAGTCGTGAGATACACCCTTAATGGAAAATAAATCCCGTTTAATCTGGCTTGAACGCAATTACATTCTGGGGAGAGCGGCTTAAGGTCCATGTAAGGATCCAACCCACGATCCCAGAACTAAATATATACCTTGGGCCCACGGTGGTCCTAAAACAGAATTTCAGCGAGTTTTTCTTTATCTTCTGACTTTTCTTCTTATTACTTTATTTCTTCCTCTCCTTCTTCTCAGTATTGGTAATCACATTCCTGACATTATCGATGTTCCATTATTACTGCCACCTTAATGTATTAGTCACAATTGAATGTGGCCCGCCGTCCACTCACTAACATGTTCTCCTGACCCTGCCCGGGAGAAGGATGTCGACCCCTAATCTAAATAATTTAAATGATCATTGGCTCTCCCTGATCACGTGTCTGTCTCGTGACAGGTCCTTAGTTCTGACATTTCTATGAGTCACCTCGTCTACGACAGAAATGTATTGTGACATCTTATGTCGGTTCACCTAATTTGCCAGTCACGGACAAGAATGGGCACTAAACGAGGAGGAAAAGTGAATAAAGGCGATATGATATGCATGTATCATCTGACCTTCTAGTTGATATCTGTCTTTGGACGAAATAGAGTGATCACGCGAGTAAACATGAAACGCTACACCCAGTTTGACCATAGCGACATGGACATGTGCTCTTTACGTATACAGAATCACGTCATACGATCATACATGTGTTTACGTACGCACATTACATTACATATATACATACATACAATACAATGCACTGCATACATACAATACAATGCACTGCATACATACAATACAATGCACTGCATACATACAATACAATGCACTGCATACATACAATACAATGCATACACTACGATATGATACCCTACCATACATACATGCACACGCCCACACCCCACACACACACCCACCCACCCACATGTGCTTATACGTGTATGTACAATATTATAGTCATACATACATTTACACATACACACTCTTTCTTGGAGCCACGGTAGCGCAGTGGTTAGTGCACTGCTACTCAGCCGAGAGATGTGGGTGCAATCCCCAGTTGGCGTAGGATATTTTTTGGGATCGCAAACGACTCGCTGGGGTCAACAATGGCCTAATTTAGGTATCTATAGTAGGGTGTTGGTCAACCCGTCTCAAAATATGGTACCAGGGCAGGTCTGAGAAGGAAAAGTCGACCGGCATGATATGACGATATCGCCCCCACTGTGTTGTTTGTCAAAGAAAAATATGGGCCTACCAACATGTTACCCAATACGCCACATTGACATGTAAACCGGGTCGTATACCGTTTTTCTTTTGTTTTTACTTTTTGAAGACAAAAGATAGAACAGCAACCGTACAATGAACACTTCACCCCCGACAGCAGTATCTGCTACGGAACTACCTTACCAGAAGCTACATCCCAGACGTTATATAATAGTGCTCCGACTAACTGTGGAAGGTCACTTTCATCCATTTG
This sequence comes from Ariolimax columbianus, assembly GCA_036924085.1. Taxonomy (NCBI): domain Eukaryota; kingdom Metazoa; phylum Mollusca; class Gastropoda; order Stylommatophora; family Arionidae; genus Ariolimax; species Ariolimax columbianus. The sequence continues at coordinate 35,913,444 of JAVGWX010000004.1, read as the reverse complement.
ATCATATGCCCTGTGCTCATTTCATCCAATAAGATGCTCGTTGATAGGCGTGACCTTCATTTGAAGACGGTGTGCAATAAATTTGTCGACGTTATAGTTTTTGTTGCCAGCGGTGTAATACTAAATTTGTTGACGTAATAGTTTTGCTACTAACAGTGTAATCCCAAATTTGTTGACGTAATAGTTTTGCTACTAACGGTGTAATACTAAATTTGTTGACGTAATAGTTTTGCTACCAACGGTGTAGCGCTAAATTTGTCGACGCAATAGTTTTGCTACCAACGTTGTAGCACTAAACTAAATTTGTCGACGCAATAGTTTTGCTACCAACGGTGTAATACTATCTATAAACATATCATCAAAAGATTAGTGGCTATCCATGGCATGATTAGTTGTCCCTCCAGAAGGTACTCACATTTCTACGGCGCAATCATTATTCAGTGTTTTGATAAACTGTAAATGATTGACGTGTACAGCAATATTGCTTCACTAGATCGCTCCAAGTCAAGCATAAAACCACCACTTCAACTGGCCTATTTACAGGAAGCCTTCTTTGGGCATCTGCAGTTGTTTCAATAGCAATGGATTAACATGATCATGTTGTGAAACCATGCACAATCCTCTTAGCCACCTTTTACCACAAGTCTCGAGGCTGCAGTGGTTCTATTCTTTTTCTTGGTATCAAATATTGCAAGGCTCTTTTGTCTTACTGGCATGAAGGAATAAATGGATCCAGGTATGAAGGAACACGTGGATACTGGTATGAAGGAACACGTGGATATTGGTATGAAGGAATACGTGAATTCAGGGTGAAGGAACACGTGGATACATATATGAAGGAACATGTGGATACATATATGAAGGAATAAGTGGATACAGGTATGAAGGAACAAGTGGACACATGCATGAAGGAACAAGTGGATGCAGGAACGAAGGAACACGTGGATGAAGAAATAGGCGGATTCATATATGAAGAAATAAGTGGATATATATGAAGGAATAAGTGGATATATATGAAGGAATAAGTGGATACAGATTTGAAAAAAAAACAAGTGGATACATAAATGTACTGTCACGCAGAGCTAACTGCGTCGGATTTCAGGACCTGGGAAAGAATCCCTACACCTTAGTTGGACCTGCCCGTGTGGCTATATGAAAAAACTCGGGTGTGTGACAGCCACAAGAATGGGATCCTCTGGCACAATGACAAAATCCCGCATGCGGTAACTAACACTATTGTGATCTGATCAATGTGCTGTATAAGACTCGACCAATCATAGGTTCGAGCGTCCTGCCATTCACACAAGGATATGGAGCAGAGGGGAGCCGCGTAGCGCAGTCGTCCTGGGTTCCTTCCCCAGTTGAGGCGGTAATATTTTTTTTCAGACCGCAATGGCTCCCGGGTCGACTCAGCCTTAAATGGGTACCGGTTCAGTCCGGGAAGTAAAAGCGGCGAGGGAGAGGAGATGGCTACCGCCCTCATATAGCCGAGCCTTTGAAATGTGAGATCGCTAACTCCTCACACCCATACGGCAGTAATGCTATGGGTTACTTTACTTTACTTTTTTACTTTTATTCTAGCTTTGATAGAAGGCTCTAGAAGCAATACCTCATATTTGATACATAAATAATGAAGTTAATTGTTCGTTTAGTTTGAATCAGAAGAAGAAGAAGAACGGAGGAAGAGTAGGACGACGAAGACGATGAGGAAAACGGAAATGGATGAGCTTGATAATCTCCTTAGACCACACCTGATCTAAGCATAACTGACTGTTCCCCCTGGTACTGATACCAATAACATCAGAATACACTATGTGATATCTATGCAGTCAACGTGAATTTATTACCGTTAAACTTAAAGTTTCAAGCGCGGGACGGAATGAAAATACCGGTAAGAGACTTTCCCACTACATTCCTGACCGCTGACGTCTATAGCTAGCTAGCAAAGCGACGTTCCTGTACAACACCTCCAGTATTGTACGGGCCCAGTGCATGTCGACACAGCAGCGAACTGCGATGTTAAGTTAGGCTAAGACAGTTTGAATGTTTCAGCGGCTAATAAACTTTCAGGGGCCGCCAAATGTGTTAGTGTGTGTGTGTGTGTGTGAGCTCGTTTAAGTGATAGATAGCACACGGGAAGAAATGTGCCAGCTTGGATGTGTGTGGCGTGTGAGCGAGGTTTGGCTGATGGGCAAGTTGGCAAAACTTCGGACATTAGCAGGACAAACAACAGCGGCAGGGCGGCGTCTGTGTATGTGAAATAAAAAGAGGGGGTTGGGTGAGAGAGTGTGTAGAGAGAGAGAGAGAGAGAGAGAGAGAGAGAGAGAGAGAGAGAGAGAAATGAAAGAGATGGAGTTACAGAAAATGTGTGTGTGAGAGAGAGAAAGAATTAAAGAGGGGGGTTTAGAGCGAGAGTGTGTGTGTGTCTGTCTGTGTGTGTGAGAGAGAGAGAGAGAGAGGGAGGGAGAGAGAGAGGAAGAATGAAAGAAGGGTAGAGAAAGAGAAAAAAATATGATTGAGAAAATATCTAAAAGCGTTTGACACTTCAGGAAAAGTAAGTCAGGATGATGTATAAAAGAGATAGAGTAAGAGAAAAGGATTTTTAAAAGTATAGAATTTATAAACACTTTTATGAAAAAGAACCTAACAGAAATACAGGATATCGAAGGCAGAATTGAGATAGCACGGACATATATACTAAATTAACACCTTGTACTATATCACTATACTATTACCAACACCTTACACTTTAGCACTATACTATTATCAACACCTTACACTATAGCACTATACTATTAACAATCTTTTATAATATATCACTATACTATTAACGCCTTGTACTATATCAATATACTACTATCAACCCTTTCTAATTTAGCACTATATTACTACCAACATGTTGTACCACAGCGCTATACTATTACCAGCACCTTGTACTATATCACTATACTATTACCAACACCGTGTACTATATCACTATACTATTACCAACACCTTGTACTATATCACTATACTACTACCAACACATTGTACTATATAACTATACTATTAACAACCCTTTTTAATATATAAATATACTATTATCATCGCCTTGTAATATAGCACTATACTATTACCAACACCTTATACTATATCACTATAATATTAACAACATGTACAAATTAACAACACTATGAACTATACAATTAACTACACTACATATTATTCAATGAAAAACACTATGTCCTATATTGTAACTCCCAACTCACGTGTGGATTCAAATCCTAACTTCCAAATTGATACAATGAAATGATATCTACAGCGTGGCCAGCACGACAGTATGTCAATGCACTAGCTAGTGTTCAAGTGATACAAACCGCGTACTCCTCCCTCGTACACTCGAGGCTGTATGTTCTAACACTCTTAACTCGGCCGTCCCACAGAAACCTCCACACAAGGCCTGCTTCAAATGGCCTCTTCCGTTCCTCGGTAAGTCTAAGTGTTTGTCAAAAATGAAGTCTACTATTTCGTCACGTTCCTGCATGAGTGGTTTCCGGTAGGGCTCTCTGTATCACAGACTCAGTACGGCAGATAGATTTGTTTTCTATCTGGAGCCAACCTTGACAGCACACTCCGTGCTGACGGTAGGGACAATCAGGATCTATTCCTCCAACCTATAAATATCCCTGTTAACGATCCCAGTAATGATACAAACACGGCAATGATAGCATTTACTGATGACGAGAATACTGTCTGTGGCCCTCGTTTACAAGTATGCTAAGCCCTTTGTAACAACTGGTTCGCCATACAGATTTCAGTGCTGGTCTGCAATGTTTAAAGTCCAGTCATGTCTGCTGATTTAGAACATATTTTAAACCTCCCAGAAATGTGTTAATTATCTACATTTCTGGGACTATAGTTGATGGCTGCGTGTTTTAACCGTAAACAAGGGTATTATCTACGTAGAACAACCATTCAGACATTCAAATAAAACTAGCAAAACCAGTATTCATTATCTGAGAATAAATACAGCAACATAATCTAATATAACTGGAATGATAGAATAAATACAGCAACACAATCTAAGGTAGCTGGAATGATTTAATAAATACAGCTAGATAATCTGACTATAATAGCTGGAATGATATAATAAATACAGCAACATAATCTGACTATAATAGCTGGAATGATAGAATAAATACAGCAACATAATCTAAGGTAGCTGGAATGACAGAATAAATACAGCTACATAATCCGACTAGGATAAGTAAAATGATACAACACATACAGCTACACACACTAAGATAGGTGGAATGATCGAATAAAAACATATAATGGTTTTCATAAATGCAGAGACACGAGAGATCAAGTCAATGGTACAACAGCCGGCACACTAATTGAACATCATTTCCTTATACAAGGCACTGCACAACATAGCCATTAATGCTCCAATATTGTTTGTGTGTGCATGAGTCAGCACTGTGTGTGTATGAGTCAGCACTGTGTGTGTGCATGAGTCAGCACTGTGTGTGTGCATGAGTCAGCACTGTGTGTGTGTATGAGTCAGCACTGTGTGTGTGTATGAGTCAGCACTGTGTGTGTGTATGAGTCAGCACTGTGTGTGTGTATGAGTCAGCACTGTGTGTGTGCATGAGTCAGCACTGTGTGTGTGTATGAGTCAGCACTGTGTGTGTGTATGAGTCAGCACTGTGTGTGTGTGTATGAGTCAGCACTGTGTGTGTGCATGAGTCAGCACTGTGTGTGTGTATGAGTCAGCACTGTGTGTGTATGAGTCAGCACTGTGTGTGTGTATGAGTCAGCACTGTGTGTATGACAGGAAATTAGCCAAGAGGAATGTGACAACATCACGTACCAGCTGTCGGTATTGATTTACAGCCTGTCAACATTGTTGGTCAATTCCCAGAACGAATTAATTAACACAAATAATGATAAGAGCATGGAGCTAGCAACCTCATCGTGTCAAACAGATCACAATAGAGCACATTAAGCTTCTCATGGTACGCGCAGATGACAATATTCACATAATGTTTGGAGAAACCTCACTCCATGACTTGGCCTCATTTATCTACTTAGGCAGTAGCATGGACAAGATGGGAGGGGTGGGGTAGTTACAGAAACGGATATCCGATTAAGGATACACAAAGCGAGAGGGGTAGAGCTTTCATAACATTACGAGCCCAAAGAAATCAAATCCGACACGAACGTAATTGAATGCAAAATCAGTACTGCTTTATGGCTCCGAGCTTTGGGGAACGATAAAGTCGTTAACAAAGTAGATACAAACGTTCATAAACATATACACGGGTTTGAAATGGTATGATACGGTCACCAGCGTCCACCTGCTGGAAATATCTAGTCAGTGGAAAGTGATATAAAGAGATTAAGATAGCTTTGGATACGGCATACTTCACGTAAAGAGACAGATCACACTGCACGACAGGCACTGTTCTGGAACCCTAGGGAAAAGAGAAGTAGGGTCATACCAAAACACATTTGGAGAAGTGAACTGTAGTTTAACAGAAGCAAAACAATTATGACCTATGTTGGTGAATAGGGCAGGCGACCGACAGACTTAGAAGTTGTTGATTGAAGACCAGCTACAGACCATCTAAAGTACATGCTGTGTTTAGAAACTCCTTAAGCAGTCGTCCCAGCACCTGACTATTTGTTGTGTCCAAGAAATGTTATTGCAGTCTGATAGTCTTCGAAGTGTGAACATTACTTTGATGCAGATGAAATACAAGTTACAGGTGGCGCCACTTACAAGGTGTACTTCTTCTTCTTCGTCGTACGCTGTCAGACGACAAGGTGTACATTTGTTGCGCAGATATTATTAAAGGCATATTGTTCTTCAAACTGTCCTCAATTTTCATAAAATAATCGGCCACTTTTCTACTGAGTGTTTAAAATAAACTAATTTAGAGGCCATGGATTTCTCGACCTCGTGTTGTATACGGTTGTTTGTGCGTATTGCATTTGGCAATATCGGAAATCCACCCTCAACGAAAATGATGTAACAAACAAACCAAACACAAACCTTTCACACCATAAAAGACAGAAACCACATTAACTGCTGACCACGCGGTACTAACTCCGATCCCTACGGTTTCCCTTCCAACCTTAAACAAAATCGATAAGTTGTGGAAGAATCAATTACATATTGTGTGACCCAGTTCGCCAGTGACCCAGATTTTGTCAGTCTACTAATTCCGGTTTATTCTATGACAGCAACGTCAAACTCATACTATAATTTAGTCTGGGAATGGGCCAAGAGTTATATTACTAGTTAATGGGCCAAGAGTTGCATGTCTAGTTAATGGATCAAGAGTTGTATGATGTCTAGTTAATGGACCAAGAGTTGTATGTCTAGTTAATGGACCAAGAGTTGCATGATGTCTAGTTAATGGACCAAGAGTTGCATGTCTATTTAATGGACCAAGATTTGCATGTCTAGTTAATGGGCCAAGAGTTGAATGATGTCTAGTTAGTAGACCAAGAGTTGCATGATGTCTAGTTAATGGACCAAGACTTGCATGTCTATTGAATGGACCAAGAGTTCCATGTCTAGTTAATGGACCAAGAGTTGTATGATGTCTAGTTAATGGACCAAGAGTTGCATGTCTAGTTAATGGACCAAGAGTTGTATGATGTCTAGTTAATGGACCAAGAGTTGCATGTCTAGTTAATGGACCAAGAGTTGCATGATGTCTAGTTAATGGACCAAGAGTTGTATGATGTCTAGTTAATGGACCAAGAGTTGTATGATGTCTAGTTAATGGACAAAGAGTTGTATGATGTCTAGTTAATGGACCAAGAGTTGCATGTCTAGTTAATGGACCAAGAGTTGCATGATGTCTAGTTAATGAACCAAGAGTTGCATGATGGCTAGTTAATGGACCAAGAGTTGTATGATGTCTAGTTAATGGACCAAGAGTTGTATGATGTCTAGTTAATGGACAAAGAGTTGTATGATGTCTAGTTAATGGGCCAAGAGTTGCATGTCTAGTTAATGGACCAAGAGTTGTATGATGTCTAGTTAATGGACCAAGAGTTGTATGATGTCTAGTTAATGGACAAAGAGTTGTATGATGTCTAGTTAATGGACCAAGAGTTGCATGTCTAGTTAATGGACCAAGAGTTGCATGATGTCTAGTTAATGAACCAAGAGTTGCATGATGGCTAGTTAATGGACCAAGATTTGTATGATGTCTAGTTAATAGACCAAGCGCTGCATGTCTAGTTAATGGATCAAGAGTTGCTTTTCTAGTTAATGGGTCAAGAGTTGCACGTCTAGTTAATGTGTCAAGGGTTGCAGAATGTCTAGTTAATCCACCAAAAGCTACATGATTTCTAGTTAATCAATCAAAAGCTGCATGATGTCGTTAATTGTCCAATAGCTGAATGAAGACAAGGTAATTGTTGAATAGCTGCATGAAGTCAAGTTAATTGTTCAATAGCTGCATGAAGTCAAGTTAATTGTTCAATAGCTGCATGAAGTCAACTATCCATTAGCTGTATCCAAGTTATTGTACCAAGAGCAGCAAAAGTCAATTTATTTGACAAATAAACGCACGAGGTCAATATGAACGCCAATGGTTAACGAGGCGACTTTTTGATAGCCCAACCAAGTGATCCCGAAGTCCCTTTCTCGAGACGAAAGACTAGGACGGACCATTTCACCTCCATGTTAGTTGTTAAAGACGACCGAAGAGAGTTGTGCTTTGGAGCTAGCAGCCTCATTGTTAAAATAAATTTCTAAAGAAACCGCCGCTGCAAAATCAAAAAGGGTGCTATAGAAAAGGCTTTCTGAAGGACTTGTCTTAGGATATTGAGATAAGCTACTGTAGATCTCTGTGGTGGCTATTCGAGAAGCATGTCTTAGGATATTGAGATAAACTACTGTAGATCTTCGTGGTGGTTATTTGAGAAGCCTGTTTTAGGATATTGAGATAAACTACTGTAGATCTCCGTGGTGGTTATTTGAGAAGCCTGTCTTAGAATATTGAGATAAACTACTGTAGATCTCCGTGGTGGTTATTTGAGAAGCCTGTCTTAGAATATTGAGATAAACTACTGTAGATCTCTGTGACAGTTCCAGGGCATATGTGATATCAGTAGTTGAACATCCACATTATGATTATGCCAGACCGTCCAAAATAAACGGAATTGTCTCGCTTGGCATCGTGTTGCCAGCAGAAATGATAAACAAGCGCTCAGAACAGCTACCTACGTTAACAAACAAACAAAAACATTTTTTTAAAGCATAAGCACTGACAATGACTGGAAAAAATATACCAACTGCGGGGATGCATGATTGATTTGCTGGTTGAAATTGATTGATTGACGAATTCGCTTTAAGTAAAACACAGGTCTACTACTTCAGCTTACACATTCACGCAAGCATGTATCTAAGCATTTGCAGCTGCATTTTCATAGCAATAGTTTTACATGAAGTTGCTAGTCTCATTCACAACCCTCTTTAGTTATTTTTTACAACATGCTTGGATGGCTACAGGGGTTTTATTTGCTCTTACCTGGATACCACTCGGGTGGATACTGTTTTTATATTCGAACTTCAGCTATAACTTTTTTTCTGTAAGACACCAGCCACGTATTTGAATAAGAAGCAGCGTAGGAAACACAATAATTGATGACTTAAGACATCCATGAAGGATTAACTGAAGGTAACTACTTGACTGCGAGACTTTAGCTGGCAGATCACGAATTATCTTTGGCCGATGCAAGAACTTAGAGGATGGAACAGGACTGTGTAAAACCAGTGAGCTACTGGCGCTATTAGTTCTCATTCTTTCAACTTGCTGACAAAACACTTGAGTGCTTATGGGTCTGCCCGAATTGCTGTGAAGTCTTCTTATTCTTCATGTGTCCTACTGCTCTTGCATTGAGACATGGCAGAGAGAAGATATGCGTGGACCGTCTAGTTTGTGCTACGTGGGAGACATGTGCTGCCGACATGTTGAACTTTTGAAGTGTGTTTTGCTCCCCTCAATCCATCGTCGCCGTGGTCCACCTCTTGCTCGTGGCCCTGAAACCTCCAACCTCGCAGCACGCTGATCATGCTGTGCCCTTGTCAATGTCAAAACCACTTTATTTTTCTGTGCTTCAATATAGTAATTAACCGATGTAGTTTCCACCATATTCCTCAGCTTGCTGTTGCGAATTCTGTAGCGAATGGTCTTTACTGCACATTTTGTACCTTGCGTTTCTTACATGTCTCTCTCTCTATCTTACATCTGTGCCTATCTAATAGGGCTCAAATTTGAAACTGATAATATAACGTATGGATGGTCAACGTTTTTATCAGCGTCTGTTTAGTGAGCATAGTCGCACTTAACTTAACTTAACGTATTGATACTGGTTTAGAAGACTCTACATAATCTGTATACAACCAGTTTGTTTTTTAGGGTGGTTTAACCGATGTGAAAGTCTATCTTAATAGAGTCAAACACTAGAGCTAAGTACCCGCAGTCAGTTAGACGCCATCTATAGCTACTCTTAACAAATCACTTGGGGGAAGGTACAAATAACTTAGGTAGATGTGTAACTTGAATTGTGTCCGGGCAGCGGCCGTTAAGCCTAAACTTGAGTGTTTTAGTATCGGTGCCAGTTGGTAGTGCACATTGTTTGGCTTTTAAAGTTTGCTTTGTTTGCAGTGAAGTCGATGCGTCATAATCGATTCCATTTGTGCATTACGCTATGTGTGCCCAGTAGAGTGTGCCCAGTAGAGTGTGCCCAGTAGAGTGTGCATTGCATGTCTAGTGTAAGGAGGATGTATCTGTATATGTAAGAAAACGAAGGAGAACAAATATAAGGCTACGTGTTCATCTGGAGTGTTCAATAATAAGCCCATTGCAGCATTACAAGCATAAAGAAGAGTTGTGCATGATGTTAGTAACATCGTCATGTAATGCGAATCTCTACAGAAACCACCACTACAAGAACGCATTAATTGCTTTGGTACCGACGACGACGAGGAGGAGGAGGGAGAAGGAGGAAAGAGATGGAGGAAGGAGAAGGAGGAGAGAGGAGGAGAGGAAGGAGAAGGAAAATGGGGAAAAGGAGAAGGAGAAGGAGGAGGAGAAGAAGTAGAAGAAGAAGAAGAAAAAGAAGAAGAAAAAGAAGAAGACAGATCTAAAAGTTCAATATGGACCTACACTAACAAGATCGAGCTACATACAACTTATGTTACTAGTATGGGGGGCACAATTTTGGGACCAAGACAGGAGGACAGCTAATGAGCTGGAAGGAGTGAAAACACATTCCAGAATCTTGTAAACCAGGTCAAAAGTTAAACATTCCTGGCTTATCTCCTGAAATTCTCAGCAGCCCCCAGGCTTTCACTACCTGTCACTACGCTAGATAGATAAACATATACCCATCACTTTCTAACCTGGTCTGACGGCACAGTGAGTCACAGAAAATGTTCTGCTCTGGTTCAAAGAACATAGCTCTTTGAAAATAGCTCTTTGAACATAGCTCGCGTCAAAACTTTCGATAAAGGGTTGTTCAAATTTAAAGACTTAATAAAGATTTGTTAAAACACAAAGGTTTTGAATACAGACTTGGTTAAAACATCAAAGAAATATATGGACGATTACCAAAACTGTTAGAAAAAGAAACTAGTTCTTCCAGTCAAAATGTCGCAGAAAGATCCTCAGAAAACCACGGACAGAGTAAAAGAAAACTATAAATATTTGGTAGGAGTTGAACATAGAGGAGAACTGGTTTATTAATTCCATTTTGGCCAGAAAATGTAAATTCTTTGGTCACATCAAGAGACACAATGGTCTTGAAAGAACAGCGATAAAAGGTATGGTGTCAGGCGAAAGAGGCAGGGGTAGACCAAAAAGACGCTGGCACTAAGATATCCAGGAATGCCTGGGTATGACTGTGGAGGAGGCTGGAGTTTTGGCAAGGGAAAGAGTTGTTTTTTTTCAGACAGACTGTGATGGGAGTGACGTTCTATAAAGGGGATGCTACATGATGATGAGACATCTAACAATAAATATGTCTTCAAATGTAAAGACTTTGAATAAATATTTGGTCAAGACATCACAAGGACACATTACACAATTGTTCAAACATAGAGACTAACTAAGATGTGCTCTTGTATCGGGTGTGTGATCATGTAACAGTTCCCGCCGGAGCAGAGAGTTTAGGACAGGGGTGATGTGGTTGCTGATAACACATGTACCTGAATGCGTGTCAATGTTACTCACCGTCTCAACAAAGGAGAACAGAGTTGGGGCAAAGCATGTGGACAGGTAGGAGCTGACCACTGGACTTCCTATTTGGGTAGGGAGAGGAGGCTGGATGAAGAGGAGGGTAGAGGGGCGAGAGAGAGAGAGAGAGAGAGAGAGAGAGAGACTGAATTTAGATAGTATTTTTAACTCACCGACTTAGATAGAGGAGCGATTGATAGACTGTTGGACGAATGTTAGTGATAGAACAGGATCGCTCAAGTAGGTGTGTGAGTTTTGTATTAAGTGATAATCTGAACGTTGTGTTGTAGTAAGCAGGACACAATGTGAACGAGGTATGTCCAGATCGCCCGCCTGAGGGGATTTGAGTGAGGAAGAGTATTTGATAAGGTGTGGTGAGGACGCAGTTAAGGCGAGGTGTGTGTTATGGGAGTAAGGCAATAGAACTGGGTTTTAGATAGTTGGGAATTCCATCAAGAGCTAATGCTTAAAATGTCCGCTTTAGTTAATATGTATATTAACATATATATAATAATAGAATACTTAGTTAAGATGATATGTATTGTATTGTGTTTGTAATTTCACTACTAATTTTTCTGGTATGAGTATTATGTAATAAATATGCCACCTGCTGTGTGATATGTCATTTACTGAGTATGGTCATGAATGATGTGGATGCGTGTGGTAGTGTTCTGAGTTAGAATAAAGGCCAGGGCAAACAATGAGGTCTGTTACAATCACATAACACTGCAATGTGACTATATGCACAAATGGCCTCTATTCCTCATACCAACGTCCCTTCCCCTGCGGGATGCAAACAGTGAGAATAACACATAATGAATGTTTGTTCTTTCTTTTCAAAAGTCTGACCAGTTAAGATATTGGCAAAGTTAAACGACAGTCTGTCTCTCTTTTATATGTGCTAGAGCGCTTGTCTTACAAATACCAATGCATAGTATTGTGCCAAAGGACTAGAGCCCTAATGATGGTGCATCCACACAAAAAACTGCAGCAACAATATAGATGACAGTTTACATCAAGTAGGTTCAACAGCAACAATATAGATGACAGTTTACATCAAGTAGGTTCAACAGCAACAATATAGATGACAGTTTACATCAAGTAGGTTTAACAGCAACAACATGTGGAATACAGTTCTCCTAAATTAGATTGGTATATGGAGCTAAAATAATAGGCGCAATATCACCTTTCTAGAATGCCGTAAAAGGCCACTAAAGAGGGTTGTAATTGTATCTTGGCAACCTCATCAGGCAAAAAAAACATTGCCATTATAATTAACCTACTGCAGAAATTCAGATGCAGGCTTTGTGGATATGGGCTAACAACTGTTACAACATATCCTTCCCATTGGAGCATAATGGTTAATGATTATAAATGTTTGAAAACATGCATCCTATAAAAGAGGCCAGCTGTTGTGGTGGGCCACCCTTCACATTACAGCAAAATGGTGAATGATGATACAATTAGATAGATTACCAATACAACAGCAACAATACATAGAATACAGTTTATCATCTCAAGTAGATTATATATACTACAACAATACATTGAATTCAGTTTATCATCTCAAGTAGATTATATATACTACAACAATACATTGAATTCAGTTTATCATCTCAAGTAGATTATATATACTACAACAATACATAGAATGCAGTTTATCATCTCAAGTAGATTATATATACTACAACAATACATAGAATGCAGTTTATCATCTCAAGTAGATTATATATACTACAACAATACATAGAATGCAGTTTATCATCTCAAGTAGATTATATATACTACAACAATACATTGAATTCAGTTTATCATCTCAAGTAGATTATATATACTACAACAATACATAGAATGCAGTTTATCATCTCAAGTAGATTATATATACTACAACAATACATAGAATACAGTTTATCATCTCAAGTAGATTATATATACTACAACAATACATAGAATACAGTTTATCATCTCAAGTAGATTATATATACAACAGCAACAATACAGTAGAATATGGTATATTTCAATTAGATTCTATATAAAACAGCAGCAATATTTAGAATAAGGTTTACCTAAATTAGATTGTCAATACAACAGCAATAATATATAGAATAAGGTTTAAATAAACTATATTTTTAATACAATGCTATATAGTATAATGCTTACCTTAATTAGATTTTCAATACAACATTACCATATAAAATTAGGTTTATCTAAATTAAATTATCTATAAAACAACAAAAATATATAGAAAAATGATTATCTAAATTAGATATCTATACAACAGCAAGAACATATATAATAAAAATTATCTATATTAGATAACTAACTATACAATAGAAACAATGCATATAATAAAGTTTACCTAAATTAGAGTGATCCGCAGAGATCTTTGTGTATGACACTGACAAGAATAACACCACTGCCCTACAGAGAGCATGTTGTAAGAGGCAACTGTGTGACATGGTATAACACCGGCCATGTTAGGTGGTTTGTAAAGAGCAGCATACATGGTGCCTAACATGCTGTGGGTCTACTTTGCTCTAGTGTTTAAGCCTATTAAGTTGGACTGGCACATCAGTTAACCACCCTCCGTGGCACTAGTCCCAACGCAGAAGAGTAATAAACTGCTCGAGCCTAGCCCGTTAAGCAGGAAACCCTCCTCCGTGCTACAGCCACCTCCTGTCAGGGCTAGGACCTGCACAGGGCTATCCACCCCTGTAGAAGTATAGGTCAACTAAGACTAAGACCTAAATGAGATTATAAATTTGAGCTATTTGTGAAAGTGCTGGCAAATCAGACAAGATACTAGCAATGACTAGAAAGCACTCACCTGAACATCACCTGAGCTGTTTAATAAATCAGTGGCCTGAGAAGTACCCGATGATGGCCCGAATGGGTCAAAGTCTTCTTCAAAGGTACAATTAGAGCTAGCTTTGGTAGATGTGGTTGTGTTGTCTCCAAATTCCTCCAAGAGGTCATCAAACTGGGAGACCGACATGGCAATGATCTTGGTGATGTGATAGTAATATGTGATAAGACTCTTTATACGTATCAGCTACACAAATCTGTGAAGGATAAAGAAGAACTCAATATTACTCCAACTGCATATTTTTCTTTCACCTCAGTCTTTCACCTATGCTCCACAGGGAGTTGACAAATGTTGACTGATTGTCATGGAAGGTGACTGGGATGAAACGAATAGGTCCACTGTGTAAAATGTTCACCTGTTATTTTTCTTCTTCTTCTTCGTTCGTTCCTAATCTCCCGCTACCAAACCCTGAAAGGGCTTAAGTAGCAGAATGTAGTCCAGAGAACGGCCTGCGTTGTGTCGTAGTTTACAACTTGACTGCGATATTTGCACCTTTCGGTCCAACACATCCGACTTCAGCAAGCATTTTTTTAGTACCGGGTTAGCATTCCCTCTTCGATCCCTTCTCCTTAGCCAGTCTGCCTTGCTGCAGCGTGGACAGCTCTGGTTCACTGGCCCTGCAAAATTGCCCGACATATGAGGGCCAGAGAAAGCACATGTGGCCATCACCAGTGGCAACACTAGACAAGCTCTATGGCAGTGTCGACAGCCTCAGGATGACAGCTGCTTTCTTCGAACAAATACAAGTTGACGTCTGACAGCGTACAAAGAAGAAGAAGAAGAAGAAGAAGAAGAAGAAGATTGGATTCATGCCTCCTTTAAGAATGCTAAGGTATGGAGCCAAATGATGTGAGGGATGAATAGGTATGGAGCCAAATGATGTGAGAGATGAATAGGTATGGAGCCAAATGATGTGAGGGATGAATAGGTATGGAGCCAAATGATGTGAGAGATGAATAGGTATGGAGCCAAATGATGTGAGAGATGAATAGGTATGGAACCAAATGATGTGAGGGATGAATAGGTATGGAGACAAATGATGTGAGAGATGAATAGGTATGGAGATAAATGATGTGAGAGATGAATAGGTATGGAGCCAAATGATGTGAGAGATGAATAGGTATGGAGACAAATGATGTGAGAGATGAATAGGTATGGAGCCAAATGATGCAAGAATTGAACATCTGCTGCAAAACTGCCCGACAGAGAAAGCAGATGTAGCCATCACCAGTGGTAACACTAGACAAGTTCTATGGCAGTGTCGACAGCCTCAGGATGACCGCTGCTTTTTTCGAAAAAATAAAGGTTGACGTCTGACAGCGTAAGAAGAAGAAGATTGGATTCATGCCTCCTTTAAGAATGCTAAGGTATGGAGCCAAATGATGTGAGGATTGAATAGGTATAGGGCCAAATGATGTGAGGGATGAATAATCTGGATAAAAATGAAAAGTCAATCAGTATTTTTCTTTACAATATAACAAAAAAGTGTCACGCGATGCCTTAAGTGACCCAAAGTGTGGTCTAATGACCTCAAGTCACCCAAAATTGTGGTCCGCTGACCTTAAGTCACCCAAAGAGTAGTCTGATGACCTTCGATCACCCAAAATGTGGTCAGATGACCTTAAGTCCCCCAAAGTGATGTCCGATGAACTTACGTCACCCAATCAGTACGTGAATCAGAAAGGATAGGATCGCTGTACACCTCAAAGATTGTCATAAATGGTTATTAAAGAATGTTGTCCATGGGGCTAGCAACCTAATCAAGTAAAATCATTGCTATGAGTCCTCTACTACAAATACTTGAAACAGTCTTCATGGTCAATGACCTGCTGCGGAGGTAGCCCCATGATTCATTTAGCATGCAAAGGTGAATCAATCAATCAATTAAACTTGGCCATTACTAATCTGGCAAATTTAATATTAAAAAGAGCAATAATTTTTTTTTTATATTACAGAAACATGAAGATGTGGCAAAGAACAATACAACAACAAAACCAGCTAGAGAATGGGGAAAGTCAAAAGCTCACAGAACCGACTTCATCGCACACGGACGCACAGAGAGCATCGTAACTCAGACGGCGGCTTTTAAGTGTGCCCGACTTCGTCGGGTTCCCATTTACGGTAGACTTTGAGAAACGGTGATACCATGACAAAACCAACGACATGCCTGGTTTGAGCACGACGAGATTGGAACCCGGTACGCTGGGATTGTAAGCAAAGCTCTCAGCCTCTACGCCACACGCTGTACCGCGGACCAATCATCGGACAGAGCCAGGTAATATACCCAAAGGGAAATGGTTTAAATCGCTTTATGATTATTGTATTAACAGTAAGCTCAGCATCACACATAGATGAAGAGGAGAAAGTGTGGAGAGTGAGTGAGTGAATGAGTGAATGGGTGAGGTGTGTATGTTTGTGATGTGTGCTGAGTATGATCTGTGAATGTAAGTGTGTGATGTGTGTGTGATGTGTGCGTATGTGATGTGTGCTTGTGAGTATGATATATGAATGTAAGTGTGTGATGTGTGCATGTGTGTATGATCTGTGAATTAAGTGTGTTATGTGTGATATATTCGTGTGTGATGTGTGCGTGTGAGTATAATCTGTGAATGTAAGTGTGTGTGATCTGTGAATGTAAGTGTGCTATGTGTTCGTGTGTGTGTGTGATCTGTGAATGTAAGTGTGTGATGTGTGTGTGTTTTGTGAGTTTTTTTCACTTTAGCCTAGGCTCGCACAGCAGTAAACACAAATCCTCGAAAAGAGACTGCTAATATATCCAACATGATATGTTTTCGATTGCATTAATGTATTAAAAATAAGACACGTCACAGGAAAGTGTGGGTGTTTATGTTGTTTTAAATTGAAGTCAATGCTCACAAAGCAGGAAATAGTATATATTTTCATGTTGTAATAGGATCTTCAAATGACAAATTACATCCTTATGTCATATATTCACTCTTCTATTCCTACTTGCTCTTCGCCTTCGTCTGTTGGTGCAGCTGCTAACAGCTACTGTATCACAACCAATGAAGTATACTGAAACTAAGCCATTAGTTTAATTAGCGTGTAAAGGTTAGGCACAGCGCCGGCAGGCATACAATCTGAAACAAAATGCTGCCAGAAAAGTCACCACTGCAAGTGTGCAGCTATTGCTATGGCTCAATCCTTTTGTCAGGAGATTAACATGAAGTAAAGTCCCGTATGCTCTATGTGAAGCATAGCCGAGATTTGAGTGTAAATAGTTCTACACGTTATCCAGAAAAACTGGATGATTCTCCCACAATAACTTCAGAGTTGTGTCCCTTATTCTATCACGTGTGGCTTGTTTGTTTCTTGCTGGTGAGCATTACAATTTAATACGATGATACTTCACGTATTTCTTGAATTGAACACACGAGAATAATGTTACACAATATTGGACAAGCAGAACATATCTCAGAAAGCGAATAAAACAGCAAAAATAGACTTTGAAAAACAACTTGCTCAGAAGATCAAGACAGACAGTAAAAGCTTCTTTTCTTATGTTAGAAATAAACAAAGAACGAAAGACAAAGTAGGCCCTCTCATGGACAGTACAGGGAAAATAATAAGTGAGAATAGGGAGGCTGCTAATCTGCTCAATCAGTACTTTGGCACAGTCTCCACAAAGGAGGACTGCTCCGAGATCCCAGAGCCTATAGATATTTTTCAAAGAGACATGGATACAGCGGGATTAAGATCAATCTGTATTACAGAGGAAATGGTTATTAAAAAATTGGAGGTATTGAAAGTGAATAAATGTCCAGGTCAAGATGGTATTCACCCAAAATTGCTGTATGAAATTAGAGACCAACTAGCAAAACCATTGGCTATATTATGTTCTCAATCACTTACAAAAGGGATTGTTCCACGGGATTGGAAAGATGCAGGAGTGATCCCCTTATTCAAAAAAGGCAAAAAAACAGATCCGGCAAATTATAGACCGGTGAGTTTAACGAGCATAGTCTGTAAATTGTTAGAGTCAATAATCAAAGAAAACATTGTAATGCATTTAGAAAAATTTTATCTAATTAGAAATAGTCAGCATGGGTTTACTAGAGGGAGATCATGCTTAACAAATCTATTAGAATTCATGGAGGAGGTTACTAAAATCATAGATAAAGGGGAGCCAGTGGATGTTATTTATCTAGACTTTGCAAAGGCCTTTGAAAGAGTACCTCATCAAAGATTATTTCGAAAGTTAAAATCACATGGAATAGGTGGGGAAGTTGCCAAATGGATTGAAAATTGGTTAACGGGAAGAAGGCAGAGGGTGGGCATAAATAAGGAGTACTCTGAGTGGTGTGAAGTGAAAAGTGGTGTGCCACAGGGCTCGGTTTTGGGACCAATTTTGTTCTTGATATATATAAATGATTTGGACATTGATATGAGATCCATGATTGCAAAATTTGCTGATGACACAAAACTATGCAGTAGTGTCTCATCTAAAGCGGAAGTGGATATATTGATGTCGGATTTAGATAGAATTCGAGAATGGTCTGTAAGCTGGCAAATGGAGTTTAATGTAGATAAATGTACAGTCATCCGCATGGGTAGATCCAATATGGAACATAATTACAGAATGGGAGAAAACAATATTAGAAAGATAGATAAGGAAAGGGACTTAGGGGTTATAATAGATCATACAGGAAAGGTGAGTGAGCAAGTTAAGGTAGCAGTGAAAAAGGCAAATGCAATGTTAGGTATGATAAAAAGAAATATTAAACATGGGAGCAAGGAAGTGATCGTCAAACTGTATAAAGCTTTAGTTAGACCTAGATTGGAGTACTGTGTACAGGTGTGGAGTCCTTATCATAGAGGGGACATAAACATGCTAGAAAGAATACAAAAAAGAGCGACAAAGATGATAGTGGGATTCCAGAATTACAGTTATGAGGAACGACTCAGAAAAACCGGTCTACAGTGTCTCAAAGAGAGAAGAATTCGTGGTGACTTAATACAGGTTTATAAGATGATCAGAGGAATCGATAAATGAGACTATAACAAGTTTTTTTTTAAAATACAGCCACCTACAATAACACGAGGGCATAGCTACAAGCTGACTAAAGAGAGGTCCAGGTTAGATATTAGGAAATATTTTTTTAGTCAGAGAGTGGTGTCTGCTTGGAATGCATTGCCAGGGGAGGTAGTGGAGGCAGGGACAGTTAATGCATTTAAGAATAAACTGGATGCGCATAGCTTTTAGAGCAAGGTGATGTAAATGTAACTGGTTGTATACAGACTCTGCAGGGTCTTCTAAACCAGTTTAAAGAAGTTAAGTTGAGTTAAGTTAAGTTAATACTACATACATTTGGTCTCACTAGCTTCAAAGCATGCACAGCAGCTGCCGTGCAGATACATGCCAGGTGAAGATTAGTGTCAGGAACGTTAACTAAATATATTGTTGTTAATAACACCGGTAAACAGGTACGTGTGATAGGAAAGAATCTGAGTGTGAAATGAACGATCTCATACCTCTAAGATGTGGGTGGCTAGGAAACGTAATACGCGGCCGCATTACGTAGGATGTTAGAGGAGAGTCAACGTGTTGGGAGACACATTGAGAGAATCTGGTCAAGGAGAAGGAGACTTACTGATCTGTGATTGACTCTGTTACCGGGAGATAAAGGCAGTGGAGGTTCGTTCTCTTCTTCTTTATATTTATCTTATTATTCATATTCTTCTTTTTCATCTTCTTCTTTCTAATCTTCTTCGTCTCAGATACAATTGAAAACGGCTCATTGAACCGACTAGATAATACCTGGGCGCTCCGATATGTACTCCCTTTCATTGCTGAAAGTGTTGACGACAAAGCATGAGCTATATAGCTCCTTCGGCTTCTCCGAAATTGTCTTGGCTACATTAGGTACCAATTTACAGCTAGATCAACTGTAAGAAGAAGTAATACCCCCGACATGTCCAATCTGTCAAACTGAGCGCTACGTGATTTGAACCTGGTACTTTGGTATTGTAACCAAACTCACAACCTCAGGCCACACGTTAGCCCTGCTTCTCAAAAAAACCAGTATCATGGGGATGTCCAATTATAATTAAGTCAGGGCTCAAACATGTATTAATGGGACGGGCGAAAGTTTCACTCAGAGAAATGTAGGCGTTAGACGTGGTAAGGACACACAAATTACACACAAAACACGTTTTTTAATTACACAAATTTAAAACTCATAAATCGATATAATGTCCGACTTTCTTGAATGGATTAAAAAAAAAAAAGAACACATAAAAAAAAAAATAAACTATTAAATAAAATAGACAATATGAAAACTAACAAATCCATTATTGAGTGATTTGTGTGTAATGTTTTGAAAGCATACTTAATTTACTTGAATAATACTATATGCACTATTATTTCTCGAACATCTGTATGCTTATCCGCTGTACGCGGGGGAGGTTTGATTGGTTGATCAAATCAAGTGATGTCATCACGTGGATGAAAATAGTGCCACAACGATAGGGCTCTGTGGAGACACTTAAGGAATAAAGCTGGAAAAATTAGGACGCAGTTATGAGTCTGAAACAAGTATGGACGAGTTGAGATCTGAGTAAAAGAAGAGCAGGCTTAAGGGAGAAGGCGTAGGGAGATTTCAAGTGACAGTTATGGGCAGATTAAGAGGAAAAGATGGGCGAGTTCGGAGGGAAGAGATAGACGCGTTCTTGTGGAAGAGATGGGCGAGTTCCAGGGGAAGAGATGCGCGGGTTGTAGAGGGGAAGTGGTGGGCCGAAAGAACGAGAAAGAGACGGGGCGGGAGGGAATTGTGAGAAAGCGTGGGTTAAAGAAGAGAAGAGTTGGACGGTATGGATATGTGGGAAAGGGTACAACTAAAATGTTAGGCACAGTAACGTGTGTTTTTTTTTTTAAATTAACGACTTTCATAATTATCCCAGACAACGATGGGTTATAAGCTAGTCTCATATTATATTCCTTGATGACATACACTTTTTGCATGCACACTAAAAACATAGCAGCTTCTCATTCATCGTCTCTTGCATATCCTGTTCTCATTTTCAGTGGTACGTTTGAATATCTGAAAATAACTGCATGTCGCAAAGGTCCATAAAAAGAGTTGTGCATGGGGCAAGCGATTGCAATTTGTAAAACAAATTGGTACAGAAACTGAAACTGCAAACCACACAAAGAACGTTGGTGCATCTTCCCTTAAAGGGGGCGTCTGTAGTGGTGGCAGTATAATATGGTTAGAGTGAAAAGGGGACAAGAAGATAAAAACAATATAACAAAACTGAAAACATACAACAAAACTGTAAAATACCTCAAGACATGAGGAAAATAATCCATATTATTGCTGGCAAAATAACTGATAAGCAATTGTGTAATCATGCACGTTAAATGATAGTTTACATCCTCCACAGCTAAAAGTTTGATCAGAAACAAACATTGCTTTTGTCTACACTTAGTAAACACTGTTACATTTGCATAACACCGCGGGGACATTACATCTAGTCTCTAAGAGCTGTATGCGGGCCGCTAGTGTGACAGCCCTGGTGTATGTGGGCCTCGGTTGGATTGCCCTTATATATGTGGACAGCCTGCTGGATGTCGTCCGCTAGTTGGATAGCCCTGTTGGTGGTGAATGCCTACAATGAGTTGGTTTACTATTCTGTGCGCCCTGAAAAAAGAAGGCTAAGTGACGATTTGTGGTAGCTTTATTCCCTGCTGCATCGGCACGGCCATTTGCACAGCCCTTCTGTACGCAGACTACCAGTTGGACAGCCCTCCTGTACGCAGACCACCGGTCTGACAGTCCTGTACGCAGACCACCAGTCGGACAGCCCTCCTGAACGCAGACCACCAGTCGGACAGTCCTCCTGTACGCAGATCACCAGTTGGATAGCCCTGCTGTAGCAAATACAAGGAGAGCATTGTTTCCCGGGCTTGCTTTTAAACCATTAAAGGCCACACGCACACTCGACAGGCTTGTGGCTTGGACAAATGGCAGGACGTGCAAAGACTCCAGTTGAAGAGGATCAACAATTGGTCTACAGTCAAAGATATCAATCTCCGCTGTCTATATAACCCGTTTTTCTCCTCCCTCAGTCTTTCTCTCACCCTTTATCTCTCTCGCTCTCTCTATCTCTCTATCTCTCGCTCTCTCTCTCTCTCTCTCTCTTATCTCTAGTCTTCGGGTGTCAATCAATAATCTTGCCCAGCGGAGAAATCTCGCCACATCCCATCGTTTTTCCCGTTCAGTTACGTTATTACCATTTGTCACGCATAAAAAGCCTGTTGCATCGCACGCGCGCGCACACACACAAACACACAGTTCCAGTTTGTCTTTTCAATTAGGAACTCTTCAGCATCAACTTAGTTTTCTAACGCATTATCAAAGGAGGGGCTTAAAACCGAGCATACGAGCATACTTGCTGTATGAGTGCTAGATGTGTTCATAAACGGAGGCCAGTGGAGAAGGACCAGGAAATGGCCAGTGCGATTAGAATATTGGGAAAGAAAGTAGAGATTGTCAGCACACGTCACGTGGGGGAAAAACATGACAATATAACAAGACATGCGCCGGATTGATGTCTACAAGGGAAGAAAAGAACAGAAAAGTAAAAAAAAAACACGACACAGACCGGTATAAATGGAGCCACTGACAGCGGAATACACATGAGTTTACTATTGAAAAATCCCCCCAAATATGAATCGGAGAGCATCCATTGCAGCCCTCTGATCCGACGGGGACCAGATTGACTGTCAACTCATTACAGCTTACTGCAGTAGGGATGCGACTCAAACATGCTCAACTTGTCTGATAATAAGTAACCAGACTAGCCACGCCCCAAGAGTCAGACCACCTGGGAAACGATACTGAATATTGTTCAATTACTTAGTTCTAACCACGTGATCAAAGCTTGGCGAGCGATTGGTTAAGCCATTGTTCTCCTAGCACACAATGCCTTCACACCCCCCCCCCCTCTATTTCCCCACACACGAAAATACTGTAGTACACGTAGTACAAGAACAATCTATTTCTCCCGACCCGGCGCAGCTGTTATTGCTGAAAACCTTCTACCAAATGCAAGGAACAAGTTTAAAGAGACTCAGAGTAGCTTTAAAAAGACTACCCCATCCAATGGGAAAAAAAAATAATTGACTATTTTATTTCTGTTTCATGGGTGCTGATATTGTTTCTGGACGGCCACTCGATCTTGACGTCCCTTTGGTAGCGGAGTTACAGTGGTCCTCTTACATCCCAAAGCGTATTGGTAAATGTGGGCTTGGGCTTTCCTGGCTGTAGTGCAATTTGAGTCATCAGTAAGCTCACCACTATATGGATTACAATGTTGATCATCATTGCTGGGACACGTCCTGTTTTTGGGAGGGAGATGTGGGCGATAGGTGGGGGGTCTTGATCAGTATGTTTCACGTGCCCCCCCCCCACACACCCCCCCCCCCCCAAATGCTATACAGCTACAACAGATACAAAGCCAAGAGCCGCCCACGAAAAGATGGATAGTAGAAATGACAGAAGCAGTGAAACTCGCCATGAAACTCGAAGCACATACTAGGACCCGATCAAGAAACCTCTTCATAACCATCGATGAAAGGTGAAAAGAAATCAGAAAGATAAACTGTATCAAACTTTGTACGACAGACAGAAAGGTGGCTACTCTACATCCATTAGGCTTCTTACATATGCGAGGTGCTCTTGGCAGATGAAAATCGAAAAGATCAGTCTGGAACAAAATTCTAGATAATGAAATTTTTTACAAACAGTAGCCTGTCTGCAGGTCAAAACGAGACGGTTTTCCATCATACAAAGACAACAGACCAATCATTGTCTGCACACTCGACTGCAAGCATACAGAAACGACCTCCTCACCCCTGGAGAAGAGAGGGCCGACTAAGTGAAGTTAAGTTCTGTACAAATGGTTGTTAAATACAGCTATTTGAAAGCTGCATGACCTTTACTGTGACTAGAGTGCGACTGTTAACCTCTGTGACTAAGCAGCAGTTGGCTTCTGCTGTAACTATTGACTGCAAACATAGAACTTGACATAACCACAGCTCTTCTAGTACGTTGTATATTAGTCTTTTCCTTTTCTTGTAATCTATAGTTTCTACAGGATGATACAGCTAGCTCCACTACCTCACCTTGCATAGTCACCTCTAACGGCATGCATGGCAGGCTACAGTGTTTTCTTTTGAGTTCTCCTTTCGGTCCTAGATAAGACGCTGGCAAACTGCATACATTTTATTCTCATTCTCCCTCTCTCTCCCTCTCTCCATCTCACTCACTTGTACCGTGAGGCGTGGTGGTGAGACGGTGGTCTCTGTCTAAGGCCCTTTGCGACGCTGTCGTTCTCGACATACCTAGCGGTTAAGGATATCCCTGAAATCTCCTATCCACCTGGCTCTCGGTCTTTCACGGTTACGGAGGCCCGATCGCCGTACGTCATAAGCATGCAGGTGTATTTTGGAAGATTTCCTTCGCATTAGGTGATTGAACCACTTGATTTTCTCCCTATCCATGTGTTCGGTGCATGGTTCGTTTCGAAAATGTTTCAAATGTCATCATTCCTTATTGTCTCTCCTAGTGCCATCGATGGCGACCATTTCTCAAGCATTTCATCTGTCTATTTTACACATTACAGTTTATAATCGGCTTGTATTTGGATCACAAGTATGAGAACACCGGACAACTAACACAAAGCAGAACCAAATATATACTATGAGCTTTTTTTGTGTTTGTATAATGACCTTAATGGCATATTGTTTTCATTAGATAAAACCAACGAATACATGTGTACTCCCCGTAGTAATATCAATGTGCGGATATCAACCACATTATTTGACCAAACTATCATTTTGACGTTCATTCTCATTGATGGGATCCGCTGTGATGAATAAAGACCGCTTACGACCGCCATGTAATGTGTAGATTACGGTGTTATATTGCCTCTGTCAAAAAACAATTGAACATAGCGTTTCTGCAGAGCCCTTCGGTCAAGAGATCGACATCCAAATCACTCGACCAATAGTTCATCTATAAACTTGGGCCTGTCCTCCATTTCACAATAGGCGCGGCGCCAGTCATATATATTTATTTTTTTTCATTTGACGTGTTTGTCTCACTAGTTTCTCCTGTCGGGGGCGCGCCTATTCCACCCAGACCGTAGTCAATTGGGCGATATTAAGACGCATAAGCCAGTGATTGCATGTATGTGTGCGTCTGTGTGTACCTATGATAGATTTGTGCGCTCTCAGAAGCCAGCCCAACCAGAGTACAATGGAAGGGCCTCATCCTGTAAGGCCCGTGTGAAAGTTGTGCAAGAGCGTGATTGTTGGACAGAGTAAAATGAAACAATGAGGTAAGAAGAGAGAAGAAGGAGAGCCCAAGGAGGAGAGCAAGAGTTGGTGATATAATAATACAAGAATAGACAGCTCTTATAGTTTGACTGTCACGCTCCATTGCGCTTCCGTCGACCTCCAATACCCAGGGACAACAGAGTATAATACAAACGCGAAGCGGATAAGTTGTTTTGAGAAGCTTGTGAACTTAACCCGAATCGGAATCAATGAATAGCTTAGGGGCCGGCTAAATTGATTGAAACATTTTGAAAGACTAAACAAATACGTCTCTTTGAGGTAGAGTTGGGGGGAGAACCAAACTTGTTCATAGAGCTATGGAAGTAACTTTTGAAGTAACAGTCTGGTTATAAATAGCGCTATTTGCTATCACCGTTTAAGGACTTAATGATAAGGGCATATTTCAAAGCCACAATGGTAGAGCATGCAGTACTTATGTTGTGTTCCGACATCAAGGCACTCTGGACAGACCCAAAGGCGTTAAGAAACTTCCATTAGATGAATTGTATAGATACTGATCGTCCATGTAGGTCGATGATAGTACACACTTCTAATTGGTCCTCAAAATCGTTAAACCTAAGTTGTGATGTATACATGGGTTTAGTTGCTCTACTCGCCCAACAACCATGTCACATCTACATGCTGGTCGAAGCAACTCCTTCTGAGTTGGATTCACTCTTGACCTTTTTTTGGTAGCAGGTTACAGTGGCATTTCTTGCATCATGATGTGTACTTGGTGTGGACGTGGTTCCACCTGGATTTAGTTCAATGGGAGGCTAATCAGTTAGCTCGCCACTATGGGGATTACAGTGCCAATCTGCACCTCGTTGACCAGACTGCTGGAACACAGCCTGTCTCCGCGAACACGTGCGAGAACGTGAGGTAGGTGTCTTGGTCAGGATGTTTTACCTGACTCTGTTTACACTTCCCTTCCGTCATGACCTATATACGAAAGAAAGTCCGTATGTAGGTCATAATGGCTCTTTAGTACAAAAAGAGGAATGAGATACTAACTTGAAGTTATTTTATTATTACTCTTTCTTTGTGTCTTATTTCGCAACATAAATCCCACCAACATTGATACACTTATCCCATAATACCAGTGCACCAAAACCTGCAGCATTGTAGTCTTTTCGTCCGATGTCTCGGCTAAATTTGCACTTTCCGTACCTCTTTGTTTTTCGCAAAACGTCTCTCTCCACGGTGGGACTATGTATTATGTTGTAGGCTAAACTACACCTACATCATATTGTAGCTGCCACACTAACGAACGTTACTCGCGTGTCAGCTAGAATCATCTCCCTCCGCGCGAAACACATATGCTGCTGCGCCAATCTGAACAGGGCGACTATGTCGGCTACATCAGCAATTTATGAATGTCCGTGAAAACATTTATCGACCCAGTTATACAGCACTTAACGTGACACACACTTCTCACGGGAAACAGGAATCATTTCCTTAAGAGTATCTCTTGTAGAAAGCCCTCTTTGGCCCCCCCCCACCCCCACCCCATCCGCAACAGAACGCACAACAAGCACGATGTTCTTTGTACACTCTGCAAGCAAGGGCGTCATTTTGTATCTCAGTTGCACACGTGCAAGCGGTACCTAGCGTCTGCTATCTGCAGTAATCGTGCTGCTGTCACCCGATGACACCTTTAGAAACCACCAACTACATCTTTCAGCTATCCTATATCACTTTGCGACCTACTTACTGACTTACCCTCGTAATTTCAAATTATTGCTCCTGTCCCCTTTTTCCTATGCGTCGGACCGTGACAAAAAGCAAGCGTCTTGCACCTAAAGACTCAGTATGGTGGTTTATGCAGCAAATGGTTTCAATTATGATATTGCTAACCTCGGCGCATTTATTTCTACATACCTGGAAGGTTACCACAAGCCTATTCTCTTCTCCTCCCTGATCAATACGCGTGATATAACAACATATGTCTATGATCTATAACCTACAGCAGAATGTTACGGTTAGCGATCTGGTTATAGCACTTTATTATTCAGCCATCTATAAATTGTTCGCTACCCCGGTCCTGGTAAGACACGACAGGATGAAGATAGTCCAGCACATCACACCATAAGGATGAAAACATAGCATAGTCAATGATCTCTAATTCTCCCATCCTCTACTGCGCTATGTGATCACTACCTGTTCCTTTAATAATCTTATTTACGTCTATGTTGTTGTTGTTCCAGATCCACCAGCATCCGGGCTCTCGCCCTTCGGCCCAATGTCATGAAATGGTATCTGCACGTGTTTATCAGTTGTTGTCTAGTGCCATACAAAGTGTTCCATTTATCTGGCCTCGGAGGAAGAAACATTTTCATATCATCGTTGAGCGCTGAGCACTCAAAGAGATGATGATGATGAACTGTTTCATATGGGGGTGTACACAGCTGGCACTCAGGAGTATGTTGTGGTTGGATTCTGTTCATGTGCTTATTTAGTGGGATGTGTTGGGTTCTCAGTCGGAAAAACCGGGCTCTGGTCCTTTCTTATGAATTATACTGTTGTTTGGGTCTGCGGCTTGCCATAAATCTGTAGACCTCCCTCCCGGTATTTCCGAAGGCCCATCTGTTCAGCAAAGTTTCTTTGTTTGCTGTTCTTATGAGCTGGTTGGCTGTTTGTGAAGTTGTTGCTGTGTGTGGCTGTCATTGTACTGATCCCCTTTTTATAGAATGATAGACACACTCCTGCAGTCCTACTTACTTCCCGCCATTGAATGTGTGATTCAACTAACACAGTGCTGCATAGAATAATGACACAAGTCGCTAATTATAAATGACCCCTTCCCGCACTCCTCCCCATGCAGAACATGCGCCCTCGTCCTCCAAAACTGCCCATCTCCTCCCTCTGCAAACCGCACAATATTTTTCCATTCAAATCATTTCCCTCAACCGCCATTTCAAATATCCTTTTATTTTTTCTAGCGACATCATTTTGTCTACCTATCCGTGTTTTTTATGTGGACTTATTATAAATAATGATTTATAGATTACACGTCACGTTTCTGCTTGTTCATGGGAAATAACCGCTTCCTTCTTGGCTTCATAGAGGATTGCGTACCCTTGAAGGTCTAATTATCCCGGACAACGCCAGGTTAAAGGTTCCAGCGATATCATGTTATTCGATCATCCAATCAAATCTTCCATGCACACGTTTTGGGCATTGAGGAAATAATAGCGTAGTTTACAATTCTAACAGGCAGGTACTGCCTCCTGCCAAGTAGCCCAATGCTGTCTGTATTGCGTTCTTTCTTTGGCAATGTTTACTTCTTGCGATAATCTAAGCCTAGGAGAACGTAGATTACGTATTGCATACGTTTTTATGTTTTTTTTCTCAGGATAACAGCTAATAGCCTACCCTTATAAATTTTCAACTGCAAACTGCGTCCTGCCAAGTAGCCCGAGGCTGTCTGTAGTATATTCTTTCTTTGGCAATATTTACTTCTTGCGATATTCTAAGCTTAAGAGAATGTAGATTACGTATTGTTTAAGAACCTCATCACATTTTTTTATATTTTTTTTCTCAGGACATCGGCTAATAGCTTACCCTTATATGGGGTTCAACTGCAAACGTCCTTTTATATGTACAGAGCGTACGTGTCATCTCCGTGTTCTTTTCGCGAATCATCAATATGACTAGACGCTGCTCACGCCTCCTTTTAGACCAAGTGACGTTTGAAACTTGAGAGATTCGAAACCCGACCAATTCCCTCGTATCTTGAGAGTGTAGTGCGTTTACATCTCAGCTATAGCGACACCCCCCTTCCCCCTCCCAAGAAAAATTAATTTGCAGGGACACTTGTAATACTTTTTATATACTGACCAAGACAACAATTTCTCTTCAATGTATTGTTCCCTGGAAACAGGCTGTTTTCAAGGCAGTCTGGTAGACATGATGTAGATCGATGTGATCTCCGTAATAGTGACAGCCACGAAGATGAAGCCAAGCATAGCCCAACCGAATGGAGGACCTCGGTCCACCTTCATCAGCACTTTCTGGATGTAGGACAGCTACAACCCGTCACTTAACGCCCTTGACAGATCGCACACAAGAGTAAACAATGTATTGTCGCCATTCAACAACAACATATACAAATAACATTGTCTCGTTTGAATCTATGGTAAATGTAACAGTTGACCTACCCGTCCCAGATGGTCTGGTAGAGCACTGAAGGCATGGGCTGCCTTCAGCCCCAAGCCATTGATATCCTTCAGTTTTTCTGGAATCCTCCTCATACCCACCGTCATCTAATTTTTAACCCCTTTTCTCATCTGATCGCCATTGGCTTACTCGGCCTTTTTACACTTCTCACCCCCCCCCCCCCCCGCCCCCTTTTGTCCTATATTTGGATTCCTGCCCCCGTTTCGAAAGAAGTGATCTTTTTCTCAGTTAGGTAAATCATTTTTTCACCCCTGTGTAACGAAATCCCCCAATGTATGTACTAATTCCTTCTTCTTTGATTCCTTAGTTAATCATTGTTGCTATTCGTTGTCCCCGATGAAGGCCTATTGATTGTAACGTAGGTTTCGCCTCAGTGCGGTATCTGATCATACCCATGTATAATTGTTGTTCACTTTGTTTTTTTTACATTTCTGCCATGACTGAGCTCCCATTCTAGTCATGACTGCCTAGGGTGACCGAACGGATATGGCGCTTGCCATTCGCCACAGGAAGACCGGACACAATGCATACACAAGTCTACCTACATCTGTAAATAGATAGCTACCTACTTACATTTGTTTAAACCAGACGAGGAAGGTAACTGACAACCCGACCTAATAGAACGCTGAGACTTGGTGAAATATTTTGTCCATAACACTGTATACGACACCATCTTCACCAATATTGTATACGTCTAAGCACAACCATCGCGATACGACTGTTCGGACCCTCGGCTTAACTGTACAGACACGACAAATACCTCGCAGGATCTCTAGTTCTTCACAACTTGTACATTCAGCTAAGATGAAGCAAGATGGCGGCAAACTGGCATCTCATACTTACTATCGTATCTCTTTCAAGTGGCGCAGATAACACATCCAGTTCATATTCTTATAATGTGTTTCTTGTGCTGTAGCCACGACATAAGCAAGCGAAGGTTACAATAGCTGACGACTATTTTTGGGTTGGGGGGGGGGGGGGAGAAAGATAAATACGTAAATAGAGTGATGCCAGTCAAATCGTGGTCACACAAGCAAGTCAACAACTTCTAAGAGGTCCAAAGTTTTCTGGAAATGTATACCATACTGTATTTGTCGGTGAGAGAAAGGTCATATAAATTGGACAGGGATGGTAATATTTAGAGAGAAGACAAACTATAAGACGAATTAGGCAAGATTATCTTTTATATAAAAATTATCCTACACTTACCATATATATATATATATATATATATATATATAGAGAGAGAGAGAGAGAGAGAGGGGGCAGATCGAGAGAGTCAGATAGAGTAACAGAATGAGAGATGTACAGAATGGATTTCTTGCTCTTCCGATATAACTACAGATACAACCGAAGCGATTTTTTATTTTTTTTTCGTTACTAATCTACACAATCTACCCGATAAAGAAGGTAATAGTGAAGAGTGATATGCTTAAATAGGGATTACTCGATAGTGATGCAGGCCCCAGAGATGGAACTTCGGGAGGAACCTGCCTCCCGGACATCTATAGACATGGAAGTCGCTGAGCAGGCTCTGATCTGCTGTATCAGGGTGCAAGAGGAATATGAAACGCTGGAGATACTCAGATGATGGCACGTGTGACTACGGTACAATACAAGACCCAGACCACCCGATGACTTGCCTAAATATCCAGGAAACATGCAATAGGTGCGACATGCTGGAGGCAAACGACAGGGCAATCCATGTCGCTGAATACTGGATGCAAGCTGTATGATGTGATGATTGAACACGGAAAAACAATACTGGAGGCATGCTGTATGACGTGATGCTTGAACACGGAAAAACAATACTGGATAGTAGGATGAGCTACACAAAGATGCAGACAATAACGCTGATCACATTTCAAGCACAACCTATCCAAAACAGATTTGTTAACAATTTATTTCTAGTAACTTTATTTTCTAAGTAACAGTTGTCAATTTGGCTTTTTTAAAATTGTATTAATATGATGAGGTTTCCTGGGGATTAGGGGGTGGGCAGTCCTATTTGATGAATAACGAATCTAAAGACACGAGGACGGATATCTTGAGATCGCGCAGATGTCCTATGTGCAGTGAACAAGTAAACTTTCAAGGCCTGCTGATCTCCTTGTGGATTTTGACGGGACAAAAATAGGACGTGGGAAACTTCTCTCTATCAGCATGTTCACTTTCTAGATTCGTACACGCAAGCTCGTTAGACCGCATGTTATCATTGATGATTCTCCAGGCCAGCGTTATTCAACACGTTGCCCCCTTCAGTACAGCTAGCTAGCTAAAAACACGCCCTTTGTGATTTCCGCGAGGGCTATGTGTGTAATGCCAATGTGACACCGAGAGCATGTCCAAGCAGAAAAGAAAGTGTTGTAAATAATCCATCTAGGATAGAAGACTCAACGCAAGTGTCTGCCCATAATAACATTCGCATACACCAAGAGGTTGCTGGGTGTGATACCTTCTGGGACTAATTATTGTTTTAGAAACAAATCCCCACATCGTCACCACGAGAAAGTCATGGAATAATATCCATTCAATGATATATTAGCAAGTGGGGTAGAATGGTTTACCATTTCATAAAAAGCTAGGTTTACCATTTCATAAAAAGCTAGGTTTACCATTTCATAAAAAGCTAGGTTTACCATTTCATAAAAAGCTAGGTTTACCATTTCATAAAAAGCTAAATAGTTCTGCTTCTGAGGATAAGTACTGCCCCCTCAATTCGGCCAAAATGTCCTACAATCTATCTGTCTACATTTCTTTCGATATGTCAACCTATACATTCTGCCATCTACCCAGCTGCCATATCAAAAAGGAGGCAATAGTATTTCACTTGAAGAATATTAGATGAAGGGACACACTAATCATGTACGGCTCATACGTGGCGTGGTCATGTCACTCTAACGTGATATTTCTTATTCTACTCCTCGTT
The DNA here is from genome assembly GCA_036924085.1 of Ariolimax columbianus. Classification (NCBI taxonomy): domain Eukaryota; kingdom Metazoa; phylum Mollusca; class Gastropoda; order Stylommatophora; family Arionidae; genus Ariolimax; species Ariolimax columbianus. Next base: position 35,880,865 of record JAVGWX010000004.1, on the reverse strand, counting down.
AGTGTTGCTCACCTCCAGAGCAGGAATACCTGATGGGATACAATGTCAAGACAAGTTTCTTTAATTTTGTCCTTTTTTTTTTAACAATGTTTCCCGATGGGCTGTAAAGTAAAGGTGATAAACTTACACATGCAGGAAGTGTTGTGGAGGCTATGGAAAACCCATTATGAGTTGCTGTGAAGTACCTTGCATATGTCTATTTACAAGAAGGATAATGAGAAATGAACAAAGCACACTATGTTACACGCTCTAGTTCATATGTGTAGATGTCGCCGCCTATCATTAACTTGAATTTGGGGTTGCTGCGGTTGTTTTCTTCAACATACTAAATACCATGCGTGTTGGAGTACCAGCTTAATTGACTGGTGTCTTTTATCAAATATATGTACGCTGATATTATTGGCCAAACTGATGAGAGAAAAGTGTAGTAGTACATGGTAGACAGAGAATAAGACATAATGTGATGATCAAAGAGTAGTACATGGTAGACAGAGAATAAGACATAATGTGATGATCAAAGAGTAGTATCTGGTAGAAAAATAAGACAATATATATATTATATATATATATTAACTAGAACTTGGAAAAGTATCCGGGTTGGAAACAGCAAGGCCACTGTAACCTCTCAAGCATGTCGTAACGACAACTAAAGAGGGTTATACATGGGTCTAGCCACCTCATCATGTAAAAGCATCGATATCGAAACTGCGACTGGAAATAATCGGATACACACTTCCTTGTGGTGGCCCTATGCTTCTCTTGGAGTGAAAAGGTTTATCGTCACCATGAAAATGATGAAAGTTTGAGAGAACCGAAGAGATACAGACGGAAGACAGAACTAAATATAGGGACGTATGAGCAAAAAGTCGACTTTTGTGGTTCTAGAAAATTATCCGCCCTGTTAATTAACCTAAATATATTTCACCTTAAAGAACTGCAAAACATGATGAAAAAAACATCGATTCAGACTGTTCTGAAAACCGATGCTGTGCTAATCTCACACAAGACCAGGCGTGGTATCATATTCGCTGAGAGACGACCCATCTCACCCCTCAGCCCATGTAAATAGATGCAACACGAGTGTGCGCCTATCGTCCTAGACATGAATAGGAGAAAAAGTATACAAGCTTTCCTTACATAGGGCGAATAGACAAGGAAGGTTCGTCGACACAAAGGCAGTTCACGTATTGTACATATCGTGCTGCTTCACAGAAAGTCGGTGAAAAAGGATGGAGAGATGTGAAGTGATAGAGGAAAGAGCCAGAAGTAGTGAGGGATGCGAGACGGACAAGATGGATGTCAACAGTGGAGGGACGAGCCAGTATCGATCATAAATTTTATTTTATCCAGACTTTTTAAAAAAGTCATTCTAATCTGCTTGATATTGTCAGCTTGATGACAAGATTATATGTGGCAAGTCATGTCAGAGGAAACACTTCATTGAAAGCACATATCAAACTCCTAAAGTCACAAGAGGCTACATAATAAAACACAAAATATCAGCCAGGCTGAGATATAAGGCCAGAAACGATTAAACATCTTATCAGCTACCCGGAGATTACAGCTCGGTCTTTGAGATCACGAACAATAATCTAAAATACCGATGGCATGAATCTGGACTAACGTCCGTGTGAAAGTAGCTCTGCTATTAAAGTGGGAACTACGACGGACATTGCACGTCCCGCACGTCAGCACTCAGTTGGTGTTTAGTTTGGTCTCTAGAGTTAGAAACCTCATCTCGGAAACTGCTCCCCTTGAACTCGAGGAGATTAATCTGGACCGGTTTATATGTGGAAACAGCATTGCTATTAAACAAAAAACTACGGGTGGACGTCCAACGTTCAGCAGAATCGTCACTCTGGGTATATGATGTTTGCAGGTCGGTCTGAGAGCTGTGAGATAAGGAAACAGTAATCTGAAATGCACGTGCGCCCTTTCCTGGGAGGGGTTTTCGTAAGTAAAGACGCGCCTCTTAATGTTGACAAACGTAACTTCCAACCAAGGGAAGGGTCTTTTGGCTTTTGTCACGGTCCTCTTGGTTGTAACAGTATGTGTTATTCGTTCTCTTAGTTTGGTCGGTTGGCTTGGATTGTGTCCTGCTAATGTGATCTACCTGCGTCGATGGAGTCCTGCTAATGCGATCTACCGGCGTCGATTGAGTCCTGCTAATGTGATCTACCGGCGTCGATTGTGTCCTGCTAATGTGATCTACCTGCGTCGATGGAGTCCTGCTAATGCGATCTACCGGCGTCGATTGAGTCCTGCTAATGTGATCTACCGGCGTCGATTGTGTCCTGCTAATGTGATCTACCGGCGTCGATTGAGTCCTGCTAATGTGATCTACCGGCGTCGATTGAGTCCTGCTAATGTGATCTACCGGCGTCGATTGAGTCCTGCTAATGTGATCTACCGGCGTCGATTGTGTCCTGCTAACGTGATCTACCGGCGTCGATTGAACCCTGCTAATGTGATCTACCGGCCTAGATTGTGCCCTGTGATCAGCGGGCCTGGATTGAGCCCTGTGATCTGCCGGCCTGGATTGAGCCCTGTGATCTGCGGGCCTGGATTGAACCATATGATCTGCCGGCCTGGATTGAACCATTTGATCTGCCGGCCTGGATTGAACACTGAGATCTGCCGGCCTGGATTGAGCCCTGGGATCTGCGGGCCTGGAGTGAGCCCTGGGGTCATATTGACCCCTTACGACCGCTAGCTTATTCACGTTTATTTCAGTATCATGTTTTGTTTTTTTCTATTATCTTCTATCGAACGGAGAACTCTACTTCTCCCACAAAGGAGACTGTCGCCTGTGTTGTTCTGATCTAAGTGACGTCTGTTGTCCGCTAGTCTGGATAAAGTCTGACTTGATTGTATTTCCTTCCGGCGGCTGGAACTCGTGTCTACTATTAACGTGTACTTGTCCCTTGATTGGTCGTCTCGACTCAATAATGGTGGATGGCGTATGTTTGGAACCCTTGCTTAATACCTGTCGCCGGACGTCACTGTCATTGTTGAACTTCAGAGTAAAATAAGATTCACTGAATTATTTGCGAAAACATCTCTTTTACTAAATAGAGGGGCGGTGTAGTTGGGTGGATAGTTGCATGGCTCACTGAATGTCTAAATAGTATGTAGCCAATAATGGCATAAGAGTCCTAAAATATAACTATGTATCATATGGTTCAGATCGTTGAAACAACGTAGAATCGCATAATGAACAGAGAAAGAAAGAAAATAAAAAAGACAGAAAAAAGACAAAAAAAGGAGAAAGAAAGAAAGATTGGTTTCAGGTCACGATTGGGTAAGAATTTCATCACCTATAGGAGTCTCGATTTCTAACTACCAAATGTTCTTTTATGTGCACAGCGTTTATAATGGACTACCGAGTTTATCGATCACCTCCGATAGGACTAAGCTGTTCGAACGAGACAAAGGGCTCTTGAAACGCGGGGTATTGGAACACTCCATTCTTTCGTTCGTTTCTTGAAAAGCGAGAGCGCCTTACCTCTCAGCTATAGTGACCATGGACCACATATAAATAAACAAAGCAGCAGCTATTTCCATGCTTCATAACTAGACAGTAGCTTGCTCGGAGTAATTCGTCCTTCTACCACACTCGTGTGTTTTCGGAGAATGGAAATGAAAAACGGGGGCTATAAATAGTAACATTGTAAGCTGCCAGGTATGCAGTAATAGGCGACAAATTAAGGTGGAGTCATGGGGTCGTATACGTCATTCTGGTGTAACTAAGTCGGGGGGGGGGGGGGGTGATCTCTACACTTCGTGGTAGAAGAGGAGTGACTAAGCCGTCACAAACACGACAGCATCCGGGCCGTTAGAGAACATGTTTTTAATTAACAACTAAAGGAAACGGGACTCGCATTGTGTTGCTTGCGTCAGCTAACCGAACTGTAAACGGATATCCACCCGACTTATAGTCAAGGCAGCCTGGAAATGCCAGAGTTACCCCACTTCACAAAAAAATTAGACCTGGTGCAATAAGGTCTCACAGCCGGAGCACCTTTTCACCACCACCACCAGTAACTCCAGATCGTCTAACATATTATCCATCACATTTAACTACCAACATGAACTCTACGTATGTTTAACATTGGAAGGATGTCTCTTCAAAATTTACGACCACATCCGACCCACACAGGAGATACAGCTTCAATTCGGTTCTTCTCGACTTCCTGTTCTGCCTCTGCCTAATTGGAAACGTAAGAAGTTCAGTGATATATTACCTGTGGCCCGAGTTACACTTCATTACAGAATCTGTGCTGTGGCTTTTACGTTGATCACTAGTAAGCAGTCAGTCATGACTGAAAGGGGCTACTATACTAACTAGTAACTGGAATGTTAGCTACCAATGGACAGGGCCGACCAACATCACTAACTGATAACTGGTTGCTCTGAGCAATCTAGAAGATTCGCACACCATTATAAACGATTGAGGCTGGAATTGGATCGGCTATGTATCTAGATAAGAACTATGACTAGGACCACCTTGGTATAAACACCAGATGAATGGCGAAAGAGAGCCTGACCTAAGCCAACTTGGGGAAAAACCTTAGAGGCATGAATGAGAGATAGGGCCCCGTACAAAAAGATGGCCTCAGATAGGGTAAAGTGCAGGAAGTTTGTGGATGTCCTTAAAGACGCAGTCAAGAGTGACAGTCACTGGTCGTGTTGTCGGTCCCTGGTCAACGATATATGTAGAGGAGGGAGTTTGTGGCTGTCCTTAAAGACGCAGTCAAGAGTGACAGTCACTGGTCGCGTTGTCGGTCCCTGGTCAATGATGTATGTAGAGGAGGGAGTTTGTGGCTGTCCTTAAAGACGCCGTCAAGAGTGACAGTCACTGTTCGCGTTGTCGGTCCCTGGTCAATGATGTATGTAGAGGAGGAAGTTTGTGGCTGCCCTTAAAGACGCCGTCAAGAGTGACAGTCACTGGTCGCGTTGCCGGTCCCTGGTCAATGATGTATGTAGAGGAGGGAGTTTGTGGCTGTCCTTAAAGACGCCGTCAAGAGTGACAGTCACTGGTCGCGTTGCCGGTCCCTGGTCAATGATGTATGTAGAGGAGGGAGTTTGTGGCTGTCCTTAAAGACGCAGTCAAGAGTGACAGTCACTGGTCGCGTTGCCGGTCCCTGGTCAATGCTCTAAGAAGTGGAGACCGTGTTGCTGTCCTTAAAGACGCCGTCAAGAGTGACAGTCACTGGTCGCGTTGCCGGTCCCTGACCAATGATGTATGTAGAGGAGGGAGTTTGTGGCTGCCCTTAAAGACGCCGTCAAGAGATACAGTCACTGGTCGCGTTGCCGATCCCTGGTCAATGATGTATGTAGAGGAGGGAGTTTGCTGCTGTCCTTAAAGATGCAGTCAAGAGAGACAGTCACTGGTCGCGTTGCCGGCCCCTGGTCAATGCTCTAAGAAGTGGAGACCGTGTTGCTGTCCTTAAAGACGCCGTCAAGAGTGACAGTCACTGGTCGCGTTGCCGGTCCCTGGTCAATGCTCTAAAAAGTGGAGACCTTGTTGCTGCCCTTAAAGACGCCGTCAAGAGAGACAGTCACTGGTCGCGTTGCAGGCCCCTGGTCAATGCTCTAAGAAGTGGAGACCTTGTTGCTGCCCTTAAAGACGCCGTCAAGAGTGACAGTCACTGGTCGCGTTGCCAGTCCCTGACCAATGCTCTAAGTAGAAGATGGACATGGCACATCAATTGCTGGACGGTAGATCAAGAAAGCCCGCGAAGATTTCAGAAAAAGTGATGTAGATTTCCCTTTGGTGTGCTATCCACGCTCGGGTTTAGCAACTCGTATATAAACAACGTTGTCGTTATAATCTGCGAACCAACAGCACGGCAAAGGTACCGGGTTTGATCTTGGTTATTGACACGTTTCAGTCGACCCAGCTGTAAATTGATGTTTACTGTAATGGAGGATTAGCTGTGAGACAAGGAACTGGTAGCCCTATCTCATAAACAAGCTTAGGCCAAAGGTCAAGTACAAAGAAGCCAAGAACACTTCATCCCCGGTACCAACGTAGACTAGGAAATTATATTAATGATAATCGAAGCAACGTGAACAGATATATGTCTAGTTTGGCGTCAACGTTCTGGGCGCGGCTCCCAACACGCTGCGTGCTGTTATTGGATTTAGAGAAGGAGGCGGATAACCGGCACACACGCATATATATATATATATAGAGAGAGAGGGAGAGAGAGGGAGAGAGAGAGAGGGGGATAGAGAGAGAGAGAGAGAAGACAGGCAGTCATAACGGATATAGATCGATATTGTTGATTCATTACTTGCTGTTTCTATGGCAGTGCCTTCATAAAAACACGGAATAGGACGACTAATACAAACAAACAAAGCAGCCAGTATAACTGGGTCAGTCTCCGTAAAGTGAATGATTTAAGGACTTCTGGAAGAACATTAACCCTGATAGGAACCAAACTTGCAAAATAACACGAGTGAGTCAATACAAATACACGAAGAATGAGAGTACTTCTTTTTCTTCTTTCGTTCGCTTTAAAATAGTGTCTGCATCTGAAATGTTGTCTATTGTATAAACTTCACTGTCTTTTGTAGTCCACATACAGGTCCATAAAGTTTCTCTTCCAGCGTTGTTTCTGTGGGCCAGTGAGATTTTCTCTGTATATCATATTCGGGGCAGTTATGTAGTAAATAACAGTACAAGACTGTGCCTTCTTTATGTGAAATTACGTCACTTTCAGCGACACACTACCAGGCGTGTGGGTTATTTTGTTAAGAGTTGACATCCATGCCTAACCTAGCGTGTAGTGCAACATAGCATTTCACTCTATATAAAAAATGTCTACACTCCCAGAAAACCACCGGAATGTCAATAGCAAGAGGAGTACATCCCCATGGGGCAGATGCTAGCACTTAAAGGGTTACTTACTTAATTAGCTTACTTTTTCTTGCACTTGTGTCATTAAGGGAAGTAGGGAGCTTTCATTGGCTTTCTTGTGCCAAGTGTGTTGCGTTAGTTATAGGGTAAAGGTAATTCCCATGGCAACAGCTGCCGTCGAAGATGAAGGTAACTCTTCATGTACTAAGCCGTAGCCTATGTGAGGTGGGATGACCAGTTTCTTGCCTTGCTGTTTTTTGTATTCCCAACTCATACGTCAGGTACTCATTTACAGTTGGATCGACTTGTGGTGCGGTCGTACCAGACACAAAGCATGTTCCGGATTTGTTTCTGTCCGTCCATAAACTCGAACCCCTGACACGCTGTAATCCAAGTCTAGTAAGCCAGTTCACTGTCGACTAAGCTGCACACTCCACGTTAGTTGTTGTAAGCCCGTGTTGATGTAGGATTTACGTTATGGTATCTATACATCTGTCCCGCGGCCTTCTTCATGCATTGTAGCCAGATCTTCTTGTGTTTTTATCATGATAACCGAACCATCATATCGTGTGTCTTGATAAGTTTGTGGTAGATATTACATTTCTAATGTATCATTTCTCACTTTATCTTTCATGGTGACAACAACAACTTTTCTTATCAATTTATTTCGCACGTAATCTTAAACACTCGTGCGTATAGGATAAAGACCGCAGATTGGCAGCACAAAATGTGTATATTTATACTTTTTATGTCACTGCTTTGTTTCTAGGCTGATACTAGGGTGTTTAAGCAGAGGTGACAGTTGATAAGTCGCAGCATATACTTTCTGATGTATTGTTTCAATTTCTCAATTTTATTAAAAAAATACTTTCTGTTTTTTTTTAAATACCTCCCAGTTATTTGAACTCTTGAGCATGCTCGTTTGATATTGTTTCCACGTATATTTAGTAGATCGGGTGCTGTACTAATCTTCATAGTTTTCGCCCATGTAGTGCTAATTAGGGTTGCACCGATAAGCAAATTGACCGATTCTTGATTAATCGGTCTTACCGTATCGACCGATACCAATTAATCAGCCGTCGATTATTTATAATGTAATTATCTATTGCGATATGAAAGGCATGTTGTGGTTAAAGTAGTGAAGGAGTGTTCACCACAAGTGGTAACAAAAAATGAGCCTGCAAGAAGTCCTGAAAATTGAGAAATCATGTTTTGTTACATAAGGGTTCTCAAATTTGAATGCTAAATTGTTATTTTGTTTGGGGAAACAGGCTGCAACGGAGCAAACTGGCTAAGTAGAAGGGATCAAAGAGGGAAGGATTACCAAGTACCAAAAAATGTCTGCTGAAATCGGATGTGTCGGATCGAAGTATGCAAATATCGCAGTCCAGCTGTAAGCTATGGCACAATGCATTCCGCTCTCTGGGCAACATTCTGCTGCTTGCAAAGCTCTTTTCAGGTCTTGGTATAAAGAGTATGAAAACGAATGAAGAAGAAGAAAAATAAAAATGAATTGTGTTTGAGGATAACAATAATCATTATTGGAAATGTTTTGAATACCTTTAAATACACATGTACTCAGAATCTGTACAATGTGTTAATTATTGCTTTTTAAAAGATAAATTAAACACATATCTCCTCAGATGGTAAGAATATGTTTCTTCTACTTTGACAGCTTTTTACCAATAGGGAGTGTAATTTGCAGTAGATCAGCACGTTCTAGCAGTAGGAGTTGGGTTAGATTATACTGGTGAGCTTAGATTGTGTCTTATAGGAATAATATTTGTTTTTGTATTTTTACATGCTGAATCCAATACGTTTTCCATATGTCTGTCATCTATAGCTTTCTTGCTACCGCATACGTACCTAGCAATAATATATGTTTTTTTTTAATCCAAGAATGACCGAAACAGATCAATCGATCAAAAACACAATACTGATTAATCCACAAAATGGCCGATATGATCGATTATCTGCCGATTAATCGATGCAAACCCTAGTCCTAATCTTCAAAGTATATCTTTCATAGACAGTACCAAGTGTATTTATATGATTTTATAGTCCCCCTATATTAAGATTTTGGCGTTTACATAAAGTAATTCGTGTAATGTATTGGGTTCTTCGTTTCGTGTGCTGAATTCCATTTCTGGTGTCGCAATTTGATTGGTTTATGTTGTTATTCTGCCCATGTAAATGTTGAACGGCTATGGTGAATGTACACATCCACACAAGTGGTTGTTTTCACAGATGCCCTTTCAGTGCTAACAGCCCTCGAGAACTTGCACAAAAATTTACTCGGCAGACTAGCAGACTCACTCGAACGCATGATCCAGTGCTACAAAAGGAGTAAACTGCTTATTGCAATATTACAGGCAATGAAGAAGCAGGCATGCTTGCCAAAGATTGAGGAATACTGCAACAAAGTGATACGACATAAACATGTGACGAGATAACAGCAATTATCGAGGACAAGTACATACTTAAGAAGAGAGTTGGGGACGGCGTGGCCTAGTGGTTAAGTGGCACGGCTCACAAACCGAAGGTGCTGGGTTCGATCCCCATCACAGCACCGGCCGTTACCCCGGAGAAGCAAACCCTTAGAAAATGCAGGAGGAAGCAGACCCTTACATAAAATGCATGCTGAAGTCGGATGCATTGGGCAGACAGGCGCAAAATAAAAACCACAGTGCAACGCACACCCGCCTTGGGGAATAGAGAAATAAGGCAACAACAACAACAACAACAACAAAAGAAGAGACCACCCTGACCATATAGATAATGACGTCTACTACCAACTCTTCGAACGAGATAAGGTGATGATCATACGGCTACGCGTATGACAAGACTGAGACCTTATAATAAATTTAAGATTGGCACTACGGACCATTGTATCTGTGGTACAGCGCCAATATGATCATACGGCTACGCGTATGACAAGACTAAGACCTTATAATAAATTTAAGATTGGCACTACGGACCATTGTATCTGTGGTACAGCCCCAATATGATCATACGGCTACGCGTATGACAAGACTGAGACCTTATAATAAATTTAAGATTGGCACTACGGACCATTGTATCTGTGGTACAGCCCCAATATGATCATACGGCTACGCGTATGACAAGACTGAGACCTTATAATAAATTTAAGATTGGCACTACGGACCATTGTATCTGTGGTACAGCCCCAATGACAGAGGAACAACTGTTGCAGACTTGTCCATCATACACTAGTGAAAGGAGCAGCACAGAGCAACAACTAATGTTCTCCCATGATACGGAAGTGTTCAGAGTCTCGAGTCGACTGCTGTATTTGTTAGTCATTGAAGCTGAAATCTGAAGACGAACGAAGAATGAGAAGAAGAATATTCGCTCATCTAGTTATTGTGCACAATCTCTGTCTGTGCTATTCGTAACACTCCAGACTCCAACCGTGAACCTCGTACTTAACTCTTAATTGCATACCGAGCGAGGTCTTATTACTGTAACAGCCCCCTTACCATATCCCCGGTCAATTAACTCCCGCATTAGCTCTTACATCACAGGCAAAGTGCGCATGCGTGTCGTCAAGCAAAGTACCGAGTCGTATTGTAAACCTTTATGTGTATCCAAGTTCCTTCTCATACACTTGGCTCGCCGACCATATGTGGCTCGTGGACCATATGTGGCATCACTAAGCCACAACCCTTGACCCGCAACATGAGTCGGTCACAATGTTTGAAAAGCGATGATAACAGATGGGTCGATCAATTACGAAAGATTACACCGAAATGTGTCACAAATGTGATTTTTTTTAGGAGAAATCCGATTAAATTCTGTATTACGTTAGGACCAGATAACTCGCTGCGCGTGAAGCAATAGGTCACCAGTACTTCTGGATTCTTACAGAATGTATGTGCCCGATACTGAGAAACGATGAACAGAGTTAGTTTCAAATTAGAAAACGTGCTAAGTAAAGGAAAGTGGAGCAACAAGCGTAGATGCGTGGGGTGAGTAGAGGGGCGTGGGGTGAGTAGAGGGGCGTGGGGCGAGCAGAGAGGCGTGGGGCGAGCAGAGGGGCGTGGGGCGAGCAGAGGGGCGTGGGACGAGCAGAGAGGCGTGGGACGAGCAGAGGGGCGTGGGACGAGCAGAAGGTCGTGGGACGAGCAGAGGGTCGTGGGATGAGTAGAGGGGCGTGGGACCAACAGAGGGACGTGGAACGAACAGAGGGACGTGGGATGAGTAGAGGGGCGTGGGACGAACAGGGGGGCGTGGGACGAACAGGGGGGCGTGGGACGAACAGGGGGGCGTGAGACGAACAGGGGGGCGTGAGACGAACAGGGGGGCGTGGGACGAACAGAGGGGCGTGGGATGAGAAGAGGGGCGTGGGACGAACAGAGGGGCGTGGGGCGAACAGAGGGGCGTGGGATGAGTAGAGGGGCGTGGGACGAGCAGAAGGGCGTGGGGCCAACAGAGGGGCGTGGGACGAACAGAGGGGCGTGGGACGAACAGAGGGGCGTGGGACGAACAGCGGGGCGTGGGACGAGCAGAGAGGCGCTTGAAGGAACGTAGCAGAAGTGTGTGCAACCAACGAGCTAAGTGAGCTATCAATAAGTACATTCTTCGCCATTTGCTATATGAGATTGAGGAGTTATGGGTCTGACCGAATTGCAGTGACGTCAGAACAGTCTGGGTAGACATTAATAGACGCGAACTGTCAATCATGCTATAATACAAATGAACAAGGCCCAGTCGTAATGCCGCGTATACTTAGATTTCTATAGATATGCCCTCATGCCAGTGCTAGAAAGACGTAGGAGCTAATTAGAATAAGTGTGGTATTTACAGACTCTACTCGAACCAACTATACGACAGGGTGTGGTTGGCTGAATCTTCTTACTTGGGTCAGTCCTAATTGGGACCAAGCATTAACAGACAGCAAATACTAGGCGAGTAGCCTGCCTGGCGATAAGTAAGAGAACTCGAGGCTAGTGTGGATCCTAGGTTTTCACCGAGGGGTTTCTGAGATGGTTCTGTGTGTGACAAAGACGAGAAGAGCTGACTAACTAAACATGCGATATAACCATTCTAGAATAGAACACTCTCCTACTCATTGCTCTGCATTCACTACCATTCACACCGACCGGTCAAAAGCCTGCTACGTTTAGAGTAGACTTCATTATTGGTGTGTTTTTTTTTCTGTTTCTTTTTTTCTCGTTCGCCTTATTTCTCTAATTCCCAAGGCGGCGTGCGTTGCATTGTGGTTTTTATTTAGCGCCTGTCAGTCCAGTGCATCCGACTTCAGCATGCATTTTATGCAAGGGTCTGCTTCCTCCTGCATTTTCTAAGGGTTTGCTTCCCCGGGGTAACGACCGGTGCTGTGATGGGGATCGAATCCAGCACCTCCTGGTTGTGAGCCGTGTACTTAACCACTAGCCCACGCCGTCCCCATAATTTGTTTGAAATAAAGATCGAAAAACAATCTCAGATGTTATACAGGGTTTATTTTTTTTAATTGGGAAAATTGGAAGGAGATCTTCCCATTTCCAAAAGAGGGAATAATTGGTTGTCATAGCGATCAGAAGAAGATCGAAGCAGATCGTAGATTTGATTTATGATTCTCCCACTGCTCAGACAAAAACGTGCTGTTTCGCGATTGATAAACATAACGAGAGGGAGAGCGCGCGCGCGCGCGAGAAGAGAACTAATCATACATGACTGCACAATGTCCTCCTTTACATCTGGCAAAATGAAAGGTTCAAGACCGAGAATAATAGCACGTCAAATGCCCTGGTCATATATATTATTCATTTTTAAAACGACGAACCTCGGTAGGTGAATGCATAATGAAATACATGACCTGTATCCTCAGGTATAAATGGTCGCAACACAGACAAGAACGTTAGAGGTTCTCGCAGACCAGCTCTAGATCACAAAACAAGCAGTCGGTGGTCTTAAAGAATTGATATACAGATAGAGCCCTGCTATATACACACACATACGATTACGTTAAGCCCTAGTGCATTTTTGTAGCCATTTGAAATGCGCTTGCCCTTTATGAAAAGAAGAACACAGAAGAGACGAATAGAAGCACTGCACAAATTGAACAAGTTAGAAGAAACCAATAGAAGCAGTGCACAAATTGAACAAGTTAGAAGAAACCAATAGAAGCAGTGCACAAATTGAACAAATGAGAAAAGACCAACAGAAGCACTGCACAAATTGAACAAGTCAGAAGAGACCAATAGAAGCACTGCACAAATCGAACAAGTGAAGCATGTACAAGAAGGTAGCATTTGCTATCCATATATTTTGTTTCATTTCACAAACTTGGGACAAAATATTGAAACTTTCACCCACCAACTGACGTACGTACACCAAGTTTGCCACTCACGAAAAGAGACACAAAATATCAGCTCCCAAGCTCACAGGTCTAGAACACGCAATGTTATTGTTGATATTGCTATGAATGTCCACAATGAGTAAGTTTACTGTTTTGTGCACTCTGAAGAGGGCATTATGTGGCAAGTTGCAGTAGCTTTCCTCGCATCCCGAGTATACTGATGAAGGTGGACTCGGTCCTCCAGGTGGCTGCGCTATGCTTGACTTCATCTGGTTGAAGCGCATTACTACATGGATCCCATCGATCCCCACCTCGTTAGCCAGGCTGCCAAGAAGAATATCCCGTTTCCAGGTAGGTCTACGAGGAAGTCTATGTGGGGGCATCGCTCAGTATATTTTGCCTGACCCTGACTAACATGTCTGATCACTATATTTTTCCTGGCCCTAACATGTCTGATCAGTATATTTTGCCTGACACTGACTAACATGTCTGATCAGTATGTTTTGCGCGACAAGACGTTAGTCTCCTCATCAGAACACCCAATAAAACCAGACGTTTTCTCATGACTATATTTCTGCCATTAGCTACAAACAGGCCTTAACAGTAGCACAGAAACAATCAAGAATAGACAGACAGCAACACATTATATAACAATAGAACCACACAGACGAGTGGTCCGCCGGGGTCTTTGTGTATGACAAGGACAAGAATAGCACCACTGTCCCACAGAGAGCATGTCGTAAGAGGCGACTAACTATGTGACATGGCATAACACCGTCCATGGTTAGGTGGTTTGTTTAGAGCAGCATAGATGGCGCCTAACAGGCTGCAGGTCTACTTTGCTCTAGTGTTTGAGTCTATTAAGATAGATTCGCATATCGGTTAACCACCCTCCGTAAGCGCTTGTCTCAACGCTGCAGCGTATTAAGCTGCTCGAGCCTAGCCTACTAAGCAGGAAATCTTTCTCCCGGCTACATCCAGCTCATAATCAGGGCTGGGACCTGCCTATGGGCATCTGTCCTTGTAGAAATACAGGTCGACTAAGAACCACACAGACCCTAATATCGTGTTACATGTTGTATCGCTAAAAATAGAAAAATGTCACATTTTATATAAAATAAACAAGATCAACTGTGGGGAACCATTGAGGACTTGCGACTGACGTGTCAATTCATGGTGACACAAAACGAGCATTCGAAACCGAACGTAAAGAAGAAGACTATAAATAAACACTAATGGCTAGAAAAACAAAAAAAACTCAATAAAGAAATGCCCCACTTACAATAAAAACACAAACATATTACAATCCCATACCAAAAAGGTTGTGCCACTCGCAACTCCCAAAGCTTATCTGCTCAAATCTGCACGAATGCAATCTCCAGTCCCAGTCAGACAGTTAATTGGCGTTTGTTTGTACCTGGACCACGCCGGGAACTGAACTACCAAGCCAGTGTTCTGAATGATTCATCAGCACAGGAGAGGCAAGTTCTTTGTTTCCATCCACATTTTGTCCGGCGCACTAACTCTTGTATCGAATGTTCATCCTGGCATCTCCATATGCTTAGTCACTCTTTCTCTCATCCTATAATATACGACAGGTCGACTCATCTGCTTTAACTACGTACTACTACTATAGCACATGATAGTTACAACAAATAGCGCTTACATGAGCGGGTCAAGGTAAAGGCTGTCACAAAGTATATGACGTTGTTGTCTGGGATGAAGTGTTAAAGACGTAACTATGCTAGGATTCAACTTATATTTATGAAATGGGGTGACCAGCTACCGTCCTCGTCCCATTTTCTTCAAAACAGTAAAAGAGGTACTCAATATACAGCTGGGTATACTGGATTTGCTTGATAACGGAGATCGAACCATGTACCTTTGCTGTGATAAG
Organism: Ariolimax columbianus; assembly: GCA_036924085.1. Lineage (NCBI taxonomy): Eukaryota > Metazoa > Mollusca > Gastropoda > Stylommatophora > Arionidae > Ariolimax > Ariolimax columbianus. The sequence goes on along the minus strand of JAVGWX010000004.1, from coordinate 35,865,781 downwards.
CTAACGTTCTACCGCTGAGGTAATTAATGAAAGGAAATAAAGTCAGATAGCTCAGATATTTCCGTCATATAAAAAGACGTATTACCACGTTAAAAACCACTGGAAGGGAGGACATGCCAGATTAGAACAGCGACATTAGAACTGAGTAACCAGCGCAATATTGTAACGCAGTTGCTACCGTCTCATTGGTGGAATACCAGGAAAACGAGAATGCAGATCGATAGGAAAAAGGAAAAAGGGGGGGGGGGGTGTTGCAGACGAATAACCGGATGTACCAGCCACATATCAACAGAAGAAAATGATTATCAAATCACAGAGCCATCATCATTAACACACGGCGATTACCAGAATATAAGCATACAAGAGCAAGCTAGTGTGTTGCACCTCAGAAAAAGACACTACACATCCACATGTACACACAATTGAAGATTGGCAACTCAGCCATGCGTACATACACCCTAGACTTCAGAGCACGTACTACAGAACTGTCTTGAATATGACACTGGGAAAAAAAAAACACTGTCCATAGAAACAACACTAGAAGAGAAACTCATGATTCTTGAAACTCTATGGGCCTATATGCGAACTACAAAAGACAGTAAAGTTTATAGAAAAGACAATATTGCAGACTGTCTGAACTGTCAATACCACTTTCTCCCATTGCTAGTGGGGGGGTTTTTTAGGCTGAGAAATACAGGCCGCTTCGCCACTGCTGTCTTCACGTCGTGTGCTAGCTATGTTTGTATATTTCACCCCTAACAGAAAAACAATATGTACCTTACAGGGATTCGAACTGTTGCCCTCATTGTCGGAAGTGAGGCCTACGCGCTCCTCGACACAGGCATTATATTTACAAGCGAATTAAAGAAGAAGTTAACGACCGGACACCATCAAGCGATGGACATTGTGTTTACAAATTCCATCAGATTGTACCATTAAAGCTATAGACAGGGCATTGCGATCTATTGCAGCCAACGCCAACGTGGACCAGGATGCCAAATGTACGTGAGTGGATAAATAACATACCCGACATACGTTCGATCAAATGTTTATTTTACTCATGCCTTTCCACTGTGTAGAGGCACATGGGACTACGCGTCAGCCGCATCCGACTTCTATTTTGAGCCGTCCTCTTGAGTTTCGCCTAAGAGACTCCGTTCCTTATTTTAAGACACACTAAGTGCACGCGATTCACTGCTGATATTATTAGCCATAGCCTTGCACGAGAGAAAGACAAAGAAAGAACACTCAGAAATAATAATGCAGACACGAGGCAGAAAATAACAGGACAAGATCTTATCATCGCCTCTCTCTCTCTCTCTCTCTCTCTCTCTCTCTCTCTCTCTCTCTCTCAGGAGAAGGCAAACTCGTAAATGTTTGACAGACGGCAGTCACATTAAAAAATAGGAACACACATTTTCTCTCTCTCTCTCAGGAGACGACAAACTCATACATGTTTGGCATAATAAGCAGACTCTCTTACTCTCTCATATACATTTATACACTCAGGTACAACTTGTTATTTTTAGCCCGAAATGCGCGTATTCCTGGTCCGTTTCCTGTGAGTAAACTAAAGGAAAGGGAAATAATGAGCTCTATGTTGACTGACCCGTGGGCCAACAAATACACATTTAGACCCGACAAGCTGATCATAATACAGCAAACATGTAACCAGACAATCGTAGGAGCAGACAGACAGAGCGATACACATATTAACTGAATGAACACGCGTGACGGATACACTCACACCGGGGAACAACCAACAAAGTGTATTTCAAAGTAATATGAAAACACAAACTATATTATAAATGAATCAAATCATTGACACGCGGTGATTAACATAATAGCAACCACAATAAACACAAGAAGACACTCTGCGAATAGTTCATCGAAATTAAATAAAAACGTCAATCTATGTAGTACGACTACCGCCAAAAGCGTTTTAAAAAGGCCATATTTGAAAGCGATCGTTTCATGGGTTTTCCTTTATAAGGGTTATTTACACGGCTGAAAAATAAAGGAAGAAAAAAAAACTTCAACCTTACCGGGGTTCGAACCCGTGTCTCCGAACTATCCACCACGGACTGTTCGAAATAAAATAAGTGCTACCATCAGTTAACCTGGTTTCTACATGTTTCAGTATACCCAGATGTAAATGGATACATGACTTACTGTTAGGAAAGTGAGTAAAGAAAATAGCCACCCCACCTTAAAGGAGGTGGGGGGTGGGGGCGGGGTTAGTACAATGAAGTGTCTAACACGTTATCCCCAACGCAGTGTATGACATGAGACCTTGCATTACTTCGAACAAGTAACGGTACAAAGCACGTACTACCAGGGTCACATCACAAACACCGGTCCTACGTACAGTCACATCACAAACACCGGCCCTACTTACAGTCACATCACAAACACCGGCTATACTTACAGTCACATCCCAAACACCGGCCCTACTTAAAGTCATATCCCAAACACCGGCCCTACTTACAGTCACATCCCAAACACCAGCCCTACTTACAGTCACATCCCAAACACCGGCCCTACTTACAGTCACATCACAAACACCGGCCCTACTTACAGTCACATCCCAAACACCGGCCCTACTTAAAGTCATATCCCAAACACCGGCTATACTTACAGTCACATCCCAAACACCGGCCCTACTTACAGTCACATCCCAAACACCGGCCCTACTTACAGTCACATCCCAAACACCGGCCCTACTTAGTCACATCCCAAACACTGGCCCTACTTACAGTCATATCCCAAATTCCGGTCCTACTTACAGTCACATCACAAATTCAGGTCCTACTTACAATCACATCACAAATACCGGTCCTACTTACACAGTCAGATTACAAATGTCGGTCCTACTTACACAGTCAGATCACAAATGTCAGTCCTACTTGCAGTCACATCCCAAACACCGGTCCTACTTACACAGTCACATCACAAACACCGGTGTTACTTACACAGTCAGATCACATATACCGGTCCTACTTACAGTCAGATCACAAACACCGGTCCTACTTACACAGTCAGATTACAAATACCGGTCCTACTTACAGTCAGATCACATATACCGGTCCTACTTACAGTCAGATCACAAATGTCGGTCCTACTCACACAGTCATATCACAAATGCCGGTCCTACTTACAGTCAGATCACAAATGTCGGTCCTACTTACAGTCAGATCACAAATATCGGTCCTACTTACACAGTCAGATTACAAATGCCGGTCCTACTTACAGTCAGATCACAAATGTCGCTCCTACTTACACAGTCAGATCACAAATACTGGTCCTACTTACACAGTCAGATTACAAATGTCGGTCCTACTTACAGTCAGATCACAAATGTCGGTCCTACTTACACAGTCAGATCACAAATGTCGGTCCTACTTACACAGTCAGATCACAAATGTCGGTCCTACTTACACAGTCAGATCACAAATGTCGGCCCTACTTACACAGTCAGATCACAAATGTCGGTCCTACTTACAGTCAGATCACAAATGTCAGTCCTACTTACACAATCAAATCACAAATACCGGTCCTACTTATACAGTCAGATCACAAATGTCGGTCTTACTTACAGTCAGATCACAAATGTCGGTCCTACTTACACAGTCAGATCACCAATACCGGTCCTACTTACACAGTCAGATCACAAATGTTGGTCCTACTTACAGTCAGATCACAAACACCGGTCCTACTTACACAGTCAGATCACAAACACCGGTCCTACTTACACAGTCAGATCACAAATGTCGGTCCTACTTACACAGTCAGATCACAAATGTCGGTCCTACTTACACAGTCAGATCACAAATGTCGGTCTTACTTACACAGTCAGATCACAAATCTCGATCCTACCAACAAACAATTACAAGCGGCGCAAGTGGTTTTGCCTCGGCTCAATCAGATATGCGTTCCGGAACATGTTCAAATAGATATGCGCACCGGAACATGTTCAATCAGATATGCGTTCCGGAACATGATCAATCAGATATGCGTTCCGGAATATGTTCAACCAGATATGCGTTCCGGAACATGATCAATCAGATATGCGTTCCGGAACATGATCAATCAGATATGCGTTCCGGAATATGTTCAACCAGATATGCGTTCCGGAACATGATCAATCAGATATGCGTTCCGGAATATGTTCAATCAGATTCTGACATTTGTTCTCCAGATAAATGGTGTTCCCTTCAACAGTTTACAGTCTTTGTGCATGTATTATGTTCGTTTTTTTGTATCCTAGTCGAAGCATGGTGTTACCACTACACTTGGCCTCCCTGCTTGAACGCGGCTTCAAAGCCTATGTGAGCTATGGTTGTAGTTATTCATGCGTTAATTAGTGTAACATGGTGAGGTTGCCAGTACCTATTTAGTCGTGTGAATGACTTGGAAGTAGTCTGGTTATAATCATATACGAATATGTGCACGGACACATATGTATGAAAGTTGTTGTCCTAAGAAATCCGTATTGGGTCTGTTGACTGCATGTTTATGGGGGAGACTGATGAGATTATTGGAGAGTGAACCAACTGGGGATGAATTTACAACACAGTTGACAGCGACTCATAGCTGGCCGTTTGAATTGGGTTCAGCGAGCCACAGCTGAACAAGACCATATCCTGCCTGCAAGCGGCAGTCCCGGAAACAGGTTGCACTAGTGCAGTCTGGCTAAGAGAACATGGGTCGCAATGGGAATGCAAATGTGGTACCGAAAAAAGCTAGCTGAAACCGGATGAGTAATTCTGAAAGGTGCATATATCGCAGCCTCGCTGTAAACAACGACACAAGTTCACGTCCTTTTTAGGACGAATGTCCAAGAGAGACTCATGGCTGATTATTTCTGGTAACAGGTTGTAGTGACTCTTCTAATACCCCTGGATGTACTGCGGAAGGTGGGCCTTGTTCTTTTTTGCTGTTATGCAATGATATACGTCTGCTGGTTCCCCACTACATAGACAATAGCGACTCCCATCCTTGTTGGCCAGGTCTGTTGTAATCCATCATGTTACCTGCTACACTAGGTAGGGGACTCTGTACGTTACACCTGACTGACGCCAGCGATTTGACCCCTTATATGTGTGACTAAGAGTCACGTCACTACCCCTTTCACTTAGGACCTTAACTGTAATAAGAGATAAGTGAAACGAGACGGACATATTCCGGTTTAGAGGTCGCTCATTGTATAGCGTAGGGACGGTGCATATTTCAATAGTTCACAAGCTGTATGTTTCTGAATGGACACGCACTATAGCTAGACTGTACCGTAAGGGAGGAGGACGTGCTACCAAGGGATGCTATCCATTATTACACCCCCCCCCCCCCCCATATGAAAACTAAATAAGGATACAGGGCGCGATCTATGAATTAACATCAGTGTATTTGTGATTTGTTGTTTGTCTATAAATAAATATGTTGTATCCTTTAGGCGTTGTGGTCCTAGATATTGAAAGTCAAACCAAGCTACCGACACCGTCCTATCGGACATGATGCTAATTTCGATAGATCGGATATGGCCTGGGGGACATATTGTGCAATCCATTGGGTGTATGTTATCGTGTCATAACGGCCATCAGCCGAGGGTGTACCTTTCCATGAACCTTTTAACGCAAGTACCAGTGAGTGGCATTGGAAACAACACTATTCCTGATGTTAAACGAGGCCAAGACCGTCTGCCCAAACACTGCCTTTAGAGACGAAGTACTAGAGGATTGTTCTGTGTCCCAGTTTCTGTGAGGAGATGTGGCCAGCCCAACACGTGGCTGTCTTACCTTCCCTAATTATAACAGACTGAGGTACACATGCTAGACTTCTTGGTGTTACGGATCCAGCAGCATACAGGCTCGTGCCCTTCGGCCCAATGTCATGTAATGGTATCTGCGCGTGTTTTTCAGATGTGGTCTAATGCCATACAAAGTGTTCCATATGTCTGGCCTCGGAAAAAGACCAATTTTACTGAAATCGTTTAGGGCTTAGCACTCAAAGAGATGATGATCAACGGTTTCATATGGGTGTGTAGACAGCTGGCACTCAGGAGTGTGTTGTGGTTGGTGTTGGTCCAGGCGCTGTTTAGTGGGATGTGTTGGGTTCTCAGTGGAAAAATGGAATTCTGATCCTTCATTGTGAGATGATTTACAGGTATTTAGATTGAAGATTACCATCTGTATGTAGACCTCTCCCTCCGTGTTTTCCATGGCCCATCCGCTCAGTCAAGTTTCTTTCTCTGCTATTCCTAAGAGCCGTTTGGCTGTTTGTAAAGTTGTTGCAATGTGTGGATGTTCTTGTCTTGTGGACTTGGACTGTTGTACCCAGTTAGCCATGCCCTAAAATGTTATGATCCCTACCCGTTCTGTAGCTAGGACGATAATGTAATAATCAAGTACTACGGGTTTGTTTTTTCCTCGCGTTACTTGCATACTGGTAGTTTACATAGTAGCTAATATGGGAACACATACAACGAACACAACACCCCAGGTGGCCATTCTCGCGTATATGTGTGTATACAACTGACCTTGAGGTGACGAGAACAACACAGGGTATAACCAACTAGTTTCTGACGGACATGAATGTCAATAGGACGGAGTCAGAGCCCGTACGAGTGTTGTTCTATGATGTGATTATTGGTGTATGGGAGAGGAGACTAACGGTCAGGCAAAACATATTGATCAGACAATGTTAGTCAAGGTCAGCAAAAACATACTGACCAAGACCTCACTTCCAGGTAGTTGGCCCTGGAAACGGGATTTTTAATAGCAGTCCGGAAAGCGGGTTGGGGAAGGGTAGACGTGATCCCCACTTTAGTGAGCGATAACGCAGATGAAGTCAATCAGAGTACAACCACGTGTAGTACCGAATTCCACCTTCATCAACACGATCGGGATTTAATGAAAATGAATGAAACCAGTAATCTAACGCCATTTTCAGGGCGCACATGACAGCAAGCAAAATCATTGTGGGCATTCAACGACAACAACTATTTGTATAACTAAAGAGGGTCAAGGTCAGCGTGAGCTGTGGTGGTCAGCGACCCAACGCTGATTACTAGCGTCAGGATCAGCGACCCAGTGCTGACTGCTAGCGTCAGAGTCAGCTACCCAATGCTGACTGCTAGCGTCAGGGTCAGCGATCCAATGCTGACTGATAGCGTCAGAGTCAGTGACCCAATGATGACTGCTAGCGTCGGCTACCCAATGCTGACTGCTAGGGTCAGGCACGCTTGCAGATGTGAGGAGAGCCACTACAACCCATCACAAAAGAGAGTCGTTACGAATACCTAACTCAAGTACGAGTGACATTAACCACAAAAAGTAAGTCGAGCGATGGTGCTGAGTGCGCTCCAGTAAATGGATGTCTGCAACAAGTCATTGCATGTTTGATCTCAGTTACAATGATCATGTTGCCAACGTCATTCAGTGCCAGGTTAAACCCTTAGTTACAGTACATTATCTATTTGCCGTCCGATATGTCGATATTTCCAACAACAGCTTCAGAATCTCCTCAGCCTCCTTCCGACACTGGTTCACAATCTCGGTGAAAGTTTTTTTTTAAAAATGAAAAGTAAATTAAAATCGCAATTAAAATTGTAAATTAAAATCCAAGCCTGCACACTGCGTGTCCACAGTCGCAGCAATCGACCTTATTCACCAGCAACACGCATCCTCCCGGTAGGTCCCAGCAATGGCAGTTATTTCGATCTCACCAACTTTCGAAAAACACAAGATAAGGAACAGGTCCCTGTAGTACAGACGTAAGATCAAGTACGCTTACCACGAGACACATAATGATGATGTACATACAGCAAGCAGACAAGTCAAATTAGAGCAATAATAACATGATTAATAACAAGTTATTTTAAAGCACACAGAAAGAAACAAACGAATTGATATACCTTCAACTGCCAGAAAAAGTCGATACTGTTTCTCTACGGTTGTGTTCCCACAGTTCACGTTAAGAGTGACTAAGATTCCATTCACTAGAAGACTTGGCAAACGACCGACGGATTCTAGTACATACGTAAATGTATATGTCCGATCCCACAGGAGTTGCCACGGGTCTGGAGAACATGGAGATTGACAGGCTCTGGCGATAGTCTTGAGATGCATGCACTGACAAGCGGATCCCACCTTGTCGGTAGGGGGAGAGGGGGAGCGGAGTGATTCTTGAAGAGAAAAAACGTGAGGAGTGGTAGCCGGGGAACTAGTATATGATAAGGGGTCGGGATGGTTGGTATGTGGTGTAGATGATAGATGAGCTGCTGAACGTGTTGGTCGCTGGTTCATACCCAACGATAGCGTACCATTTGAGTATGTGTATCAAGAAGAGTTCGTGGCCGGGTCAAGCGTTGCCGGGGAAGGCAGCATTGAAAAACAACAAAATATTTGAGATAAAAGTTTTGCGGAACAAGCTTGCATTGATACTTTTTTTTTAGTGAGAGAGAGAAAGACACACAGAGAGTGTGAGAACGATAAAAGTCAAAATGTGAAAAACTAACATGTCGCACTAGTAGAGACTGCACAAAATGTCTGCCCACTATGTTACGTGAGGCGGCGGTGGGGGGAGGGTGTTAAAATAGGACAAATAGAAGTCCACGCAAACAACGATCAGGACAAGTTAAAAAAAAAAGGATGTAGAAAAGGTATTTCTCCACACACATAAAGGATTAGCAAAACTGCCTTATTGGAACACATTACACACTGGCCAGTGCGTCCTGATATCGTCAAAAGGACTACGGTCTGTGATGGAAAGGCTGTACCTTTGTCAGTAGAACCCAGAAAGGCAAACCTTTAATCGAACAAAGAAATGTGCTACTCTCTGGTAGCAGCCGCTCATGTCGCGATTGTAGTGTTAGGGTCTTCACTATACTTGGCCTCAAGTTGTTTGTTTCTAATTATAAAGATGGGTTGGAAAGGGGCTCTACAGATGTAACCATATCAATTTATAGTGGCCTTACCGCTTCTAACAGTAAGCCATATAAACATTTACATCTGGTTCCACTGTAGCGGTTTGATAACGGGGATCAAGTGATGACACGCCAAGATGTCAAGGAATGCTTGGACATGACTCTAGATCAGGCTTCTTTTTTTTTTTTTTTTTTTGCTTAGATGTTTGCCTCACTAGTTTCTACTGGCGGAGGCGCGTCATTTTCCACCCCAGACCGTAGTCCATTGTGCGATATCAGGACGCATAAACCAGTGCTTGGATGCATGTATGCGTCTGTATGTACCTATGCTAGGTTTGTACGCCCTCAGAAGCTAGCCCAACCAAAGTGCAATGGAAGGGCCTCACCATGAGGGCGCGTGTGAAAGTTGTGCAAGAGTGTGACTGTAGGACAGAGTCAAATGAAACAGGGGGAGGTAAGAAGAGAGACAAGGGGAAGAGTTGCCCAATCTGTTTTCCTATCTCTAGATCAGGCTGGAGATTTGACAAGAGATTGAGTTTCTTTCAGAAGGGCTATCATTGAAGCGACGTTCTGCAAAGGGCACGAAGAAAAAGAAGAACCCAAATATATGGTTCGTCTGAGTGGTGCCCAGGTATCAAGTACAGAACAAATGATGTCGTCAAATGCGATTAAATAAGACTGCACATGGAGCTAGCAACCTTATCATGTAAAACCATTGCAATTTTGTTTTCGTTCGCATTATTTCTCTAATCCCCAAGGCGATGTGCGTTGCACTGGGGATTTTATTTTGCTCCTGTTGGCCCAGTGCATCCGACTTCAGCAGGGATTTTATGTAAGGGTCTGCTTTCTCCTGCATTTTCTAAGGGTTTTCTTCCTAGGGATAACGGCCGGTGCTGGCATGGGGATCGAACTCAGCACCTTTGAGTTGTGAGCCGTGCCACTTCACCACGCCGTCCCCCTGACCATTGATATTGAATCCGCTACTGTGAATACTTGGACACAGGCTACTTGTCAAATGGCCAGCTGCGAAGGAGGCGCTGTGCTTCACTTGAAGGAAAAGACAATCAATCAATAAATCAATATATGCTTGAGCTGAACGTGCCATGCCTTGCCGCAGGGATGACTCATCTACCAAAAACACAGATCTCATTCATTCCGTGGATTGTCTCCCCTGAACGCCGAAGTCTGTTATCTCTTGTTTTCGTCAATTATACGTGTCACAGAGTAGTCTACCATCAACTAGACGTAACACATGTATGCACCGCTCCTTCACAGAAGTGTCATTCAATTGTAATCAGCGCCGTGGCACACACAGTTCACCGTGTACACCTTGACTTAGTCTATTAACCTAGGCTTGAGATTCTTTATTTAATATGTTCTGGAAAAGAAACAAATATTAGTAGACATTCACGAGCATCTTCACTATTTTTGTGTGATTCAGAACAAGCTCCACTTGTAACATTAAAGGGCGAACTGCGACGTTAGTCCGGTGAGGTACAACATGCTGACCAGGACGTCACGTCAGGGTCAATATACTGACCAACACCACTATCTCTCTTCCATGTAGCGTTCACTTGAAACAGGCTGTTTTCAAGGCAGTCTGCCTGATGAGATGTGGATTGATGTGATCTCCGTAGTAGTGAACGACACGCAAATGAAGCCAGGCATAGCACAATCGTCAGTAGGACCCCAGTCCATCTCCATCAGCAAGCTCTGGATGCGAGGAAAGCTACTGTAACCCACCACTGAACGCGCTTTTCATGGCGCATAAAAGAGTGAACTTACTCATTGTGGATATTAACCAACAATACTAAAGAGATTTGCCATTCCCTGCAACGCAGATTTTGTGTACACGTGATTTGTTTTGTTCCATGAACTGCTGTTTTACTTGAACTAATCTGAGCTTGGGAAGTTACAGCTGTCCTATTCTTTCCATCCTGGGTACCACTGTAGTGAAATGACATCAATTCGTATTTAACCTTCTTTCTCTCCCTGTCCTGGATTCCTTTATATTCACATTTGAGTGCCCCCCCCCCCCCTCTATATCTTTCCATACTTTACAATGTACCATATCGCTTCACTTCAAACTGATGATACATTCTTGACCCATTCAAGTGAATACAATTAAAAACTATCACTTTGCTGTTTACTCCCATTTCCAAGGCACCTAAAAGGAAGGGGAATAAAGGCCCCTCCAGTTCCCACGCAATGTACAGGTGAGGTTTTTATTGTACATTGGACAGACAGAAACACATACGCCTTTCCAAGGTTTAGGATTCATATCTCCTTAGTCAGAAGTCAGACATCCAAACCACTCCGCCACCCATCCTTTCCATAACCTGCAATATTTACACACAGAAAGACAAATACAGAACAGGCCCTGTACAAAGATCTGTTGCTCACTGCCGTTAATCTGTGCGTGACCGACGCATGATCATTTGATAATAAAGATCAATGAAACAATATCTGGCGGCCATCAGCATCATTCACCGTACGTATCTGGCAATGATGGTTATAGCGGGTCACGTGATGTAGCTGGCAACACTTTTATGGGATCATTATTTCTCGCCGTTTACTATCAGCGTTATCATCTCGTTACGTCCGACTAGTCTGTGTGCGCATGCGTCATGAATAGGGGCACTGCCATACTGAGAGCATGCCCAAGCGTCGACTAACAACGTGACGTAACCCTTCTAAGGTGGAAAACATACTAACTCAAGTCACTGCATTCGTCTCCATTTGCATGAGTCAAAAGCCTGCTTGGCGTGGTGCGGCCTTCCGAGTATGAACGAAGTCTCGAGACATAATGTCCAATATACGGTAGATTACGTTGATCTATACGCCTCTTACTTGAATGACATAGATCAACACCTGAACCTCACTTTCTATATCATAAGATGGACTATTTATGGTTAAGGTTGGGATATGCGTCTTCGTCATGTAAAACAAAGAACCAATGAAACTACATCTACAAGATAACTTAAACGATCTAATACAGGCTTTCCAAACGGCGGGCAATGCTCTAATGAAGGCTTCCTACAAGGAGGGCAATGCTCTAATGAAGGCTTCCTACAAGGAGGGCAATGCTCTAATGAAGGCTTCCTACAAGGAGGGCAATGCTCTAATGAAGGCTTCCTACAAGGACGGCAATGTTCTAATGCGGGCTTACTACAAGGACGACAATGCTCTAAAACAGGCCTCATACAAGAATTGCAATGCTCTAATACAGGCTTCCTATAAGGAGGGCAATGCTCTAATGAAGGCTTCTTACAAGGAGGGAAATGCTATAATGCAGGCTTCCAATGAGGACAATGCTCTAAAGCAGGCTTCCTACAAAGAGACCACCTCCTAGTGGCTTCTTCATTGTAGTGAAGTCAGAAAAAAAGCCAAGAAAACAAGTATTTGTTAAAAAGAGAATAAAGGAAATGTTATGATACAATGATGTTGGAATAACGGCTCGTTGTCTTGATTATCGAAAATTGAGAAGAATCGCCCATTGTTGAGTATATAAGTTGATACTGTTTGGGGACACAAACGTACTGTTCTCAGTCGAAGGGAGGCAAATTTGTTTAGGATCTGTGTAAAACATCTAGGAGCCAGGCATAGTGCTGGATATATATGATGGGGGAAACTGTACGAGTAAGCATGGCACTGATATAGGTGCTGCAGCACCATTTATAAAAATGAAGTCACAGAATATAAAGCGCCTGAAATCGATATGGCTCTGTGTTTTACGATGCATTATATATGTCATTGGGCAACTAAAGACAAGGTCGTTGTTGGCAGTATTAGAGATATGGCCTCTGAAGTATTCGACGAATAACCTCCGTCTGTCCTCTTATGATCGCATCTTTTATGTTCATACAGTCGGATAACTTGCCATTCTACAACTTAACGACTACCATAAACGCTATTTTTTTTATTGTGCTATTATCTAGTAAGAGGAAGGTTATCCAACAGTAGTTACAACAGTTAGCAGTGAAATGTTAGAGACTTCGTGATACATGCTCTCTTTGCTTTATTTACGTAAGAAAACCGTACTTTTCCTCGCTGCTTTGTCATTTTTAATAGTCATATAAGCACTTGTATTTCCTTCAATTTCCAAAGTGGTTTCAAGGAGGGTTCTTTGTGATAGATACGAAAATAAGGCCACAGCTACACAGAAAGCAAGTCGTAAAATGCATCTAACACCGCAGTGTATGTAACCCACCAATGGAAGAAGAATCTCCAACTCACTATCCACACATACCAAATATTCAACTGAATGTGGTATATGTTTCTGGGCGCGCGAACGCGCACACACAGCAATAATAGTGAATGAATCATGTTCCGTTCAGACAAGACAATCAGGTTTCTCTCATAAAACAGAAGGTCCGTTTTATGCTTCTACGGTCGCCATTGTGTTGCTGAAGGTCTTGTTGCTTCCATTGTGGTCAACAGAATTAAAGAATGTGTTTTATTGTTTGTTTGACCTCGTCAAGCGGATCATACCCCGCTTGGTCGATGTTAATATGTGAAACAGGTCAAACATTCCGTGTTAAACAGGGCAAGCACCAATCAATTTGAGCACTACCCATCCCACTTAAGGACCTGAACAGAATCCATCCATAACACACTTCAGAGTGCCAGCGGAGCACATACCTATACGAAATCGTTGATCACCATCTCTTTTGATGATTGCTCGGAGCTCAACGATGTTATGAAAATGCTTCTTTCTCCGATGTCCCATCAATGGATCACTTTGTATGGCACTGGGCCGAAGGTCGAGAGCCCCGATGCTGCTGGGTCCTTAACAACATTGTCATATAGGTCCCACACCACCACGGGTTTATATAGCACGGGACTGAACAAGGGAGCATGCAGGCTCCCTAATCGCTCAACAGCACAAGTTGATGGGAAAGAATGGTATTTCAAATAAGAACATATAATTTCTGGAAAGCGCAGCGGTTAATGACCCTGAAGGGGAGAGCAGAGTATACCAAATGCATCTTCTGGCCATGTCGTAGAAGGCGATTATAAATAGATGTACACGAGAATAGTGACCTCAGGTAAAACAGATGGCTACATAAATCAATACTGTAAATGCACATAAAGTGCTTTATCACAATCTTCCTTAATGAGATCGACTATAGTGCTCTATATACTCTATGCTCTGGCTGCAGTAAAGTAGGGACAAGAAGGCATGGTAGGACTCAACCTCAAAGTAAATCTCTTCTCTGTAATGGAAGACTTTGCGGGGAAAAGTACAACAAAAACGGTTTCATCTGGGATGAAGTGTTAGATACTTCATTGAACTACCTTACTTGATGTACTGCCTACCATTGTCAGTTACCCATTTGCAACTGGATTCGCTGGAGTGAGTCAAGACTGTGAATTGAACAACCCCACACATATGACACAATGTAAATGTGCCATGTGTGTAAGAGTACTAAATCAGCACCGTTACTTCCCCGCCATATGCAGTCCGTAGACGGGACACAGACAGAAAAAAGGCTAAGGGCTCCTCCAACCAGGACATGTAACGAACCAAGAAATGTTAACCGACACAACTGCTGCCTGGGGAGGATGTGTTTGACACAGCTTATGAGACCCCTGGTATTTAAACACATACAACTGACAGTGACGTATTTCCAATTCGTCGGTCTCTCTCTCAAATAATGACATTTGTATCTTTCAACGCGTCCGTCTCCCGTTTAGCTCTCATCTGGGTTGGACAGCGTCATCCTGTTACTCTGCTCCTTTCGTGGAGTCGACACGACTTCATGAACATAATGCTCGTGGCCTATAATAAGGTACACAGTGAATTGGGATTTGTTCGTTCTCAATCTCCCACTTCCAAACCCTGAAAGGGCGTAAGTAGCAAAATGTAGTCCAGAGAACGGAATGCGTTGTCACAGTTTACAGCCTGACTGCGATATTTGCACCTTTCGGTCCAACACATCCGACATCAAGCATTTTTTGAGTACCGGGTTAGCATTCCCTCCCCGACCCCTCTCCTTAGCCAGTCTGCCCTGCTGCAGCCTGTTATCCAGGATCACCGCGTGGAGGTGTAGAAGGGTCTTGGCAGCTATGGTTCGCTGGCTCTGATGATAGCAGTCAGCTATGGGTTGCTGACCACTGCAGCTCATGCGCTGCTCAGCATCGTGATCCCCTACACAGTGAATTAACTGAAAGTAGCCAGCAACTCGTGGCCGACTGATTGGCAAACCACAGCTGACCAAAACCCTTTTCTGACTCCAATCGGTGGCCATGGAAACAGGATGCACTAGTCTGGCTAAAAGAATTGGGATTACGATGGAAAGGCATACCCACTACCCACAAAACAGGATGTGCCAGACCGAAAGACACAGCTTAGCTATACACCACGATGCTAAGTCACAACGTCCTTAGCAGGATGAACGACGACAGAGAGGGACAACACGATGTCCCTAACCCGGAGACACAGCTCACTTCTGTGTATTTGTACGCACGCCGAACTGGCCCACATGTTTATCGACATTTAATTAACTTGTAGATGTGCGTGTGGGCCCGTCAGAACATGTTCTACTGTTGACAGTCCTCCCCGCACATGTGTCAGATTATTGCTTTGCCTAACAGGCGGCATCTGAGTCTGCAGTGGCCGGTTCGCAGCCTGAACATTGTCAGTTTCTGCATCCTCTTTTCTAAACTCTCCTTTTCGTTCGCAAATGATCACATCTACTTCATTAATACATTTGGCGGTTTGCCTCATGCTCAGACTTCTACCGCCCCAAACTGCGTTGTAGAAAGCCATGCTGTCCCCCTGCTCCGCTCGTGGATTCGACAACCTTAGAGAACATGTTCTACTTTTGTTTGTCTGTTCGCCAATATTCAATCGAGAACAGATACCCTTTAAATTCATAATCCATTTCGGAGCTCTCTGTCCTCACCCTCCATATCTATCTATATATATCTTTTCTCCTTCTCTCTCTCTCTCAAACTCTGACCTGAATCAATTTACCAAGTCCTGTCACTCACTCGCCTCTAAAGCTCTTCTCACAAACACAAACCTCCCTCTTCCTCTAATGCTTCATCCAGGCTGCGTTTCGAGAGAAATATTCAAGCTTTTTAAAACCATCCTCACTTACCCTTCAACGCTTGGGATGGGCTAGACCTGATTCCATATAAGGCAAGGCATTTCGTTCAGGAGGGGTTTCAGGATCAATTTGACCAGCTAGCTGATAAACTGAATGAGTCACGTTTTTAAAGGGGGATTTTCCGTGTCTAGACGGGGCGAGGCGGTGGAGTGACTGTTGGTGGGACCCACGAGTGGGGGGTGAGTACGAAGTTCGACGCGTGTTTAGTATAGAGAGTGAGCATAGAGAACTGAGAAAGTAGCCGTGTGTTGGGAGCGAGGCTTTCTGAAAGAGACACAGTAGTTGCAGGGAAGAGGGCAGTTGTATTCTGGGAGAGGTCCGAGAGAGTGAGTGTGTAAGAGAGTAACTGTGCAATCGGAGTGATATGTTTAAAATAGGATTGAGGGGTCTGAAGTTGATAGCGTCTGTAAAGGGAGAACGTGGTCTGAGAGAGAGAGAGAGAGAGAGAGAGAGAGAGAGAGTAATAGAATGATAAGGTGCGAAATGGGGACTGATTCGCAAATGAAAGGAAGAGAAACACAATGAGGTGTGAGTGAAAATGGAAGCGCAAGAATAAGGCGAGTAACATGCAAATTACAGTTATTCAGTGCCTGTGTTCTGAGGACATAGATAGCGTGATGACATGGATTGCGCGAGAATTGAAAGGAATAAGTGAATGTATTAGCGAGAGCGTAAAGATGGGAGTGGTTAATAGTAAGACATACACAGGGAAGGTTGGTGTGAGGGTAAAATATACACAGGGAAGGTTGGTACTATAGTTTAGAGGTAATGCGAGTTTCAAGGACCGTGTAGTAGATTAGCAGAGCCCTCGCTGCTCACATCAAAGGTCCGAGGATTCAATCCCCGTTATCGACAAGCTCCAAATACCCCCCCCCCCCCCCCCAATAGTATAACTAAATCTTGAACACTTCATGACAGCGAGATGCAGAGAATAGATGTAACATAAGGCATTGGCAGCATATGGTTTGTGTACACACACGGGAAGAGATTGGCGTGTCTCCAACATGAGAGTGGGGAGTCTCCAACATGAGAGTGGAGTGTCTCCAATATGAGAGTGGGGAGTCTCCAACATGAGAGTGGAGTGTCTCCAACATGAGAGTGGAGTGTCTCCAATATAAGCGTGGAGTGTCTCCAATATGAGAGTGGAGAGTCTCCAACATGAGTGTGGAGTGTCTCCAACATGAGAGTGGAGAGTCTCCAACATGAGAGTGGAGTGTCTCCAACATGAGAGTGGAGTGTCTCCAACATGAGAGTGGAGTGTCTCCAATATGAGAGTGGAGAGTCTCCGACATGAGCGTGGAGTGTCTCCAACATGAGCGTGGAGAGTCTCCAACATGAGAGTGGAGTGTCTCCAACATGAGAGTGGAGTGTCTCCAACATGAGAGTGGAGAGTCTCTAACATGTGTGGATTGTCCAACATGAAAAATATACAGTCTATCTCTTTGCGGGCAGTGCACTCGCGGATGAAGTGTCAGAGATATGATTTTAGAAGGTCTCCCCACTATTTCTGAGATGGCGTGACCCGTGCCTTTACTAAATGTAAATATCATGTATCTATTCACAGATGTACAGAACGGTGCCTTTACTAAATGTAAATATCATGTATCTATTCACAGCTGTACAGAACGGTGCCTTTAACAAAGACAGTAGCGAAAGATGTGTTGTGTAAAAACGGGAAGGCAGTGAACAAGCGGTGAACTGGAGACTTGAAGATTAGTGCCTGAATGAGGAATGTGCGGTGCGAGAAGAGTGACCGATGAGTATATGAGGATGCCAAGTCATCCTATGAAGTGCGTAGGGGAGTAGCAGATCGGAGACCGAGGAGTACGTGAGAACGAACGAGTGCAGGGCGAGAACACGTGAGGAGCAGTCAAGTCTAATAATAAACGTATTCGATCAAAGTGTATGGTATGGGATGTTAACTATTAAGTTTCATGTTGAAGGAAGTCTTCCCCCCCCCCCTTTTTTTTGTGTCTTTCCATAATTTTTCCAATCCAAGTCCTGCCCAAGTAAACCAGACACGACATGGTCTACTTGTCTGTCATATTGTATATAGTAAATGAATTACATCCATATTCTAAGGTAGGCAATTATCTGTGTGCTGCGAGGGCGCTATACACAAGTGTTAGAGTAAAGTGGAACATAAGAGGTGTGTACACAAGTGTTAGAGTAACGTGGAACATAAGGTGTGTACACAAGTGTTAGAGTAACGTGGAACATAAGAGGTGTGTACACAAGTGTTAGAGTAACGTGGAACATAAGAGGTGTGTACACAAGTGTTAGAGTAACGTGGAACATAAGAGGTGTGTACACAAGTGTTAGTTCTAAGGAAGACAAGTACAAAAGCGTTCAGTGTTTAAGTTCCAAGGAACACATGTACAAAAGTGTAAGTTTGTATAATGTGAAATAGAAATAAAAATACCAAATGAGACGAGCGTGTATGCATGATGTCTGTTGAATGAACAAAGTGGGGTTGGGCAGAGGGCAGGAAAGAGTAGCAGAGGGAGGAGACAGTCAGTGGGAGTGGCAAGATGAGGAGACGGTCAGTAAGAATGGACGGTCGGTCCGTTACGATGGCAGCAGGAGCAGATGACCAGTAAAAGTGGCAAGGGGAGGAGACGGTCAGTAAGAATGGACGGTCGGTCCGTTATGATGGCAGCAGGAGCAGATGACCAGTAAGAGTGGCATAAAGAACAGACGGCCGGTGAGAGTAGCAGATGAAAGAAGCTGCGGGACATGACTTTAAAATATGCCTACTGACATATGTTGAGAGATAGAGAGAATTAAAGTAATGCAACAGAACTGGCATATTTTTTTTAAAACAAAGAATGTGAGATAGAAAACCCAAAAACAGGCGAGAAGAGATAGAAGGAAAAATGAACGGGCTAGACATACCACCCGACCTGCTTACCTTACCAACAGCACGTGCATTCTTCACGAAATGGGGCCTGGCGTGTCTCAAACAGGAAGGAAATGAATAGGAAACAAAGAGCAGACACATAGAGCCTCCACCACCCAGCCCCACCCCCTATATACAAGATTCAACTTTAATCAACAGAACATTGTGTTTTATGCAGAATAAACAAAGAATTAGAACAAATGGGGACAAAAATTACGATTATTTTAAATTAATTAAAGAAACCCATTTTAGTTATTATACAGTAAGTTGGACATCACTCATAAATGAGGACTCTGAAAATCCTTCTGACACCAGCAGATATCAAAGACAGGAGAGGCGAAGAAAGGCAGATCTTGGATGACATGACAAGCTGAATGATAGGGCATAGAACGGACTGAAGTGCTCACAAGTGCAATGCTTTATGATTGTGTTGAGGATTGGTCGCGTAGGCCACGAAGCATGACACTTGATGATGGTATAAGCACGATTCCCAGGCCAAAATAAACTATACAGATTTGTACACAATGAAGCTCTTCAACATAAATGTAAAATGTGTACCATTCTATAGAGTACAGGACTTAGCCTTCATGTGACCCTAAACTGGAAGTAAAGTTCAGGTACTTTGGAATCCCTAAAATGAGGCCTCTATAATCTTAAGAGTCCTTGGCTGCGGCCTAGTTAGGGAAATCCAGCAATGATATCCCATATGTCACCGTGCTTGAATGGAAAGCAAAGAGTAATAACACTGCAACCTGCCAGGCGACTAAATGTGGTTAGGTGTGAGTTACAATACCACATTCTGCAGAAACGAAAAGCCACAAGAACAAAGACAAAACATCAACATCCCATGGTAGAAGAGGATGGGACAAGCCAAGTCACCAATAGATGTTTATGTTACAATACTTATATCAGAAAACCATAAATAATAGTAAAGTAAAAAATAACAAGATATCTGTGAAGGAGAACACAAGAGAAACCTATTAATCTCAAAGTTAAAAGAGAACACTGACACAGGGCAGACACTCAAACAGTTCAACGGTATAATCAGTTACACTTCCTCCTCCTCTTCTGGCACAACCTGATGAACCTATGGGCTTGGAGACGTCAAAGAGAACCTACAAGAGACAAGAATAGATATAAAGCAACAGAATCGTCAAAGCAGTGCTCAACAAGAGGGACCAAAATAGGCAACAATACCATGCAACAGACATTTCAAGTTCAGATAAGAACAAAAAAGATTCATTATAATCGTATAATTTTTTTTTTTAATTTGTAACCAGATGTTACTTATGTAGTGAAACACACCTGACTATAATAACTGACTTAAAATTATGTTCAAGGTATCACACTTCATATACACAGTCTCAAATTGTCCGCAACAGATGGTCTCATCGAGTTAACATAAACGATTTTCAGTCAATCTGACATAGATTACTCTTATTACAGGCCTTAACAACTAGTTCAATCATTGATTAACAGTTTCAATATTGAACTGTCAGAGCAACGTCACAGAGTCATTTCTTAAACACATAAGCCAGGATAAACATTTGCACATGAAAAGAAACATATCTTTGAGGAAATTGTCAGTATATAATTTAGATCTAAAAAGATACTTCAATAGAAAATAATTTTAATGTATTACAATAGCAGATGTCTCATGTGGATTCAGAGGTTACTTTCAGGAAGTACAAAGAGAAGAGAAAGAGAGCAAATAAGACACCTGCACATTGCTCAGTATGTCTTAAAAGGTGGGTAAGTAGGGCTGTGCATGGGGATGGCAATCTCCACATGTAAAACAAAGTGATACATAAAGCCTCTCAGCAAGAGTAATTAAATGCCTCTTTCATGCACACTTCATACAAGAAAGCCAACTGAGTAGTGGTCTTGTGCTGCTAATGGAGCAAAGAAACGGGCTTGTCATTGATAATATTTAATGTTAATGGTCTCAAATAAATCACATAAGTCATTTCAGTGGACCCCATAAATGGGATTGGTGGGTCCGAGCAATGTAAATGTTGGACTCGAGCAATGGGACTGGTAGGCCTCAGCAATGGGATCAGTGGACTGACCACAGCAATGGGTTCTGTAGCCTTAGCAATGGGATCAGTGGACCGACCACAGCAATGGGATCAGTGGACCGACCACAGCAATGGATTCTATTGCTTTAGCAATGGGATCAGTGGACCGACCACAGCAATGGGATCAGTGGACCGACCACAGCAATGGGTTCTGTAGCTTTAGCAATGGGATCAGTGGACCGACCACAGCAATGGATTTTGTAGCCTTAGCAATGGGATCAGTGGACAGACCACAGCAATGGAAACAACAATGTAGTGATAATTTAATGTTGTGTAAGTGTGAGTGGCAGTTTCATGTAGATGCAAATGCAACAGCCTGCATTACAATCTAAAAGTCCTGGAAGTGAGCCAGTAACAATTACTTGATAACATCATAACAGTGCTAAATATTTAGCACATACAAAAATGCACTGGAGTTACTTACATAAAGTATGGAAACATGATATAATCAGGTGACTTGATATTTGACATTAAAACAAAATACTGAGAAGTTTAGAGTGAGCTTTCAAAGATTCTGAAATCCACAAACAGGATACACAACAATATACTAAGAACTGTACCAACTAAACAACATAAAATTCACAGGTGCAGCTTTATACTAAGCAGATCAGACAGCTTGGGTGGGTTAAAGAGAGATTTAGGTAAAAGGCAAATTAATTATGTGAAATGATACAATACCAGTGAAATTATGTAATACCATTGTAGAAATATATGAAGTCCAAGTCATTTGTCGCCTTCTAATAATAATATAAATAGAGTCTAGTGTATTAAAATTCCTTAGCATTAAGAAACATTTTAAGGAAGATTCATGAGTCATGAGGAACTATGTTTGATAGAACAGGAAGGTTAAATTATACTGACATTTTTTTCTCCCAAGTAAAACATAACAGTATTACTAATTTAATTAATATTAATAGTGAGAGTTACTACAGGAAACAAATTAACATAATATAATTAATGAGGTTTATAGTTTATCAACTCATAACACTTTACCAAACCAAAAAGAATGGTTTTGTAAATTAACTTTACAATGACAGATTGACAGCTGTACAAATGGGATAAAAACATTAAGAGAAGATATAGATTGGAGAGATGTAGTCTTGAGTACTATCAAGACAAAAAAAAAGCACAAGAGTCCTGTTACCCTACATTATAATGATAGTATATTTGACACCTCATAATGGTACTTGAGTAGAATAACTTAATTTAACTTATATACACTATAAATATATGCTATTTATTATAATGAATAATGGCTTATTAAGTTGTTTTTATCCTTTTTGTCTCAATTATTGAATTTTTTAAATATTCAACATATTTATTATGTATTAAATAAAAACATCATAAGTAACATTGTTAATCTTAATGCATAACATAAATTATTGTCCATACCTTTCTTAGATTGAATCTGTCTGCTGGTTATGATAATCAAATTAATTCGCAGTGAAGTAGTCTTGAGTAATGAGTCGATTAGTCAGTAGACCTAATATAATAATCATGTAGAATCGTTCGACTTCGTCGAACTGGTCAAACTTCAGAAACTTAAAAAGAGTTAAGTTAGTCTAGTTAATATTTTCTAATTCTCTTGTGATAATACTATTATTTATTAATACGAACTACATGCGAATCTATGAAGCGCACCTTTATCAGATATGGTCCCTTTAAAGTACACTATTATTGCTCAGTCCCTCTACAATTTTAGATTCACCGTGGAACCCCCGACTGAAACTCGCACTGCCACAAAAAACAAGGCCTTGGTTCATGAGCGACCACGAATTACTACAAATAAAACGTGTTGCCGGCATCACGTCGCATTAATTCTACGTCTAGCGTCTGTAGTGCACTTTCTATTTACATCAAACACTAAGAAGCTTTACTAGTAGCACCTACCTCTGAAGAAACTCTGTCCTCAAACAAAGAAATCCCTTTGCAGTTTGTGGAGATCGATGTCTGCAAGCAAGTCGACAAGAAAGCCCGTGACGAGTCAATGAAACGTTGGATGATTCACTCCTGCCATGATCCCAGAGTTTGGAGCTCCACTTCCGGGGTTGCAGAACTAACTGGCAGGTCGACTGTTGCTCCGCCTCCTCTGTTTCAAGTGTTACATGAAGTGCAAACTTTCTCTGTTGTTCAAATAAAGATAAGATAACACCTAGTATCTTGTGATAACAGTTAACATCAGAGGGGTTGTAGTAAAACTAACAACTGAATGTCAATAATTATAAATGCGTTAATAGGCCGTCCGTTGCACAGAAGACAATAAAACAAGCTTATGTTGTTTATAATATTTGACCGTGTATAAATTTACTCATACTTGTTTATGTACAAACAATCAACAAAAGTAATCGTTGAGGTTAATGTATATGGGCTGTATCATGTCTGTGACATCTTCCTTTTACTTGTAAAGTAGGGAAATATGGATAAGTTTTTATAGTTGTGTGGTTTAATTAAAGATCACTATGGGACTTGTAAGGGAGGTAACAGATGAAAGAGACTCCGTTAGTAGTCAAGAAATGGTTTTAGCTCCCTTACTGATGTCTAAGCTCGGAGCACGACAAATTTGAGGCTCAATGTTGCCATGTCGCCTAGAAGCAGCCTAACGTTTCCGGATAATGGTCGAATTTACTCACACAATTGTCCCCGTCGCGCATATCTATATCCACCCTCAGTTTTAAGGGGCACAAAATATCATTCCGCTTAACTTCCACTCTTTACACCGACTTGCAAGGTCAGACATCCAGCGTTATGTCACACAACTGTTATTCCCGCTACTCGGTGAATGAACTTGTCAAGATCAATCGATATTTAGTATCTCACTACTTATCTTTTGCAAAACTAAGCATTGATTCACTCTGTTAGAAATTATAAGAACTATGTGCGAGTACGGACCAAGCAATCGATTTTGAATAAGGTTTATTAAGACAATGTCTGCGTTAATTTCCCTTTTCTTAGTATCAACGGGGATACATTCCATTTAGAATAAATAATTCTACTCATTGTTTATTATTTGTATTATTATCATTATTCTATTTTAAGTGTTTGGATAAAACACAATAATAAATATGTTACGAGGGCGATTTGAAAAGTTTGACCTCCAGCGTCATAACTTTGACAATGGTGCTTCAGATCATAATGACACCTATGTGAAAATAATATCTAATGAAGTGACTATAGGGGCATGTAGTGACATGAAGTGACTATAGGGGCATGTAGTGACATGAAGTGAATATAGGGGCATGTAGTGACATGAAGTGACTATAGGGGCATGTAGTGACATGAAGTGACTATAGGGGCATGTAGTGACATGAAGTGACTATAGGGGCATGTAGTGACATTAAGTGACTATAGTGGCATGTAGTTACATGAAGTGGCATGTAGTGACATAAAGTGACTATAGGGGCATGTAGTGACATGTAGTGGCATGTAGTGAGTGACATGAAGTGACTATAGTGGCATGTAGTGACATGAAGTGGCATGTAGTGACATGAAGTGGCATGTAGTGGCATGTAGTGACTATAGGGGCATGTAGTGGCATGACGTGGCATGTAGTGACATGAAGTGGCATGTAGTGGCATGTAGTGACATGAAGTGGCATGTAGTGGCATGTAGTGACTGTAGGGGCATGTAGTGACATGAAGTGGCATGTAGTGACATGAAGTGGCATGTAGTGGCATGTAGTGACATGAAGTGGCATGTAGTGACATGAAGTGGCATGTAGTGGCATGAAGTGACTGTAGGGGCATGTAGTGGCATGAAGTGACTGTAGGGGCATGTAGTGACATGAAGTGGCATGTAGGGGCATGTACATGAAGTGACTGTAAGGGCATGTAGTGGCATGAAGTGGCATGTAGTGACATGAAGTGACTATAGTGACATGTAGTGACATGAAGTGACTATAGGGACATTTAGTGACATGAATGGACTATAGTGGCATGTAGTGACATGAAGTGACTATTGGGGCATGTAGTGGTATGAAGTTGGATGGGATTTACGATGCGGAGGACACAGTCCAACACGGCCAGACAGGCTCGTGCGCTGAGTCCACGGAGGATGAGAGAAGTAGACCCAAAAATATGTGGAGAAGAGAAAGAACTAAAATTAAACTATTACACATGAAGAGAGGCAGACAGAGCAGTCCAGGACTATGCACGCTGGAGGAATGTTGTCAAAGGTCTATGCACAGAGAGGAGCGACGGGCTTTGATCGATTGATTGATTGATTGATTGATTGATTGATATAATGCCGTCTGTGTGTATGTCAGTACTGCCAGGAGGTTGGCACGAACTGTGAAAGACGACAATCCAGCCACGGCGAACCCGAATGATAAGGCTCGTGTGGACGACGGAACACAGCTGTGGATGCACAGCACCAACCAAGCTCGCGTGGACGATGGAACACAGCTGTGGATGCACAGCACCAACCAAGCTCGCGTGGACGACGGATCACAGCTGTGGATGCACAGCACCAACCAAGCTCGTGTGGACGACGGATCACAGCTGTGGATGCATAGCACCAACCAAGCTCGTGTGGACGACGGATCACAGCTGTGGATGCACAGCACCAACCAAGCTCGTGTGGACGACGGATCACAGCTGTGGATGCACAGCACAAACCAAGCTCGTGTGGACGACGGATCACAGCTGTGGATGCACAGCACCAACATAGCTCGTGTGGACGTCTGATTCATGGCAATCGTCGTGTCAAGCAGACATATATCGCCGTGATACTTGTGATCTTGATTGAACGAGTACATCACATTATCCATGCCCTGCTTGGGTAGAGGAAAGTGTGTGCGAGATGGGTCCCTTGGGTACAGGAAAGTGGGTGCGAGATGGGTCCCTTGGGTAGAGGAAAGTGTGTGCGAGATGGGTCCCTTGGGTACAGGAAAGTGTGTGCGAGATGGATCCTTTGCATGTTGACACCGGAGATGAAACAGCGTCGACAGCAGGTGCGTCAGGAACTTCTGACGCCATATGAAAAGGATAGCTATTTCTTTATCCGCCAAATCGTCACTGGCGGCAAGTCATGGGCACATCATTATGTCGTCTCCACCCCCCCCACCCCCCCCACCACCACCACAAAAAAACAAAAGAAAAAAACATGCGCTGGTCAAGTATGTGCAGTATAGACATAAGAGCTCATCTACCCCAAGAAACAAGCGTTAGTCTAGAAAATAGAGTATATAAATAAGAGCTCATCTACCCCAAGAAACAAGCGTTAGTCTAGTATTTAGAGTATATACATAAGAGCTCATCTACCCAAAAAAAACGAGCGCTGGTCTAGTATATGGAGTATATACATAAGAGCTCATCTACCCAAATAAAACGAGCGCTGGTCTAGTATATAGAGTATATACATAAGCGCTCATCTGCTCCAAAAAAAAATTCAAGGTCGTCGCCTCGGCGGGAAAAGTGATGACGGCCATCTTGAGGGACTGCCAGGGCATAGTCCACACTGAATTTTTGAAGCACGGTAATACCGTCAACTCCGATCAATATGTGAAAATTGTTCACAAGCAGCACGATTGAAGCGTGTTCGTGTTGGCAATCATGTAATTATTTAGCACGGCAATGCTCGCCTACACACGAGTCGATAAACAATGGTTGCACTTGGGAGTCTCAAGTTTGGCGACATTTTACTGCACCCACCGCACTGCCCCCACCTGGCACATCTTACTCTTCCCGAAGCTGAAGTAAAACCCCAAGAGATACGCTTCTGACGAGCCGGTTCAGACAGCTGTGCGTATCTGGTTTCGGAAGAAGACGGCTGATTTTATTCTTGGCGGGATGCAGCAACTTGCACGATGTTTTCAGTTGTATGTGGGACGGGATGGTAACTATTTGAAAAGTAATGACACATCACAATTCAAAGCCTTACGAAAATGCATAGATCACGTGTAAATCTTACATATTAATGAAATTATTATTATTATTATATTTTCTTACAGACAAAACCTTTCAAATCGAATTCGTACTTCTATCAAATAGCCTGCAATGATAGTGTCTGTCTGCTAAGTGTAACACGCAATTACACAAATCATTTTACATAATTGAAAGTATTAAATTCATTATTCTGTGATGCGAAATGCAGTTTAATGAATCTTGTGAACAATAATGTTCATATTTTATTGAGCCTTTCCCTTTGCGAACGCACACTACACGTGACCATGACCCAACACACACGTTCAAACCTATTCCTACTGTACATTACAAGTCTCGACTAACTTAAGTACAATTGAAACACTTTGTGGGGATCAAGACGCTGAGCAGCGCATGAGCTGCAGTGGTCAACGACCCATAGCCGACTGCTAGCGTCAGGGCCAGCGAACAAGAGCTGCCAAGACCCTTCTACATCTGAACGCGGTGGTCCTGGATAGCATGCTGCAGCAGGGCAGACTGGCTAAGGAGAAGGGATCGAAGAGGGAATGCTAACCCGGTACTAAAAAATGCTTGCTGAAGCCGGATGTGTTGGACCGAAAGGTGCAAATATCGCAGTCAAGCTGTAAACTACGACACAACGCACGTTCTCTGGACTTCATTCTGCTACTTAGGCCTTTTCAGGGTTTGGTAGTGGGAGATTGAGAGCGAACGAAGACGACGACGAAACACTTTGTAAGCTTCATATCCTGCAGTAAGTAAAACACAAGATATGCACAAAATAAAATATGCAACAACTGTTAATTTAATAATACAGCTTAAGACACCCCCTAAGCAGGTACAGTAACTATTTTAATTATTAAAACAGTCAGACAAAAAATGGAAGTTTTGGCAGTTGATGATGTTGAATATCTACAATTAGTAAGTTTACTCTTTTGTGCGCCCTAAAAAGGACGTCAAGTTGCGGATTGTCGTAGCTTTCCTCACATCCCGAGCGTGCTGATGAAGGTGGCCCGCGGTCCTCCAGACTGATGTGCTATGCTTGGCTTCATCTGCGTGTCATTCACTACTACAGGGACCACGTCAATCCCTCCCCATGTTAGCCAGGCTGCCATGAAAACAGCCCGTTTCCAGGAATAGTTTCGAGGAAGTCAAGGTGAGAGTCTTGTCCAGTAAGTTTTACATGAACCTAACATGTCTGATCAGTATATTTTGCCTGATCAGTATATTTTGCCTGATCAGTATATTTTACCTGATCAGTATATTTTACCTGATCAGTATATTTTGCCTGATCAGTATATTTTACCTGATCAGTATATTTTGCCTGATCAGTATATTTTGCCTGATCAGTATATTTTGCCTGATCAGTATATTTTGCCTGATCAGTATATTTTGCCTGATCAGACGTTAGTCTTTCTTCCCTAATGA
Source organism: Ariolimax columbianus (assembly GCA_036924085.1). NCBI lineage: Eukaryota > Metazoa > Mollusca > Gastropoda > Stylommatophora > Arionidae > Ariolimax > Ariolimax columbianus. The sequence continues at coordinate 35,837,465 of JAVGWX010000004.1, read as the reverse complement.
GACAAAACAATTATGTGAGAGTAAGAAGCCTTCAAAGATAAAAAGGTTACGTTACTCTTGATAGATTTGTAAGCGAATGAGAGTTGTCTTGTGGAAGTTCACTTTAAACGTAAAAACAACCACATCTACCCTCCGCACTGCTCTCCCTTTCCCCCTGCGCCTTTGCCCTATCTTATGTCCACCTGTTGCAGATCTCTCCCTCGCCTCGCTCAAGTGGATGCCTTGTATGTACATGCTCAAGAGATACCACAAATAAAGGAAAATATCAGAGCTACTTTGAAAGAAAACTTAAATCTGTACATTTAGAATTCATATATTCAAGAACCAATCTCCCGTAACCAAGGACATGTTACTCGACCGTACGTGGAAATCTTCAAGCAACACTATGCAAGGCCTCTACATTTTTGACCTGAACCTAGATCCTAAACAAATTTGTTACCTCTTGTGTTAGCTTATTATTTAGCACAAATATAATTTTATGTAGTATACGTCTCCAACATATGCAGGCAAAGCATTTCTACCATGTTCCATCTGAGACATCTCTAGCCTACGCCCATGTCTTTTATAAATGTGTCTCAAGCTCCCTTCGGCGGTCAGGGATCCACAACTGACTGCAAGCGTCAGGTCCAGCAAACCAGATCTGCTAAGGACCCTTCTACACCTCCACGCGGGGATCCTGGATAACAGGCTGCAACAGAGCAGACTTGCTACGGAGAAGGAATCGAAGAGGGAATGCTTACCCGGTAATACATATATGCTTGCTGAAGTCGGATGTGTTGGACCGAAAGGTACAACTATCATAGTCAAGAAGGTGCTGGGTTCGATCCCCATCACAGCACCGGCCGTTACCCCGGGGAAGCAAACCCTTAGAAAATGCAGGAGGAAGCAGTCCCTTACATAAAATGCATGCTGAAGTCGGATGCACTGGGCCGACAGGCGCAAAATAAAAACCACAGTGTAACGCACACACGCCTTGGGGAATAGATAAATAAGGCGAACGCAAAAAAAAAAAAAAAATAGTCAAGATGTAAACTACGACACAACGCAATCCGTTCTTTGGACTATTTCTGAACGAAGTCAAGCCATGATCCAGTCAGAAGAATGTGAGATAGTGGGAGAAGCACAGAGAAATTATACTGCTACATACAAAGAGGCGAAGACATGTATAAGGAAAAAGAAAAGGGAATATATTGACAAGTTGGCACAGGAGAAAGAAGAAGGCAGCAGAGACCATACATATGGGAGATCTCTACTCATTAACAAAGACAATAATAAATAGATATATGCAGACAGACAAAACAATCAAAGTTGAAGAAGGTAGGATATTGACCTCATCGGAGGAACAACAGAAACGATGGGTTGAGTATTTCAAAGAAAGTCTAAACAGACCTTCACCACAAGAAGTACCAAACATCCTACCAGCAGAGGAGACCCTGAACTTGGACTGCAACCCACCATGTAAGATAGAAATCCAACGGGTCATATCACAACTCAAGAATGGGAAAGGAGCAGGACCAGATGGAATTGCACCAGAAGCTGTAATGGTAGATATAGATAAGGCCACTGATACATTGCAAGGATTATTCAAGAAGATATGGGAAGAGAAGAGAGTGTCCACAGAAGGGAGATAAGTATATCTGATTAAACTGTCTAAGACGGGATACCTGGCAGATTTCAGCAATTTATAGGGGGATTATATTGATTTCGGTGCCAGGCAAGATATTCAACAAAATCATCTAGGACATTCTAAAAACTGAAGTAGACAAAAAGTTCAGAGATGAACAGGCACGATTTCGCCAGAGAAGATCATGCACAGATCATATAGTTACGCCAGGTAAAGGCCGACATCCATCGTATAAGATGATGGCTTAATTTACTTGCAAGCGCTTTTTTTTAGTAAGGATTAACTGCGCTACATTTTATCATCACTCTCTCGTTTTGAGCCACCCGACCCCAGTGGCAAGTCAAGGACAAGACGACTAGTGGGCGACTACGAGAAACAGGGGACTCCGCATCAAGCAACCGTGAGTCCGGAATCGAACCCACACCACCTGATCACAAGGCCGACGGCTTAACCACTTCGCCACGGAATCCTTATATATACGGAATCATCATATATAATCCTTATCTACCAGCACAGCTACGCTACGCATCATAGCATTGAATGGAAATCATCCAAATACGCAAATTTTATAGACTACGAAAAGACAGTGTGGATCCCAACTACACTGTGGCAACTGTTGAGGCACTATGTGATACTAGAGAAGTTCACAACCCTCATCTAGAATATCTACGAAGATACAGTTTGTAGACTTGTATATGAAGGACATGGTTTGTGAGAGGGAGCTGGAAACAGAGGTGTATATATTGGTATAATTGGTATTCAATGGACACAATTATCACAATTGGAGGATCTAGACTACTAAAATAATCTGGTCACTTTGTCACACAGTCAGAGCGAAATGCAAGAGAAACTTGAGAGGGTGAAAGAGCAATCAGCCAAATTGAGGCTGAAAAATAATATGAAGAAAACCAAGCTCCTTAGACTCAACACTATCAGCAAACAACCAATCAGGTTGGAGGGAGATCAATTAGAAAAGGTTGATACCTTTACCTAATTGAAATGCAAGAGAGACATTCCTGACACTAAACAACATGTGGAGATACAATCAAGAGGTACACCAACATTAGAATATTTAACGCCGGTGTCAAAGCAGTGCTGCTGAATGGATTAATATATGGAGAACGACCAAGGTCCTACAACAAAGAGTCATTGATTAACAGATACCTAAGAAGGGCAGAAGGCTTAAAGTGCCAGGACGTGGTGCGAAATGAAGTCTTATGGTAAAGGTGACATAACAGTCACTGGAACAACCAACAAAGAAAATGGGGCTGGATAGGACATACTCTACGAAAGACACCATCTCTACCATAGCAGGATATGCTCTAACATGTAATCCGCAAGAGAAGAGAGAAAGAGAGGTATACCACAATTAAATGAAGAAGAGAACGTGAGACGGAACTAAGATGAAATTATTACACCTGGAAAGAGACAGAAAGAGCAGCACACGGATGGGCATGCTGGAGGGATGTTGTCACCTGAGAGCGACTTAGCTTTGATTGATTGATTGATTGATTGATTGATTGATCTGTTCCCCTTAAATTATGAAAAGTTTGTTCCACTGGACTCAAAAGCCTTTTCATACTCAATTATGCAAATAAAGAAAGCTCTGCTCTGTTCGACCCTTCTCTCTACAAGAAACCTTAGTGTTCCAACAGCATCTATTGTGCCCCTATTCTTTCGGAAAGAATATGATGTTCATGTATGACACATTCTATCTTGCTACCAATTATTCTTCTCTTAATGATTTTCAGTAGAGTTTTTATCCAGGGCGACAACTAAATGGTGCTTACTACAGGCCCAACAGGGCCGAAAATGTGGTGATTTTCAAACTGCACACAGGCCACGACAGATTTCGATACCAGCTATTCAACAAGTTCAAATTAGAACATACCGATGAATGTGTCTGGGGCACCGATAAAATGATTTTTGAACGTCTGATGCAGAAGTGTCCAACATACGCGATGCAGAGAAGGCATTGACCATCTCCCGTTCCAACCCAAGACAACCTCTATAGAGATACAGATGATTTCATACGGACCAGTGCTTTCTTTAGAGACATTCAAGCTGACGTCTGAAAGAGTACGAAGAAGAAGAAAGAAGAAGGGGAAGAAGATGATGATGAAGTAGAAGAGTTTTCGAAGTATATATATTTTATCATTCGACATTGACTGAAGTCGATTGCATTCGATTTGGGGTCTAGTTGATTGATCACTGATGGTTAATGCTATGTAGGTCGAATTCTTTCTAGGTAATCATCGGTCATATGACGAATAAAATCATTCTTGTAGTACTTTTTCAGCAGCTTCGATGAGTGTGTTGTCTACTCCTGGCACACATGTTACTTAGAATTAAGTGTAGAGCAATGTCAGATGTATCAGTCGTTAATGACACATTCTTCTCTTCCACGTCATATTCTTTCAAAATTTGGTAAACTTAATAGTGTAATGTTTATTGTCATTACATCGGTCACTTGTTCTCTCTGCTTGTCCCTTTTTCGTCTTTGTGTTTGTCAGGAAGTTTCCATTTTTTCTTGAATTGTTTTTTGGCTGTATAATGTTTTTGTTTCTTCATATTTGTTTGATTTTTCTTACTTACCAAATCTGATATGATCCGTCTACGATTTACTGTAGATCTCCCCTTTCTTCGTAGCTTGTCCTACATCAAACGTCTGATCCTATAATGGTGAGCTTACTGAAGAACTTTGCATTGCACTACATCCAGGAAAACCCCGGTCGACCTTTTCAAATATGTCTCGGGATGTGAGGAGAACAACTGTAACCAGTCACCAAAGAAAGTCATCAAGAGTACCTAACTCTAGCACGAATGGCATTAGTCACAACAACAACGTCCATCATTTCATGCTATTTTACATTTGTTTTCTATTTTATTCTTTATTTTCCTACAGTTGGTCCTTCTCTGCTCATTGCTTTCTATTGTTGTCTTTCTTCCTACTCATTATTTCATCTGTCACTCTAGCTTTCCTGTTTTATACTTCTTGCCTTCATGTCATTCATTGTACTATACCCCTTATTGTTATTTATATATACTTCCATTCCTGTTATATGTCATTGGAGACAAATTTTATAACGTTTTATTCTACCTTTACTTGGAAGTTAACCTTTGTTAAGTTTAATTAATACAGTGATGTTCCACTTGTTATTCTAAATGTTTCCGAAAAAATGTTTTGTCAAAGTTGATATGTTTCCATAAGCTAAGTTAGTTGCCTTTCGCAAGCGATGATGATGTTTGTTTTGTTTTTATTTTGATGATGTAACTTACGCTGTATTTGGAAGTATGTATGTGAGCAAGAAATCGCGTTGGTCATAAACCTCACTCTCTTGTCCCAAGCTACCTTGGACCAGAGGCAAGGCAATCAGCGGAGACAACTGGAGGTAGCTCTAGATTCGGCCAATGTGGTCTTACCTCCTTTCAGATCAGGGATCGCTTGAAACTTGTAGGATTTGATCGCCCACAGTTTCCGTTCATCGCTCTGAGAGGCTTATCACTCGACTATAACGACCCTACTAAGCATATTGTGATCCGTATCATCATGTGTCCAAGGGTATGCGATGGACTTTTTCACTCGGTTCCGATATCTAGTTTTTACTAGAATGTAATCTAATTAATATATTTTCATATTTCCTGGACTAGTCATTCTATGCCGTCTTCTTTTGCGTACTTGAAACCAAGTGTTCGTTATTGTAAATGTTTCTTCCTTGCACAAATTCTACTAATCTTTGTCCTCTTTTCATTTCTTGTTCCATTTTGTCCTATTATGTCTTCATCAAGGCCCTCTTTAATTGTTGTTTTCCAGTCGGACATTACAACACAATTGCCTGCTGTCTTATTTTATCGTTAATGAGTGTCGTTCATAATGTCGTATATCTCTTCACCATCATGTCTTGTAGTTGGCTTGTAAGATTATATTATGATTGGATATTAGCAATGAGAAATTGGAAACTACTTAGAAAATTAGAAACAACGAAATATCTACACAGAAGAATCAACGATATTTTTTAAATTTTTTTTTGCGTTCGCCTTTTTTCTCTAATCCCCAAGGCGGTGTCCGTTGCACTGTGGTTTTTATTTTGCGCCTGCCGGCCCAGTGCATCCGACTTCAGCATACATTTTATGTAAGGGCCTGCTTCCTCCTGCATTTTCTAAGGGTTTGTTTCCCCGGGGTAGCGGCCGGTGCTGTGATGGTGATCAAACCCAGCACCTTCCAGTTGTGAGCCTTTCCACTTAACCACTAGGCCACGCCGTCCCCTGAATCAACAATATAATATTTATATATGTCAAGAGTTCCTGAGGTATGTAACAATACTGGTGCGAAACAGAAACATAAACAAACAGTAGAGAATAGCCTCATAAATCCGTCTACGCGTGTCTTCTTCTATGCAACCAATTTTATGAATTCACCTGGCGTACAGAAGAGGAACAAAATGAAGGGACAAACTTTATTACATCCGATACGCAAGATGTTATTTAACGACATACAATCTGTTAAATTACGGCGTTCTAGTGAAACAACACAAATCGGATGTTCGTAAGTCGAAGTGCCTTTAATTTAGATACGACGAGAGAGCTGAAAATGAAGCTGGGAAATTATCTCCCGGCCACATATTATCTTTGAAATAGAAAAGCTGCTTCATCAAGTCCACCACATAAAGCCACATGAGTCATCACGCGGTCAAGTCCTGCGTGATTGAGACAATGCCATTTAGAAACAATTACCAGACTGACCCGCTTCGCCACCGACAAGGCATTACTATAAAACGGCCGCTGTATTATGAACATGTGGGAGGCTGTCCTAGAACATATAATAGCACATAAGTGTTCATTTATTTTCTGATTCATTCAATGCAGCCATTATAGGCATGGTTTTCTCACATTTTACACCGAATCGTCGATGATTTCATTTCAATTTACTGAAGTGTCGTGCTATTGATATATTAAAATTTGGTGTAATACAAAGTGTTGTTTATGATCTTGAACGTAGAAAATAACTGGTTTATCATCTCCCACACTCTCTTGACACTTCCTTGTATTGCGGCTAACTTAAACCTCTCTTTATACTTTGATTCTTATTTTGTTGTTGTTGCGATTTGTTAGTTGTCTTCTTTCGTTCTTTTGTCTGTGATGGGACATTATCGCCCTTATGTTTGCGCCATTCTGTTTTTTGTCTTGGTGCAATCACTGAGCCAATATTTGTATAAGTTTATACACATTTTGAATCGATTTTTGACCTTCGGTACCAATGCAGCTTCGATCTGTTTATTTCTACAAGGCCTTGAACGAACTGACTAGTTTGGGCCAGTATTGAAATGATTGAGTAGACGTCCTGTAGGAACAGACAAAACGAACATTAGACATCCTCACGTTCATTTATTTGGGAACAATTGTTGATCTCTTTTGTGTTTTACTTTAGTTTCTATATTTAATTATTATGAAAAGATGTTGGTTAATGTTTTTTTTAATAATATGAAATGTTGCAGCAGAAAAGACGAATTTGTTAAATTATGTAATTTAAAAACGAAGACAGTAATAAAATAGCACATGCACACATAACATGTATCTGATATATATCAATAAATATGGCACCAGGTACACATTTCATATCTTTTCTCTGTGCGATATCTTCTTCGCTTACGGAAAGTAATGGTAACTTAGAGCACTGCACACGTGCCTAGATACTTCAGTCAAGTGGAAATTTAGCAGAATTTACTGCTGGTTTGAAATGGAGGTTTTGAAGACTGAATTTGTACTAAGCCGCAGCCTGTGAGAGGTGGGGTAGCCAGTGCCCTTCCTTGCTGTTTTTAATTTCCCTACCTCAAGCGTCTGGTACCTATTTACAGCTGGGCTGAGTGGAGAAATGGTCCCCGATTTAAATCACGACCTGGAACTTTTTAGTCCCCGGACGCGATTCGAACCGAGACACGCTGTTACCACAGGTAATAGCGAATTGCTGGCAATGAACTGAGCTAGCGCGCCCACCCAAGAAACTTATGACAGCCAATATAGGTTGTACGTGTATATAGTTTTGTGTAAACATATGTGTATAACATCGTCATCAACATCAGTCACCTTGAGTTTTTTTGGTTCTCAGGGAAAACCAGACAGGAGAGCTGCCTTACCTTACATGTCGCAAGAGGCCACTAAAGAGTTGTTGTTGCTTAGATGTTTGCCTCACTAGTTTCTACTGGCGGAGGCGCGCCATTTTCCACCCCAGACCGTAGTCCATTGGGCGATATCAGGACGCATAAACCAGTGCTTGGGTGCATGTGTGTATCTGTATGTACCTATGCTAGGTTTGTGCGCCCTCAGAAGCTAGCCCAACCAAAGTGCAATGGAAGGGCCTCACCATGAGGGCGCGTGTGAAAGTTGTGCAGGAGTGTGACTGTAGGACAGAGTCAAATGAAACAGTGAGGTAAGAAGAGAGAGAAGAGTTGCCCCCAGGGTAGAAGACCTATCAGCTCACTCGTGGCCACTAAAGAGGATTGGGCATGGGGCTGACTACGCCATCAAGTAAAACTCATTGCTTTGAAACCACAGTACAAACACCTGGAATCCGGTTTGTTTAAACGCTTGCAAGTGTAAACCAACCAAACACAGTGCTTGACCCATGCTTCAACAAGTAATGGAGCGGCGGGAACATTATTATTATTGTGCAATTGTATGTCATATATATATATATATATATATATCATGTAGCATGTGCTTTATAAAAACGTCTGAAAGAAATTATTTCCCTTGCCAAAACTCCAGCCTCCACCATAGCCATTCCGAGGCATTCCTGAATATCTTGGTGTCATCAGGTTCTTGGTCTACCCCTGCCTCTTTTGCCTGGGACTATACCTTCCATCACTGTTCTCTCAAGACTTTTGTGTCTCTTGATGAGACCAAAGTATTTACATTTTAAGGCCGTAATTGAATTGATAAACCAGTACTCCTATGTTCAACTCTTGCCGAATGTCTATATTTGTCCTTTTCTCTGTCCAGTGTATTCTGAGGATCTTTCTGTAATATTTTTACTCCAGGGATTCGATTCGTTGTCTAGAAGTTTTGGTAATCGTTCATGATTTGCAGCCATATGCTGCCACATGAACAACACAGACTCTCAAGACTTTCACTTTTTGTTGGTGCTCTACCATAATTTCTTCAGGCTGTTCAGTCTCTGCAAGGCTTGCTTTCTGAATTCTTTCGAGCAGTCAACATTCTTGTCAATTCTGGAGCTCAGATATTCAAAATGTGTGACCTGATCTATCTCCTCACTACCCACTGTAAATGTATGTTGACAACGTCTTTTGTCGATGGTCATTATCTTTGTTTTGTTTATGTTTATAAACAGGTTTTGATCTTTACTCTGTCCATTTACAGTTGTAATTAGTATATATGTTGTATAGATAAGGTGAGAGGATACATCCCTGTCTTACTCCCATTTATACTGCGAACCAATCTGATGTTTGCCCAGATACTCGGACAGTGGCTCTTTGATTTTGGTATAACGTTTCAATGAGATGGATAATATACACAGGAAACCCAATTTACTTCATGATGTTCCACAGATTTTGATGTTTTACCGCATCGAAGGCATTTGCGTAATCAAGGAAACGCATGTGAAGGTCTACATTAAACTCTCTACATTTGATGTATATATATCGATATTAAAAGTCACTGTGGTCGAGAGTTAAGGCACTCGCCTCACGAAGCGATGAACGGAAACGGTGGGCGATCGAACTGCGCAAGTTTCAAACAACCCATGGTTACCTCCAGCAGTCTTGGTTTATGTCTTGATACTGGTATAAGACAGATCGGGACCAGATAGTGAAGTTGATGACCAGTCCAGTTTTTTTCCTCATTATAAACCAAACACAGAGCAAGTTACATCATCAAGACAGAATCGTCTTATGATGGCACCATCATCGCTTGTGATGGGCAACCAACTAACTAAAACACACATACACACAACATACACACACACACGCGCGCGCACACACACGCACGCGCGCGCGCGCACACACACATACACACACGCCGGTAAGAATGTATGAATGCCGCGCTTGTAATTTATAGAAGTAATTATCAATTATTTTTCCATCTGCCAGGTTCCATTCAAGCAATTCAAAAGCATCTTCATCTGTATCTGGGCAGAGCAAAAGATGAACGCGACGATGTGTGCCAATCTGGGCCTTGCTAATCCGCATCAAGAATTCATTAGTAATCGTCCCGACATAATCGTGACCATAGCTGTTGTACTGTCAGTGATAACAGCCTTCACCATACTTGCCAACCTAATAGTGATTGTCGCTCTGGTCCGAGCTCGCTTTGCGTGTTTCACTTCAAGGGTCAAGAACAACAATGGTAAAACCCAGCTGCTGATCATCTCAATGGCGGTAAGTGACGTCATGCTTGGAGGCTTCATCATGCCTCTTGGCATCTATAATATCGTCAAAAACAGACACTGGGAAATAGGCAGCGATTTGTGTAACATCAGGGAAATCTTGGACATAGTTCTATCTGCCGTGTCGCTTTTTCACGTGGTTTGCATGGCCCTGGACAGATATCTTGCTGTATGTAGACCGCTGCTTTTCCGAACTCTTACAATGAAAACGAGTCTCGTTATGATTGGTGTATGCTGGATAGTACCATCCCTCTTCATGACCGCGGTTGTTATGGGTGGCTGGCATCAGTTTGGTATCGAGGACGTCATATACTGCTCCCGTTTTACGTTGACTTGCGTGTTCCACCATAACAAGCCTTTCCTATTTGCCACAGTCATTTTACTTATAGACATCCCGCTTGGGGCAGCCTTTGTCTTGTACTTTTTCATTTTACGCGAAGTTGTACGATATCAAAGAAGGACGCCCAGGTCATTCTACTATACAGGAAATCATGTCCAACTAAAGACAAAGATAAAAGCACAATTATTTAAGACGACTAGTGCATTCAAATTGCCTAAATCAGAAGATAATGTAACGGCTACATCAGAGAGCATAGGAAAAAACAAATGTGTGTGGGAATTGGTGCAAAGGATAGTTACATACTCTGGTCACACAAGGTCAAGATGGTCAGATAGCGAAAGGTCAGACAGGCTGAACTTTCCACCAGGAAAGTTAACAATTTCTCACGCAGAACAACAAGAGACATATTTTAAAGCTGGTTTGCACCATAAACGTTTATCAAATTTGAAAACACAGACAAATGCAAACAAAACAAACAATTTCGAGGAAACCACTCTGTTACATGCGAGAAAAACATTAGCCAACTCCATAACTGCTAGGGAAGAACCTGACAGTTGTCAATGTTTGGACAAGCAGTCAAAAAACGCTTGTCCGGTGAGAAGCTCTACAAGAGGATTAAAGATGAAGGCTGTGACTACAATAGGTATAATTGTGATCTGTTTCACTGTGTGTTGGCTGCCACTAAACCTCGCTGTTTTTGTCGCGACCTACAAGAAGTTTACTAACCCAGTAGCATCGTTGCTTGTGTTATGGTTAGCCTATATCAACTCCTGCCTCAATCCTATCATCTATTGTTGCCAGAGGTCCACCAGACGGGCCATCTGGTTGCTCATGTGCCCTTGGCGGTCACACTGAGAGATTTTCAATACATGTAGTTTGTGTGTGTGTCGTGTTTGTATTTTATATATTCTCGGCACAGGTGTAGCGCTGTGGAAGTTAAACCTATTTTGTTTTTAAATGTGTGCTAAAGTCGAATGGATTTGGTCAAAACGATGCCTATTACCAGTTGAACAGAAGAGAGCAGGTCGTTGTCTTCAGACTTCGCACTGGCCAAAATAGACTGAGGTACCACTTATTCAACAAATTGAAGATAGGTGGTACCGACGAATGCCCGTGTGGCACCGGGAAAATGACAGCTGAGCATCTGCTGCAGAACTGCCCGACATACGAGGATCAGAGAGAGCAGATGTGGCCATCACCAGTGGAACCACAAGACAAGCTCTATGGCAGTGTCGACAGCCTCAGGATGACCGCCGCTTTTTTCGAAAAAATAATGGTTACTGTCTGACTGCGTACGATGAAGAAGAAGAAGAAGAAGAATGGATTTGGTCAATTCGCGCAGCATAAAGTACAACGGACACAGTATTGGAAAATAAGGAGAAATACAAAAAAATTAAAATTAATAGCAACAACATTCACATGACAGCCTATTTAAATATATAAACCAAGGTAATATGCAATACGTTATATATGATACGTTATGTATGATACGTTATGTGCGATACGCTATGTGCGTTACTTTATGTGCGATATGACATTTGTACATCTTATCTGTCTTAGCTGTCTTACAGAAACAGAGGACATAGGATCTACTTGATGATTACGTCACTTTGTTCAGTAGGACAACATTTTTATTTCTATCATTGGTAAATAAAAACCTATCCTGCACACTGAATGGCGACTTCATGGGCGAGTTGCCATTAGTCTTTATCAGCATTAAGTCTCCCGGTGAACCCAGTCATGGAAATAAACGCGGCGTGAAGATTGTTGTTTGTTTATTTGTTATATATATCATGTTGATGATCTGGTTAATTATCAAGTGATAGAAGTATCTTGTTATATTTATGTTGTTGTTGCTACCCGAAGCTCCCCATCTTAAGTTGTGCACACTTGTCGGATTATCTCTGTCTGGTAACACATTGAAGTTACTCTTCTTATGTTACAGAGCGTGCTGGGCTCTCATGAGATATAGTGGGTGTTGGCTCTCCATGGATGTTGTTGGCCTGTGCTCTCCTAGGATGTTGTGGGTCCGGATACTTCTAGAATGTTGTGGACCTGGGCTGTCCTGGGATATAGTGGGCCTTGGCGCTCATCGGATGTAGTCGGCCTGGACTCTCATGTGAGATAGTAGGCCTGGATTCTCATGTGATGTAGTGGATCCGGACTCTCATGTGATGTAGTGGGCCTGGAATCTCATGTGATGTAGTGGGCCTGGACTCTCATGTGACGTAGTGGGCCTGAACTCTCATGTGATGTAGTGGGCCTGGATTCTCATGTGACGTAGTGGGCCTGGAATCTCATGTGACGTAGTGGGCCTGGATTCTCATGTGACGTAGTGGGCCTTGATTCTCATGTGACGTAGTGGGCCTGGATTCTCATGTGACGTAGTGGGCCTGAACTCTCATTTGACGTAGTGGACCTGGATTCTCATGTGATGTAGTGGGCCTGGATTCTCATGTGACGTAGTGGACCTGGATTCTCATGTGACGTAGTAGGCCTGGATTCTCATGTTACGTAGTGGGCCTGGATTCTCGTGTGATGTAGTGGGCCTGGACTCTCATGTGACGTAGTGGGCCTGGACTTTCTAGGATATAGTAGACCTGGACACTCCTGGGATGTAGTGCGTCTGGTCTCTCCTACGATATAGTGGGCCTGAGCTTTTCTGAAATGTAGTGGCCCTGGGCCCTCCTAAAATGTAGTGGGCCTGAGCCCTCCTGAAATGTAGTGAGTCTGGTATCTTCAATGATATAGTGGGCCTGGGCTCCCTTGGGATGTAGTGGGATGTTAGGCTCCTTGGCAGGCTCACTGCCACTGGTATCTTTGTTGATCCCCCACCTCTTTGGCCAGGCTGCTGTTACATAATATGTTTCCAGATTTACTGCGTGGACAAGAGACACGGGCTTAGACAACTTGCTGCAACTGACCCTAACACGAACGACTTAACACAATATCACTATGTGCTGGTAGGATAAAAACGTTCGAGGTGACAACCAACATATAACCTTAACATGACATTAAATATTAACATGATGAAAACAAGCTATTTAAAACCAACACCTTAAGTAAAGCGCCAGTTATTCTTGGATATGGAAGATACTGGTAGAGTCTAGGCCAACTATATACCTGGTAGATACTGGAGGAGGTAGACACTGGTAGAGTCTAGGCCAACTATATACCTGGTAGATGCTGGACGAGGTAGACACTGGTAGAGTCTAGGCCCACTTTATCCCTGGTAGATGCTGGACGAGGTAGACACTGGTAGAGTATAGGCCCACTATATCCCTGGTAGATGCTGGACGAGGTAGAACCTTTACATATTTGGGAAGCGCCCTACTGAAGACGGATGTGTCGGACCGAGAGGTGCAAATATCGCAGTCACGCTGTAAACTAGCGACACAACGCATTCCGTTCTCCTGACTACATCCTGCTACTTATAAAACCGTGTTCAGGGCTTGGTAAGGGGAGATTGAAAACGTTCAAGGCTTGGTAGCCGGGGATTGAGAACGTTCAGGCTTGGTAGCGGGGGATTGAGAACGTTCAGGACGTGGTAGCGGGGGATAGAGAACGTTCAGGGCTTGGTAGCGGGGGATAGAGAACGTTCAGGGCTTGGTAGCGGGAGATTGAGAGCGTTCAGGCTTGGTAGCCGGGGATTAAGAACGTTCAGGGCTTGGTAGCGGGGGATAGAGAATGTTCAGGGCTTGGTAGCGGGAGATTGAGAACGTTCAGGCTTGGTAGCCGGGGATTAAGAACGTTCAGGGCTTTGTAGCGTGGGATTGAGAACGAACGAAGAAGAAGAAGAGAGAGACGCCATTGATACTTCAGGGGGCACAGAGGCAGATGTAATGGCTAGAATTGAAAAGGCAAGAACAACATTCCTGTTAATAATGTATGGAAATCTAGCGAAATACAGACTAGCACCAAGTGAACATTTTTAATTCGTCAGCACTCATGTACGGGGCAGAAACGTTGAGAATGACAAAGGCAAATCCGAGGAAACTTTAGTCGTTCGTTAATAAATTTATACGGATAATATTGGGCATAGAATGGCATGGCATGGTGGGGAATGAATACGTATGGGAAAGTAGCCAACAACAACAGGTAGAGTAACAGATCAAAGGAAACAAATTGAATTGAATAAACGCACGCTACGGAAATCAGCAACGAACGCGAACAGACACAGCCTTGACATGGACTCTATAGGGAAGAGGAAGAGAGGTGACCTAAGAAACACCAGTAGAAAAGACTAAAAATTAACTTCAGTCTTTGGATCTCATCTTCAGAGAGGCAGACAGGACATCTGAAGATCGAACCTGCTGTAGGACGGATGTCAATGACATGTAACCTGAAAGAAAAGACGGGCACTATTGATGATAGCAAATTATAATTTTTAAATGTTACGTTTTTTTTTTAAATTGCATATTTTTTTAATTCACACGCCCATCCTACCCCTGTAAACATACACATTTATCTTTTTATGTACACTCTCCCTTAGGAAATGTACACATTTATCTTGATATTATAATAGTTGTCCATCAGAAGTGATGAAGACCACTCTCTTTATTCAGCCGTGTGGACAGTCGTATCTCTTGCTGTGCCCACTGAAATGGGTGACTTGCGCGGTGATTTGGATTAAAGTGAGGAAGAAACTGCGCCTTTTGTCAACCTCACTCACAGAGCCTAAGCTACCTTTTGCCAGTGGCAAGACATTCATCGAGACGACTGGAGATAACATAGGATGAAGATTTTGCCTCAGGGTTACCACCGAAGCCTTTCCGTAAACATGTAACCCGCAGGGTAGAAAGGTGGGATGGCATCTAACGCAGTTTGTCGTGCCTTTTCGATAACCACAAGAGGTCGCATGGACAACACTCAGCGTGTGAGTGGGTCTGGCATCTCTCCCCAGCTGTATTCAGCTCATCATAGTAGCATCTAAAATTCCCACACGCCAAAATCGTGAAGGCGAACCGGCAGAACTAACCCGTGAAATACGACACAGGTATAAGCGTACTGCCATTCAGCCGGCGTCCAGACCAGAATGAACGGATGGAAGAAATCACAAAAAAGAACGAAATAACAAGTCCAGACGGAAAACAACACCACGTTTCCGTGAACACAAGTGTAAGTCGTCGACTAGTGTGAATTCCAGGTAAATCCGTGGTCTGGCAGCATCCATAATGATCCAAAATAGTAGAGAAATGTAGACTCGAAGCCAGGTATGGCGCCATCTTTTCCAGTTTTTTTTCGATATTAACACCGCTTGTAAATATACACATCTATCTTCTTAGATTCTTTTCCTGTGACAACCGAAACAGTAAGTGACCATTGCACATATCGGCATCCTTCAGAAAAGCAACAATTCCCCTCTCTATAGCTTTGCCTTGCGGCCACCTTCTTACTGTGAACCAGTTTTTGTTTATGATTTTCGTCTGTAGTTCTCCATCTCTTTTCATTCTCAATTCTGAGACACATAGACCGGCAGTCCCAAAGACTGTGTACGGATCTCTTCTGTGGACGTGGCTGTCTACCCATCGTCAACCAAATATGTTGACAGTGCGCATGCGATTTTGGTTGTTCCGGGTAAGTAACTCTTGGCTGGTAACGGTGTTAGGTTAGAAAACTTGATGCATTTTCTTTAGTTTGCTTTGGTGAAACGACCACAGTTTGGGCATTTCGTTTCCAGTTCATGAACACCGCACAAAATTACAGAAACCACTACAACTGTTATGTAATATTAGTCTTGTGTTGTACTGCGAAGACTTCCGACAGTTAGTTGGACTAGCAAATGCTGTTATGGTATTGTTTGAGCTATTGTTTGTCTTGTTTGTTGATGTCTGTGCTGGTCATTACATATTTACGTATATACTTAGAATACTGGTATTCAAACAGATATGTTGTTTATGTTCGCTGCCAGGTAGCCGAAGGTTATCTGTAGTATGTATTTTAAACTTTCTGCTGCTTACTTGTTCTGGGGAAGGTACACACAATTTGGATAGATTTTTAACCAGAGCTTTGAATTTTGCCGCCCTAAGCCTTTTCTTTTCTATTTGTAACTGCCTAGATATTTTTTACGTGATCGAGACTGATCATGGAAGACCGATCTCACTACCCAGAGATCAGGGGAATTTTTACTGGAAGATCAGCGTGAAAAAAATCTGGTCTCCTCAGTGATTCGAGCCCGCGACATCCAGCACCCGAGGCTGACACCTTATCTCAAGACCATTGAGTATATTTCACGGCAATTGTGCAAGTTTGATCCGTTATAAGTACTCTCAAGTCAACCCAGCTTTAACTGGCTTACTGTCTGTTACGCGAGGAAAGGTATGAGAAAGAGAATTGGACACCCCCATCTAATAAACAAGCTGTGGTCTAGTACAATAAAGTCGTTAACACTTCATTCCTGACAGCAGTGTCTGCATAATTTACATTTATCAGAAAGCTATCAAGAAGGTATTGTACCTGTAAGTTCTAAGAAAAGAAATTAAGAAATAGACAACTGAACTAAAGAACATCTGCTACACACACACTTTGGAATAAATATTACTGACTGCGAGTACATTTGTATTTTTATTTAAAGGAACAAGAACGCTCAGGGCATTTGCAGACATGCTGACGATGGGCAGAATAGAACCAAGGACTACCTATACCATATAAATAATTAAATAAATATTAGCTCTTAGACAAAGCCCCCTCCATGTGGCTTATTGTCAGTTCTTGTTTTTACAAAAGCGATTTAGAGTGGCTTGTTATGTTAAATCCTTAAGGGTAGAGAAGTCATGTGTTGTTTGTCCCAAGAACCATTCGAGTGGTATAACGCATGTGTTAGTGCACTGGCTTTCCACGCTGAACAAACTAGGTTTAATTCCCAATTGACGTGGGATGTATTAAGACGATACACGGCCAGGAAATAAAAGTAAAAGTACATGCAAGAAATAATATCTAAAAATTAACTGTGTACACCATGCCCTTTTGGAAACAAAACTCTGCACATGTCAAACGTATTGATACATAAATAAATTAGATTGATTGGGTAATTACACGGTGCCTAAAACCTACTACAACTTAAACAAAATTATCCCGCGATCTGCGCTGTACCACTTAAGATGCGAGGAAGCGTTGCATCAAAAATTGATAGAGAGAAACAGGCAAGCGACCCAAGTGACGCTATGTTTGGACAGCAGGTGCAGTGCACAAGCCTGAACTCTAGATGAAGTTTCTTACAGTTATCACGTCCCCTACAGACTAGTACCGGAAAACGATGCACAGAAAAACAGAATTAACCGAGGCAGGTTCCCTGGAACGAGCTAAGAGAGGAACTTGCGCATGGACACCACTTGCCTAGCGCAACATTGGAGTCACTAAACTGACTCAGAACTGGTGCATTACAATGCATGAAGAACTTAAAGAGACGGGGATAATGAGACATGCGACTGGAGAGTAACACAAGGCCCATGCCATCTGATGATCTGCCAAAACCTTCTGGAAACATGTAATATGTATGACATGTTGAGGAGAAATGACAAGGCAATCCACGTGACTGAACACTAGAAATATGACGTCTGATGTGGTGCCCAGACACGGAAAGTTAGTAAGTTATGACAGGATTCCTTCAAACTCTACCTTCTCGGTATTATGACTCTTGTATCAAGAATGACCCACACAGGCGTTAGTTCCGCCACTGAGCTCAAGATAAAATGCAGACGAGTGGCAATTGTTGATCAAACATTATACACAGACGCGTCCATTGAGAATTAATAATACGCTTTGCCCGATATCGATTTTTGCAATTCTTCACATAACAGTAAAGCTGGCAGACGGGCTCTAATATTTTCCATGCACTCCAATTTTTCCATTGGACCATTGACATGTTTGTGCACATTGATGCCTCAGATATCTCTACCCTTACAGCGTAGCCGCTGATCAAGTGATAAATCAGATAAGGACCTAGCAACTGACAAAGTTTGTGAAAATGCTAATGTGTTTATGCTGTATCACTGACGTTGATAACAAAGTCATTACCAATAACAAACAAAAATCTTAGTTTTAAAATCGTCTCGTTTCGCCGTGAGTTTATGGGACATCAAATAAGTATTTTAAAAAGATGGTTTTGATGAACTCAGAATCGTTTACATATTGATAAACCAATGCAGATATTGGAATGTCAAAGGTTATTTCAAATGGGAAAACAATACAATAACACAACCGACAGTAAAAACGTTAAACACGATAGACGATGTTTTTGAGTTTCTTATACTTGACATTGTCGCTCTCATCTAATCGGGGGGTATGTTATAGATTCATCTGAAAGTAGATTCTTACTTAATTTCCGTGTGCGACATCCTCACATAATCTTCGCCCCAAAAACCAGCCACCGCTAGTGCTCTATGACACCATCAGGTCCTCCATTGCGCATGATTCCTGCATCCAAGGAGATATAATCAGGTGTTCCTGGACGGCCCCACATTTGACACCATCAGGTCCTCCATTGCACAGGATTCCTGCATCCATGGAGATATAATCAGGTGTTCCTGGTCCTGGACGGCCCCACATCCTAGGAGATGTAATCAGGTGTCCCCGGTCCTGGACGGCCCAACATCCTAGGAGATATAATCAGGTGTCCCCGGTCCTGGACGGCCCCACATCCTAGGAGATATAATCAGGTGTTCCTGGTCCTGGACGGCCCCACATCCTAGGAGATATAATCAGGTGTTCCTGGTCCTGGACGGACCCACATTCCTGCATCCTAGGAGATATATTCAGGTGTTCCTGGTCCTGGACGGCCCCACATTCCTGCATCCTAGGAGATATAATCAGGTGTTCCTGGTCCTGGACGGCCCCAAATTCCTGCATCCTATGAGATATAATCAGGTGTTCCCGGTCCTGGACGGCCCAACATCCTAGGAGATATAATCAGGTGTTCCTGGTCCTGGACGGCCCCACATTCCTGCATCCTAGGAGATATAATCAGGTGTCACCGGTCCTGGACGGCCCAACATCCTAGGAGATATAATCAGGTGTTCCCGGTCCTGGACGGCCCCACATTAGCAATATTCATTGTCTGGAAATCCCCACTTTTTCAGGTTAGACCCACACCTGGACACACCTATTCTTAACCTGTTCAGAGATCTTCAAGTAGTAGATGGCAAATAATGCCCTGGTGCAGGTTCTTCTTTGATCTCCATCCAACCTTCACCATTCTTTTGGCTCCCCGTTTCAATGCGGTTTCACTCAGTGCTCTGTTCTGAGGACTGTACAGTCCGCAAAAAGAGTGTATCTCTGGTCACAGGACTGCTTTTGTCTCTCAACTTCAGAGGCGACATATCTTCTAATACCGGGAGGTACGATACTAGAGATTGCAAAGACTTTTCCCGTTGCTGTCGGCTTAGGCGTCCTGTTACAATTCGGCTCGTATAATTTACTGCCACATCGACCTGTTATGTGTGTGTATATGCATTCCATACTGGTGCCGCATGCTCTGCCACTGAAAGACGTAGCGCAAGGACTGATGTACTGTGCATCGTTGGGGTTACTTCCCATGCAGTGTTTGTTAGCTTGCGAATTATATTATTATATATTTTTGTTTTACCGCATTGCAATGTGCCTTGTACGATAATGTGCGATCCATTACAAATGCCTAAATACGTTGGTGTATCACTATGTTCAAGTACCTGTCCGCGCCATTTAATATGAAGTTGCTGTTTTGCTTCTCTGTTTTTCAAGTGGACAGCACATACCTGTGTTTTATTGGGGTTAACTTTGAGCTGGTTTTACTCATAGTATTCGGCCATTTTCTCTAGAGCTTTTGTAAGTCCGAGCTCCACTTTCCCAAATCTTTCCTTGTGCAGCTATTGCAGTATCATTTGCATATATGAACTGTCTTGTTCCTGGGCTAACTGGTTGATCATTGGTGTATACTTTGTATAGCATAGGGACCAGAACACTTCATCATGTAATTCCGTTCTTTTGGTTGTGCCATCTACTGTCTTTGTTTTTCAAACTCCCATAGAAATGTCTATCTGTAGAAAGCATTTAATTACCTGAGTTAGGCCCCAGTCTTTAGTGACTTTATATATTTTTTATCTGCAGTAGTTGATGATTTACTGTGTCATATGCCGCCGTGAGGTCAACAAAAGCAAATCCTGTCACCTGCTTTCACTCGTAGCCGTGAAAGTTGATGAGAATCTAGGAAATACATATCCGGCATAACTTACGTTTATCAGAAAGCTATAAAGAAGATTTCTTACCCGTTAGTTTGATTACAATTTTTGTTGGTTTAAACTACTAAGACAGAGAAACATCTGCTATATATGAAAGGAAATCATCCAGTGTGCAAACATTTCCATTTTTTTTGTAAGGAAGAGGAACACGCGGGGCATTTTCAGCTCGAAACGGGAGATGAATCAAATAGAACTGAATGAGAATAATTGTTTTCAGTTGAATGATATGAAGAACAAATCAGGACTCACTACAAGGACAGACAAGTTATTGCCTGGCTCCCTAACAATCTATCTATCTCTATCTCTTCAGTCCACTTATTTCGTTAGGCGTCGTGGGGAGGTGCGACCTCCTTTGTTTTGAATTTTTTGGCAGGTGAAAATCCACGGGTGACTTTCCAGATCAATTAGAGCATCTATTAGCCCCTGGAATATACGATCGCCTATTTTTGAGACTGGTGGAGGTGGAACAATCACGGACATCTTACACGGCTCCACACACCAGATACGCAACATGGGAAAATTCGTCAATTTGATCTTTCCTAGGGTAGAAGTGAACAGTTTGGGTGACCTATTTAATCAGAAACAACATCAAGAGGTCCAACTTATTTAATTAAATTCTTGTATTTGAAGATTGACAAACACATTGAGGCAAGAATCGTCTGTGGAAAACATGGTGTTAATTAAAGCTATGGGGTTTCTATTTTTAAAAGAAAACAACAGTGTTGACATTGTTCAAGGATATAATACTACGTTCACTTAGGCGGCTGAGGCTCGTTGTATCGATGGTCAACTGCTGCGGTACGGCTTCAGGCCGCGGCCGGAGGATATAGTCACTGCCTCCTTAACTCCAGAGGCCGCAATACAGTGCACCTTGAAATGATATGAACAAACACAAAGATGAATATAATAATATCAGCATATAACCCTGAAAAATTGACATGGTAATGTCTGGTTTGAGAAATGCACAGAAAACTGTCCTAATAAACTACTCTGATGAGAAGTGACACATCTGACAGCATTAATGTCCTAATAAACTACTCTGATGATAACTGACCCATCTGACAGCATTAATGTCCTAATAAACTACTCTGATGACAAGTGACACATCTGACAGCATTAATGTCCTAATAAACTACTCTGATGACAACTGACCCATCTGACAGCATTAATGTCCTAATAAACTACTCTGATGACAAGTGACACATCTGACAGCATTAATGTCCTAATAAACTACTCTGATAACAATTGACCCATCTGACAGCATTAATGTCCTAATAAACAACTCTGGTGACAAGTGACACATCTGACAGAATTAATGTCCTAATAAACTACTCTGGTAACAAGTGACACATCTGACAGCATTAATGTCCTAATAAACTAGTCTGATGACAAGGGACACATCTGACAGCATTAATGTCCTAATAAACTACTCTGATGACAAGTGACACATCTGACAGCATTAATGTCCTAATAAACTACTCTGGTGACAAGTGACACATCTGATAACATTAATGTCCTAATAAACAACTCTGGTGACAAGGGACACATCTGACAGCATTAATGTCCTAATAAACTACTCTGGTGACAAGTGACACATCTGATAACATTAATGTCCTAATAAACTAGTCTGATGACAAGGGACACATCTGACAGCATTAATGTCCTAATAAACTACTCTGGTGACAAGTGACACATCTGATAACATTAATGTCCTAATAAACTACTCTGGTGACAAGTGACACATCTGACATCATTAATGTCCTAATAAACTAGTCTGATGACAAGTGACACATCTGACAGCATTAATGTCCTAATAAACTACTCTGATGATAACTGACCAATCTAACAGTATTAATGTTCTAATAAACTACTCAGATGACAAGTGACACATCTGACAGCATTAATGTCCTAATAAACTACTCTGATGACAACTGACCCATCTGACAGCATTAATGTCCTAATAAACTACTCTGATCACAAGTGACACATCTGACATCATTAATGTCCTAATAAACTACTCTGATGACAAGTGACACATTTGACAGCATTAATGTCCTAATAAACTACTCTGATAACAATTAACCCATCTGACAGCATTAATGTCCTAAAAAACAACTCTGGTGACAAGTGACACATCTGACAGCATTAATGTCCTAATAAACTACTCTGGTGACAAGTGACACATCTGACAGCATTAATGTCCTAATAAACTAGTCTGATGACAAGGGACACATCTGACAGCATTAATGTCCTAATAAACTACTCTGATGACAAGTGACACATCTGACAGCATTAATGTCCTAATAAACTACTCTGGTGACAAGTGACACATCTGATAACATTAATGTCCTAATAAACTACTCTGATGACAAGGGACACATCTGACAGCATTAATGTCCTAATAAACAACTCTGGTGACAAGTGACACATCTGACAGCATTAATGTCCTAATAAACTACTCTGGTGACAAGTGACACATCTGATAACATTAATGTCCTAATAAACTAGTCTGATGACAAGGGACACATCTGACAGCATTAATGTCCTAATAAACTACTCTGGTGACAAGTGACACATCTGATAACATTAATGTCCTAATAAACTACTCTGGTGACAAGTGACACATCTGACAGCATTAATGTCCTAATAAACTAGTCTGATGACAAGGGACACATCTGACAGCATTAATGTCCTAATAAACTACTCTGGTGACAAGTGACACATCTGATAACATTAATGTCCTAATAAACTACTCTGATGACAAGGGACACATCTGACAGCATTAATGTCCTAATAAACAACTCTGGTGATAAGTGACACATCTGACAGCATTAATGTCCTAATAAACTACTCTGGTGACAAGTGACACATCTGACAGCATTAATGTCCTAATAAACTAGTCTGATGACAAGGGACACATCTGACAGCATTAATGTCCTAATAAACTACTCTGGTGACAAGTGACACATCTGATAACTTTAATGTCCTAATAAACTACTCTGGTGACAAGTGACACATCTGACAGCATTAATGTCCTAATAAACTAGTCTGATGACAAGGGACACATCTGACAGCATTAATGTCCTAATAAACTACTCTGGTGACAAGTGACACATCTGATAACATTAATGTCCTAATAAACTACTCTGGTGACAAGTGACGCATCTGATAACATTAATGTCCTAATAAACTAGTCTGATGACAAGGGACACATCTGACAGCAGTAATGTCCTAATAAACTACTCTGGTGACAAGTGACACATCTGACAGCATTAATGTCCTAATAAACTAGTCTGATGACAAGGGACACATCTGACAGCATTAATGTCCTAATAAACTACTCTGGTGACAAGTGACACATCTGATAACATTAATGTCCTAATAAACTAGTCTGATGACAAGGGACACATCTGACAGCATTAATGTCCTAATAAACTACTCTGATCACAAGTGACACATCTGACATCATTAATGTCCTAATAAACTACTCTGATGACAAGTGACACATTTGACAGCATTAATGTCCTAATAAACTACTCTGATAACAATTAACCCATCTGACAGCATTAATGTCCTAAAAAACAACTCTGGTGACAAGTGACACATCTGACAGCATTAATGTCCTAATAAACTACTCTGGTGACAAGTGACACATCTGACAGCATTAATGTCCTAATAAACTAGTCTGATGACAAGGGACACATCTGACAGCATTAATGTCCTAATAAACTACTCTGATGACAAGTGACACATCTGACAGCATTAATGTCCTAATAAACTACTCTGGTGACAAGTGACACATCTGATAACATTAATGTCCTAATAAACTACTCTGATGACAAGGGACACATCTGACAGCATTAATGTCCTAATAAACAACTCTGGTGACAAGTGACACATCTGACAGCATTAATGTCCTAATAAACTACTCTGGTGACAAGTGACACATCTGATAACATTAATGTCCTAATAAACTAGTCTGATGACAAGGGACACATCTGACAGCATTAATGTCCTAATAAACTACTCTGGTGACAAGTGACACATCTGATAACATTAATGTCCTAATAAACTACTCTGGTGACAAGTGACACATCTGACAGCATTAATGTCCTAATAAACTAGTCTGATGACAAGGGACACATCTGACAGCATTAATGTCCTAATAAACTACTCTGGTGACAAGTGACACATCTGATAACATTAATGTCCTAATAAACTACTCTGATGACAAGGGACACATCTGACAGCATTAATGTCCTAATAAACAACTCTGGTGATAAGTGACACATCTGACAGCATTAATGTCCTAATAAACTACTCTGGTGACAAGTGACACATCTGACAGCATTAATGTCCTAATAAACTAGTCTGATGACAAGGGACACATCTGACAGCATTAATGTCCTAATAAACTACTCTGGTGACAAGTGACACATCTGATAACATTAATGTCCTAATAAACTACTCTGGTGACAAGTGACACATCTGACAGCATTAATGTCCTAATAAACTAGTCTGATGACAAGGGACACATCTGACAGCATTAATGTCCTAATAAACTACTCTGGTGACAAGTGACACATCTGATAACATTAATGTCCTAATAAACTACTCTGGTGACAAGTGACGCATCTGATAACATTAATGTCCTAATAAACTAGTCTGATGACAAGGGACACATCTGACAGCAGTAATGTCCTAATAAACTACTCTGGTGACAAGTGACACATCTGACAGCATTAATGTCCTAATAAACTAGTCTGATGACAAGGGACACATCTGACAGCATTAATGTCCTAATAAACTACTCTGGTGACAAGTGACACATCTGATAACATTAATGTCCTAATAAACTAGTCTGATGACAAGGGACACATCTGACAGCATTAATGTCCTAATAAACTACTCTGGTGACAAGTGACACATCTGACAGCATTAATGTCCTAATAAACTACTCTGATGACAACTGACCCATCTGACAGCATTAATGTCCTAATAAACTACTCTGATGACAAGTGACACATCTGACAGCATTAATGTCCTAATAAACTACTCTGATAACAATTGACCCATCTGACAGCATTAATGTCCTAATAAACAACTCTGGTGACAAGTGACACATCTGACAGAATTAATGTCCTAATAAACTACTCTGGTAACAAGTGACACATCTGACAGCATTAATGTCCTAATAAACTAGTCTGATGACAAGGGACACATCTGACAGCATTAATGTCCTAATAAACTACTCTGATGACAAGTGACACATCTGACAGCATTAATGTCCTAATAAACTACTCTGGTGACAAGTGACACATCTGATAACATTAATGTCCTAATAAACAACTCTGGTGACAAGGGACACATCTGACAGCATTAATGTCCTAATAAACTACTCTGGTGACAAGTGACACATCTGATAACATTAATGTCCTAATAAACTAGTCTGATGACAAGGGACACATCTGACAGCATTAATGTCCTAATAAACTACTCTGGTGACAAGTGACACATCTGATAACATTAATGTCCTAATAAACTACTCTGGTGACAAGTGACACATCTGACATCATTAATGTCCTAATAAACTAGTCTGATGACAAGTGACACATCTGACAGCATTAATGTCCTAATAAACTACTCTGATGATAACTGACCAATCTAACAGTATTAATGTTCTAATAAACTACTCAGATGACAAGTGACACATCTGACAGCATTAATGTCCTAATAAACTACTCTGATGACAACTGACCCATCTGACAGCATTAATGTCCTAATAAACTACTCTGATCACAAGTGACACATCTGACATCATTAATGTCCTAATAAACTACTCTGATGACAAGTGACACATTTGACAGCATTAATGTCCTAATAAACTACTCTGATAACAATTAACCCATCTGACAGCATTAATGTCCTAAAAAACAACTCTGGTGACAAGTGACACATCTGACAGCATTAATGTCCTAATAAACTACTCTGGTGACAAGTGACACATCTGACAGCATTAATGTCCTAATAAACTAGTCTGATGACAAGGGACACATCTGACAGCATTAATGTCCTAATAAACTACTCTGATGACAAGTGACACATCTGACAGCATTAATGTCCTAATAAACTACTCTGGTGACAAGTGACACATCTGATAACATTAATGTCCTAATAAACTACTCTGATGACAAGGGACACATCTGACAGCATTAATGTCCTAATAAACAACTCTGGTGACAAGTGACACATCTGACAGCATTAATGTCCTAATAAACTACTCTGGTGACAAGTGACACATCTGATAACATTAATGTCCTAATAAACTAGTCTGATGACAAGGGACACATCTGACAGCATTAATGTCCTAATAAACTACTCTGGTGACAAGTGACACATCTGATAACATTAATGTCCTAATAAACTACTCTGGTGACAAGTGACACATCTGACAGCATTAATGTCCTAATAAACTAGTCTGATGACAAGGGACACATCTGACAGCATTAATGTCCTAATAAACTACTCTGGTGACAAGTGACACATCTGATAACATTAATGTCCTAATAAACTACTCTGATGACAAGGGACACATCTGACAGCATTAATGTCCTAATAAACAACTCTGGTGATAAGTGACACATCTGACAGCATTAATGTCCTAATAAACTACTCTGGTGACAAGTGACACATCTGACAGCATTAATGTCCTAATAAACTAGTCTGATGACAAGGGACACATCTGACAGCATTAATGTCCTAATAAACTACTCTGGTGACAAGTGACACATCTGATAACATTAATGTCCTAATAAACTACTCTGGTGACAAGTGACACATCTGACAGCATTAATGTCCTAATAAACTAGTCTGATGACAAGGGACACATCTGACAGCATTAATGTCCTAATAAACTACTCTGGTGACAAGTGACACATCTGATAACATTAATGTCCTAATAAACTACTCTGGTGACAAGTGACGCATCTGATAACATTAATGTCCTAATAAACTAGTCTGATGACAAGGGACACATCTGACAGCAGTAATGTCCTAATAAACTACTCTGGTGACAAGTGACACATCTGACAGCATTAATGTCCTAATAAACTAGTCTGATGACAAGGGACACATCTGACAGCATTAATGTCCTAATAAACTACTCTGGTGACAAGTGACACATCTGATAACATTAATGTCCTAATAAACTAGTCTGATGACAAGGGACACATCTGACAGCATTAATGTCCTAATAAACTACTCTGGTGACAAGTGACACATCTGATAGCATTAATGTCCTAATAAACTAATCTGGTGACAAGTGACACATCTGATAACATTAATGTCCTAATAAACTACTCTGATGACAAGTGACACATCTGAAAACATTAATGTCCTAATAAACTACTCTGGTGACAAGTGACACATCTGATAACATTAATGTCCTAATAAACTACTCTGGTGACAAGTGACACATCTGATAACATTAATGTCCTAATAAACTACTCTGGTGACAAGTGACACATCTGATAACATTAATGTCCTAATAAACTACTCTGAATTTCTACTTCGCTTCTACTTCTACTTTTTATCCACTTGTGTCGTTAGGCGACGTTGGGAGGTATAGTTTTCTTTCGTGTGCTAGATGTGTCACTAATGCTGTTGTCATTCCGCATTTATTCAGTATCTCATTTACACCGTTTTCTGTTTGCATTGTTTTGCGTTGTATTTTAGATGCTATTAAAAAATGTGTGTTTGATTTACTACCATTCCATTTCTATGTGATCCACTTGTTCTTGTATGTTTCCGTATGGCTCAGCACATACCTCTTTCTTGACTTGTTCAATTTGTTGTCTCTTTTTATTGATTATGCACATGCCTGTTATTCTGCTACGCCTATTTGTGTGTGTGTGTTGTTCGTGGTGTGATGTACCCCTGGTCGGTGGTCAGTGTCGATATCTATGGTTGGTATTGCTTTGGAATTATTTATGTACTTTCTGGTTCTCCACCAGGTTAGTTCGAAGACAATCTACTATTCTTGGTTGCTATCGTTCCATCGATACCAAGGTCTGATCTGGATAGGAAGGTGTGGAAATATGCTGTTTGTTCGCATTCTACACACAAGGTCAGCAGTTTTCCCCCGTTACTATTACACTCTGTGGGGATGTCGCTGAAAGGCTCAAGATAGTGCTCCCAACGCGTTCTCGTTCTTGCTACTCTCTCGTTGAAATCACCCATTACTACACGACTGGAATGTGAAACTGGATGCCTACAGACTGCAGTGTGTTCTTGTGGTCACTGTGGTCGAGAGGTCAAGTATTCGCCTTTTAAAGCGATGTATAAAAACTGTGGGAATCGAATCCTGCAACTGTTAATTAAAGTGACCCCTTGTCTCACGGGAGGTTGGACCAGAGTGTCTACAATTGTCTTGACTCAAGTCTTGTCCATGGCCAAGGTAGCCCGGGACCAGAGAATGAGGTCGATGACAAGCGCAGCTTTCTCCTCACTATAATACAAAAACAGCGCACTGATATCGGATACGAAGAGCTACGAACAAATTAGGAAAACGATTTTCTAACTTTTGTTGACACAGATTGGCACGCATTTTTTTTTATTCGATTACTTATTCCTGAAAGTTCAGAGCAGAGACCTGCTGCGTCAGTATCCTTCAGAAAAGACGGGGTTTCTCCAGAACTACATCGGGTTAGAACTGTAGAAGTTTTTATCCTGAGGTCACTTATATTATATAGAAAACCAAATAATCTTGCAATTTCACACGATTGGGGGAATCGTTCTTTTACAGAACTAATTGCCTTGTCTAATATTGCAGAATAGTGATTTACTCTGAACTTCTCTTTGGGGTCAGCGATGGGTTCATCTTCTGATTCGTAAGCGAACAATTTCCTTTTCCTCCATCTTATCTCTGCCTGAAAAATTGGCTCACTATTAATTTCTTCAGCTAACTAAATTTTTTCCGCCCTTTTGCCGCCCCTAAAATTCTGCCGCACTAAGCGATCACCTAGTCTTTCCTAATGTTAGAACCACCCATTTCTACTACAAGTCCATCTGTTTCGTTGAGTCTATTTATAGTTTCTGACAGGTTGTCGAAAAATTCATCACTTTGTCCCTCATTATGTCTTGGCTTCGTTCGTTCTCAATCTCCTACTACCAAGCCCTAAAAGACCTTAAATAGCAGAATGTAGTACAGAGAACGGAATGCGTTGTGTCGTAGTTTACATATTGAACGGGATATTTGCACCTTTCGGTCCAACACATCCGACTTCAGCAAGCATTTTTTGAGTACCGGGTTAGCATTCCCTGTTCGATCCTTTCTCCTTAGCCAGTCTGTTCTGTTGCAGCCTGTTATCCAGGATCACCGCGTGGAGGTGTAGAAGGGTCTTGGCAGCCCTGGTTCGCTGCCCCTGACGCTAGCAGTCAGCTATGGATCGCTGACCACTGCAGCTCATGCGCTGCTCAGCGTCTTGATCCCGTTCCTCATTATGACCATGAATCATTACATGACACGTAGACTTGTATTAGTGTTGTTTTTACTCTTCCTTCAGTCAATTTTATTTTTCTGATTCTTGCTGGCACATGGCCTCTGTGATTTATTTTGCTTTCTCTGGATGCGATATAAACCCAACACGGTGTATTACCTTTTTTGTGTTATATAACTCCATATTATTACAAAGTTGTGGTGTCTTTTCCTTCATGCTTGATCTTTTTCATCTGACGTGTAATATCCCCACCATATCTATCTCTTTCCTTTTCATAAAATCGACTATTGCTGGATCCTTTTTGGTAAATCTGCACACGTTTCAAGTGGTTATTTCCCTCGTTATACTGGCTTGTCCTACTTTTGACATTTCTGGTCAGATTTCCGTTGAGATCCTCCATTGTTTCATTATTGGCAGGTGAAAATCCGCTGGCGGCTTGCCAGGTCAGTCCCAGCTATCCTGATGACAGGTGAAAAATCTCACAGTGAAACAATACGAAGTGTGAAATCGTGCAGAATAAAAATGCGATGACTTTTTCAGTCCACTTGTGATGCAATGCAGCGCAAAGAGCTATTGTTTCAACTCTTGCTTTGTCTTATATATTGTTGCGCTCGTGTGTCTAGGTATCAGGGGCGTCTGAAAGGCTGAGTGATAGTGCGATTGTTTCTCCTGGGAAAGGTAGCTGGATCGATCCCTGATATGGACTCGCTCCATTTGCCCCCACTGTAAATATGTACCTGGCTTACTGTTAGGGAAAGAAGCCAACATGGCCTAGGGGTGAGACGTCCCTTTCACAATCCCCACGACGTGTGTTCGAATCACGCTGTGTCCAGTTGCGTAGATTCAGTTTTTTTTCTCTCGTTGCGATCGCGCGAGGGCCTGCATCCTGAGCTACCCTCAGCCGACTCGACTGATAGCCTTGCCACTGGTCCAAGGTAGCTCGAGATGAGAGAGTTAGGTTGATGAGCAGCGTAAGTTACGTCATCAAGACAAAGATCACTTCTGATGATGTCGTTCACAGCGAATGAGAAGGGCAACTCACTCTTAGGGAAAGAAAAACACCCAGGAAGTGAAATAAATAGAGTTTTCTCTTCTTGTAAAACGCTGAGCATCAACTGGTACAGCGAAGTCTCTTGCATCTCGTGCCCGACAGCACAGCCTGCATTGAGACTGGCGACAAGGGGACAGCGTGGCTTAGTGGTTAAGTGGGACGGCTCACAACCAGAAAGTGCTGGGTGCGATCCCCATAACAGCACCGGCCGTTACCCCGGGAAGCAAACCCTTAGAAAATGCAGGAGGAAGCAGATCCTTCCACAAAATGAATGCCGAAGTCAGATGCACTGGGCCGACAGGAGCAAAATAAAAACATAATGCAACGCACACCCCCTTGGGGAAGAGAGAGATAAGGCGAACGCATTAAAAAAAAAGCATGTCGATAAAAAACTGTCGCGCGAAATTTGTCCTATTGCTGGGTTAGTCAAGAGGGGGTTTAACGGCTAAGGACTTCAGGCCACTTCGCCATTGCTGGCCCACGTCGTGTGCTGGCTATGTTTGTTCATTTAACCCCCAACAGAAAAACAACATGCCTTACTTGGTATTCGATTTACTACTCTCCCTGTAAACAAAACCGCATCGAAACCATTCGGCCACGCGTTCCACTCCAAGTCGTGGGACTGCCTTGTCCTTATTGCAGGCGTGTGATATGAGATTTCTTTTATACTATCTATGCACCTTCGGCCGTATACAAGGTTCTTTTGGAGGAAAACTGAGAGAAGAACAAGCAAGATTCCAGGTAGGAGTTCTAGCAGGTGGATTACACATGTATCACATGCAATATTCAGGATTATACATGTATCATGTGCAATATTCAGGATTATACATGTATCACATGCAATATTCAGGATTATACATGTATCATGTGCAATATTCAGGATTATACATGTATCACATGCAATATTCAGGATTATACATGTATCATGTGCAATATTCAGAATTATACATGTATCACATGCAATATTCAGGATTATACATGTATCATGTGCAATATTCAGGATTATACATGTATCACATGCAATATTCAGAATTATACATGTATCATGTGCAATATTCAGGATTATACATGTATCACATGCAATATTCAGAATTATACATGTATCATGTGCAATATTCAGAATTATACATGTATCGTGTGCAATATTCAGGATTATACATGTATCACATGCAATATTCAGAATTATACATGTATCATGTGCAATATTCAGGATTATACATGTATCACATGCAATATTCAGAATTATACAAGTATCATGTGCAATATTCAGAATTATACATGTATCACATGCAATATTCAGAATTATACATGTATCATGTGCAATATTCAGGATTATACATGTATCACATGCAATATTCAGAATTATACATGTATCATGTGCAATATTCAGAATTATACATGTATCACATGCAATATTCAGAATTATACATGTATCATGTGCAATATTCAGGATTATACATGTATCACATGCAATATTCAGAATTATACATGTATCACATGCAATATTCAGAATTATACATGTATCATGTGCAATATTCAGGATTATACATGTATCACATGCAATAATCAGAATTATACATGTATCATGTGCAATATTCAAGATTATACATGTATCACATGCAATATTCAGGATTATAAATCAATTAAATGAGCGGTGAGCATTCCATTATGTGAGCTATTATCAAATGGGTGCTGTTAGATGGAGCCAAAACATTGAGAACGATCAAGGCGATTCAACGTTTTCAGTCCTTTATTAACAGGTGCTTAAGAAGGATATTGGGTATAAAGTGCTAGGGCATTGTCAGGAATGTAAGCAACGGCAACATTCACTGCAACAATAAATGAAGACAAGAAAATATGAATGGATAGGATGAAATACGCCGAGAAAGACACCGTTCGACATAGCTAGACAGGATGTCACATTGAATTCTCAAGGGAAATGAATGGCAGATAAAACGGTACACGGAAAATAAAATGTGAGAGAGAACTACAGTTAAATGGATACACATGGAGAAAAGCAGAAAGAGTGGGCAAAGACCGTGTATGCTGACGAGATGTGGTCCATGCCAGGAGGTGACACACTTGTTTAGGACCAGTGGGTACAGGCACACACAACATGCAGGAGCCAGACAGACAAAGCGCTAGATGAACAGTTTCTCGTAGGGGCTATGCAACATGCCAGATGTTACGGGTGAGTTGTTCTTGAAAATTGGTTTTCTAAATGTAGACATTTTCGTTTATTTTCAAGTAATACTTATCTATGTATGCTATTCCTTATGTGTAGTATGTCTTTGTTGCGCAATATTGCGCTGGCCTCCTGACCTTGAAATGTGTCGTGTCATGGCCTTTGCACCGAGAGGGGCGATGTGCTTTGAGTGAATGAAGTACCTCTTTATGTGAAATTTATAGACTTCGAAACAGTATTCACTCCTTCTTCGTCGTTCGTTCTTAGACTTCCGTCACCAAGTCTTGAAAATTGCTCTGCAAGTAGCGGGATGTAGTCCGGAGAACGGAATGTGTTATGTCGTAGTTTATAACTCGGATGAGATTTGTGCTCCTTTCAATCCGACACATCAGCGGGCATTTTTGGTACCGGGTTAGCCTTCCCTCTTCGATCCCTTCTCCTTAGCCGCCAGTCTGTCATGTTGTAGCCTGTTATCCAGGATCACTACGCGGAAGTGTAGAAGGGTCTTGCCAGCTCTGGGTCGCTGACCTTAACCCTAGAAATCAGCCTTGGGTCACTGACCTCCACAGCAAATGTACTGTCCAGCATCTTGATCCTAAAACTGTATTCGATAACAAACACTGCTCTATAATTTGAAAAATGCCGAGAAGCAATGACAGATCAGATAAATTTACAAGAATTGAATACGATTTCACTTGGAGAATAATCTAAAGAAGTATACTGTCATCATCATCATGTAGCATGTCCTTTGTAGAACGTCGCTCCCATCACAGTCTGTCTGAAAGAAACTCATTCCATTGCCAAAACTCCAGCCTCCGCCACAGTCATATTCAGGCATTCCTGGATATCTTAATGCCATCGTCTTCTTGGTCTACCCCTTCCTCTTTTGCCTGGCACCATACCTTCCATCACCGTTCTCTCAAGACCATTGTGTCTCTTGATGTGACCAAAGTATTTGCATTTTCTAGCCAAAATGGAATTGATAAACCAGTTCTCCTCTATGCTCAACTCTTGCCGAATGTCTACATTTGTGTTGTTTGTCTGTCCAGGGTATTTTGAGGATCTTTCTGTAACATTTTGACTCGAAGGATTCGATTTTTTGTCTAGAAGTTTTGGTAATCGTCCATGATTTACAACCATAAGCTGCCACAGGAAAAACACAGCCTCTCAAGACTTTTACTTTTATCATTTTGTAAATTGTCAACGCATTTATAATCCCAACTAAAAGTTGCTAACCTCCAACAATCCTCTTGGAGTTATGAACTGGCTGATACGGCAAAAATAACTGATGGCAGAGAAACAAGAATAGAATAGGTCATTTAATAAACCAATTAGAGGATCTTGACTGTGCACGTGACCTATATTTGATGCCCCATAAGCAGCAAGACACCAGATGGACAGACCAACAGTTTAAGCACCAAATGCAGCATTTCATATCAACGTAAAGAAAAATAAAGAAAAGGTGAATAAAACTAAAAAAAAGACACACACAATATTAATTGTAGATAATGAAAGATGTGCACAATTTTATGTAAAACTAACAAGAAGATCACATACAGATTAATGGTAGATAATGAAAGAAGTGCATAGGTTTGCCTATTTGGGAAGAAACATTGACACAGATGAAGGTACACACACGCTGGAGCCATGTTTACCCAAGTCAAAATTGCTTTAAATTCCCTTCGCTCAATATGGAACAGCAAAATTCTCCACGGACAATAACAACACCAGCCTAAAATCGATCATACTATATGGATTGGAAACATGCCATTTAACTCACATTCAGAATGCAGGCGTTTTCATACTGGTGTCTTAGACGCAAACTTAATATGAACACAGGGATAATCAGAAACGCGAATCTATGGCAAAGAATGCTTTAACCAACACAGTTGGTGATGGAAGAGACACAATGGAGAATGGCTCATGTTGTTTGTTATTTCGAATGTCCACAGCGGGAAGGTTTGCTCTTTTGTGCGCATTGAAAAGGTCGTTAAGTGTCGAGATGCAGGAGCTTTCCTTACATTCCGAGCGTGCTGGTGAAGGTGGACCGGGGTCCTCAATGGAGGTTGTGCTATGATTGGTTTCATCTGGGTGTCGCTCACTACTACGAGGATCACGTCGATCCCTCACCTTGTTAGCCAGCCTGCCATGAAACAGCCCGTTTCCAGGAACAGCTACGAGAAAGCCAATATATTTTGTCTGACAAGATGTTAGTCTTCCTTCCCCTACGATGAGTAAGTTTACTCTTGTATGTACCCCGAAAAGAGCGTTATGTGGTTGTAGCAGCTTTTCTCATATCCTGAGCGTGCTGATGAAGGATGAAAGCAGTGCTCCAGGCGGTTGGGCTATGCATGGCATAATCTGGGTTGCTCACTACTACGAGGACCCTGTCGATCCATATCTCGCCAGCCAGTCTGCCTTGAAAATGATTGGTTCCCGAGAACGCTCTATAGAAGAAAGATAGTGGTTTGTGGTCAGTATGTTGTGCCTGACGATGACGCGACGTCCTGGTCAGTATGTTGTGTTTGACCCTGACTCGACGTCCTGGTCAGTATGTTGTGTTTGACCCTGACTCGACGTCCTGGTCAGTATGTTGTGTTTGATCCTGACTCGACATCCTGGTCAGTATGTTGTGTTTGACCCTGACTCGACGTCCTGGTCAGTATGTTGTGTTGGACCCTGACTCGACGTCCTGGTCATTATGTTGTGTTTGACCCTGACTCGACGTCCTGGTCAGAATGTTGTGTTTGACCCCGACTCGACGTCCTGGTCATTATGTTGTGTTTGACCCTGACTCGACGTCCTGGTCAGTATGTTGTGTTTGACCCTGACTCGACGTCCTGGTCAGTATGTTGTGTTTGATCCTGACGCGACGTCCTGGTCAGTATGTTGTGTTTGACCCTGACTCGACGTCCTGGTCAGTATGTTGTGTTTGACCCTGACTCGACGTCCTGGTCAGTATGTTGAGCCTGACCCTGACCCGACGTCCTGGTCAGTATGTTGTGCCTGATCCTGACGCGACAATCTGATCACTATGTTGTGCCTGACCCTGACGCGACAATCTGATTAGTATGTTGTGCCTGACCCTGACGCGACAGGCTGGTCAGTATGTTGTGCCTGACCCTGACGCGACAATCTGATCACTATGTTGTGCCTGACCCTAACGCGACAATCTGATCAGTATGTTGGGCCTGACCATGACGCTACAATCTGATTAGTATGTTGTGCCTGACCCTGACGCGACATGCTGGTCACTATGTTGTGCCTGACCCTGACCCGACGTCCTGGTCAGTATGTTGAGCCTGACCCTGACCCGACGTCCTGGTCAGTATTTTGTGCCTGATCCTGACGCGACAATCTGATCACTATTTTGTGCCTGACCCTGACGCGACAATCTGATTAGTATGTTGTGCCTGACCCTGACGCGACATGCTGGTCAGTATGTTGTGCCTGACCCTAACGCGACAATCTGATCAGTATGTTGGGCCTGACCATGACGCGACATGCTGGTCACTATGTTGTGCCTGACCCTGACGCGACAATCTGATCAGTATGTTATGCCTGACCCCGGGGTGCCACTTTGAATTTAACTTACACATGTGCATGCAACTTTGCGTCTGCTACCTATAGTAGTCTCAAAGCTGGATGTTGCTGCCACATAATGACACCTTTAGAAACTAACAGTTACATGATTCAGCTTTCCCATATAAGTCTGTGCCCTGCTCGTATTCTCGCTAAAGCCATGCACATTTACATGATCTCCCACGGGACAATGAAGCTAACGTCTGGTCAGGCAAAACACACTGATCAGAGAATGTTAGCCAGGGTCAGGAGAAATATATTGGCCAAGACCCTCACCTGACCACCTCGTTGGTCGTCCTGGAAACGAGGACAACAGTCTGGCTAACAAGGTGAAGTTCGACGTGATCTCCGTAGTAGTGAGCGATACGCAGATAAAGCTAAGCATATCACAACCGCCTGGAGGACCCCGGTCCATCTTCATCAGCACGCTCGAGATGTGAGGAAAACTACTGTAACCCGTCACTTAACGCCCTTTTCAGGGCGTACAAAGAGGAACCTACTTAACTTAACTTAACTTCTTTATACTGGTTTAGAAGACCCTGCAGAGTCTGTATACAACCAGTTACATTTACATCACCTTGCTCTAAAAGCTATGCGCATCCAGTTTATTCTTAAATGCATTAACTGTCCCTGCCTCCACTACCTCCCCTGGCAATGCCTTCCAAGCAGACACCTCTGACTAAAAAAATATTTCCTAATATCTAGCCTGGACCTCTCTTTAGTCAGCTTGTAGCTATGCCCTCGTGTTATTGTAGGTGGCTGTATTTTAAAAAAAACTTGTTATAGTCTAATTTATCGATTCCTCTGATCATCTTATAAACCTGTATTAAGTCACCATGAATTCTTCTCTCTTCGAGACACTGTAAGCCGGTTTTTCTGAGTCGTTCCTCATAACTGTAATTCTGGAATCCCACTATCATCTTTGTCGCTCTTTTGTGTATTCTTTCTAGCATGTTTATGTCCCCTCTATGATAAGGACTCCACACCTGTACACA
The DNA here is from genome assembly GCA_036924085.1 of Ariolimax columbianus. NCBI lineage: Eukaryota > Metazoa > Mollusca > Gastropoda > Stylommatophora > Arionidae > Ariolimax > Ariolimax columbianus. The sequence continues at coordinate 35,799,576 of JAVGWX010000004.1, read as the reverse complement.
GTACTCCAATCTAGGTCTAACTAAAGCTTTATACAGTTTGACGATCACTTCCTTGCTCCTATGTTTAATATTTCTTATTATCATACCTAACATTGCATTTGCCTTTTTCACTGCTACCTTAACTTGCTCACTCACCTTTCCTGTATGATCTATTATTACCCCTTGGTCCCTTTCCTTATCTATCTTTCTAATATTGTTTTCTCCCATTCTGTAATTATGTTCCATATTGGATCTACCCACGTGGATGACTGTACATTTATCTACATTAAACTCCATTTGCCAGCTTACAGACCATTCTCGAATTTTATCTAAATCCGACATCAATATATCCACTTCCGCTTTAGATGAGACACTACTGCATAGTTTTGTGTCATCAGCAAATTTTGCAATCATGGATCCCATATCAATGTCCAAATCATTTATATATATCAAGAACAAAATTGGTCCCAAAACCGAGCCCTGTGGCAGACCACTTTTCACTTCACACCACTCAGAGTACTCCTTATTTATGCCCACCCTCTGCCTTCTTCCCGTTAACCAATTTTCAATCCATTTGGCAACTTCCCCACCTATTCCATGTGATTTTAACTTTCGAAATAATCTTTGATGAGGTACTCTATCAAAGGCCTTTGCAAAGTCTAGATAAATAACACCCACTGGCTCCCCTTCATCTGTCATTTTAGTAACCTCCTCCATGAATTCTAATAGATTTGTTAAGCATGATCTCCCTCTAGTAAACCCATGCTGACTATTTCTAATTAGATTAAATTTGTCTAAATGCATTACAATGTTTTCTTTGATTATTGACTCTAACAATTTACAGACTATGCTCATTAAACTCACCGGGCCGTAGTCACAGCGCTAAAAAGCCAGAAAAACACTGAGCTTAATGACCTAAGAGCAGCACTCTGCAAACTGTGCCAGCAGTCCGCACCAAAAAGGGTAGTGGTACAGTGGGTTCCGTCACACTGCAACATCCAAGGCAACGAGGAGGCAGACAGACTGGCAAAAGAAGGTGCAAGGCTACCACAAACAGATACCAGTATGACGTACGAAGAGTCAAAACGGCTTATCAAAGCCAGGTACATGACCAAATGGGAAACCGAACATACTGGTTACACCAAAAACGATGCCTATTACCAGTTGAACCGAAGAGAGCAGGTCGTTGTCTTCAGACTTCGCACTGGCCACAACAGACTGAGGTACCACCTATTCAACAAATTGAAGATAGGGTGTACCGACGAATGCCCGTGCGGTACTGGCAAAATGACCACTGAACATCTGCTGCAGAACTGCCCGACATACGAGGATCAGAGAGAGCAGATGTGGCCATTGCCAGTGGAACTGCAAGACAAGCTCTATGGTAGTGGCGAGAGTCTCAGGATGACCGCCGCTTTTTTCGAAAAAATAATGGTTACTGTCTGACTGTGTACGCAGAAGAAGAAGAAGAAGAAACTCACCGGTCTATAATTTGCTAGATCTGATTTTTTGCCTTTTTTGAATAAGGGGATCACTCCTGCATCTTTCCAATCCCGTGGAACAATCCCTTTTGTAAGTGATTGAGAACAGTGTGTTTCCGGTTGTTCAAGATGGTGGTTGGTTTGAATTGACAGAACAGATTTATAACGTTTCAGATAAGTATTAGTGCTGAAAATTTATTTGTGTAATAATAACATAGTTGTGATTGTAGTTTATTGTAGCATACGTAATTTCAAATATAGTGGCCTTGTTATAACAGATAGTTAGTGACTTGACAGAATTAAATAGCGTGGAACAGTGAGCGGTAATAACACTCAAGTAACTTAACTTAACTTAACATCTTTATACTGGTTTAGAAGACCCTGCAGAGTCTGTATACAACCAGTTACATTTACATCACCTTGCTCTAAAAGCTATGCGCATCCAGTTTATTCTTAAATGCATTAACTGTCCCTGCCTCCACTACCTCCCCTGGCAATGCATTCCAAGCAGACACCACTCTCTGACTAAAAAAATATTTCCTAATATCTAACCTGGACCTCTCTTTAATCAGCTTGTAGCTATGCCCTCGTGTTATTGTAGGTGGCTGTATTTTAAAAAACTTGTTATAGTCTAATTTATCGACTAGGCCTAGTCGTTTTGATACTTTGTAGAAAGGTAAATTCCAGCGACATTTGTTTGTTCCTTTTTTGGCGTTGCTTTAAGAAGTATACATTTTATTAGGTATTAATATAACTTATTGGCTAACGGAAATAAATAGCAAAATTACTATGGCCACTAAGACGAGACGAACTGCTGCGAGGAAAGGCCAAGTCAGATTATGTGATGTGTGTGGCGAAAATGTTAGTATTACTACAACGTTGGAAGATGAAGGAACCGTTTTATGTAGGATATGTAGAGTTGAAGAGAGGCAGACACAAATGGAGTGCAATATAAGGGAAAATGAGAAGAGATTAGAGGAGATAGAAAAGAGGCAGATGGAAATAGAAGGGAAACAAGTGAAAATGGAGGAAATTTTAAAGAAGCTGCAGTCAAGGTGTAGTCAAGGAAGTAAGGGAGATTTGAGTGAGGAAACAGCTCACAGGGCAGAGAGCTTTGGAGAGAAGTATGCACATATAGGTGAGGGGTCAGTATTGGTAGTAAGAGATTCAATGGTGAGAGAGGTTGGCAGACATTTGTCTAAGCAACACAACATGTTTGAAAGAATGGATATTGGTGGAGCAAAAATAGAGGACATAGAGGAGAGAATAAAGAGGATAGATGACAAAGGAAACAGTCATGTGGTAGTATTGGCAGGTAAAAATAATGTAAAGAGAGATGGTACAGAAATAATTATGGATAAATATAAAAGTCTTATGAGAACACTTAAGGGAAAAAAGTTTAGAAAGGTCACAATGATGGGCATTTTAGACAGAGCAGATGGGTCAGACTATCTAGATAGCAAAATAATAGGTATCAACCTTAGGTTACAGGTGATGTGTGCGGACATGGGAATGGAATTTATTGATGTTAAAGTAGACAAAAGTAAAATGTTAGATAGTGGAGGTTTACATCTAAATGAGATAGGACAGCATGTTGTAGCAAAGTATATGTTCTATCATTGTGTTAGAAATTTAAACTAGTAAGGCCTATGAAGTATGAGACTAAAGATAGGCCTACAATAGGGTGCTATAGAGGATGTAGTCAAAGGGGAGAGTTCGTGTCAGGGAAGTATGAAATACATAGTAGAAAAGCAAACACTAAAATGATAAAGCAGAAGCAAAAAGAGGAAAACCAACAACATTACAAACTAAAATGTTTTTATGCAAATGTGAGAAGCATAGTAAATAAAAGAGAAGAATTGGAACTGTATGTAGAAGAAGAAAAACCAGATATAATAGGATTAACAGAATCATGGACATATGAGGAGATTGCAGATAGTGAACTTGAAATTGAGGGATATACAATGTTAAGGAAAGATAGGATAATTGGAGACAAGACTAAGGGAGGTGGCGTTTTATTATTCTGTATAAATTCTGTTAATATAACGATCAAAGATTATTTATCATGTGGTAACAAAAATGAAAGTGTATGGGGAGAAATAGAAAGTGGGGGTGAAAAAACAGTGATTGGAGTGTGCTATAGATGTCCATCAAGTCAAAAAGAGGAAGATGAGGAGCTGATTAGTAGCATATCAAAGGTAAGTAAAGGGAAATTATTATTAATGGGAGATTTCAACTATCCAGAAATAAAATGGGATATGGCAGAAGCACTTGTAGAGTCAAAACCTTTTGTTAAGTGCATAACTGACAATTTTTTAATTCAACATGTAGAAGCAGCCACCAGAGGCAAAAACATACTCGACCTAGTTTTTACCACAGAGAAAAATATGATTGAAAACGTTACCGTTGGGGAACTGTTTGGCTCAAGTGACCATCAAATCATCCGCTGGGATCTTATTGCAGGGAAAGAAGTAAACATAAACACACGAACATATGACTACTCTAAGGCAGATGTTAAGAGGATGAAAGAGGCAGCGAACCACATAATCTGGAAAGATATTCTTGTAGGAACAGATGTTGAACAGGAGTGGGAGAGTTTTAAAACAGTTCTAGAAACGCTAAAAGAGGAATGTGTTCCATGTAGGGAGGTAAACCCCAAGCGTAAAAAGTGGATAACTAGATTTGTAGTGAAATGTAGAAAAGCAAAAAATAAAGCATGGAAAAAATATATAGAAGCAGGTAAATCAAAAGAAACATATGTAAAATATTTGGACAAGCAGAACATATCTCGGAAAGTGAATAAAACAGCAAAAATAGACTTTGAAAAAAAACTTGCTCAGAGGATCAAGACTGACAGTAAAAGCTTCTTCTCTTATGTTAGGAATAAACAAAGAACGAAAGACAAAGTAGGCCCTCTCGTAGACAGTACAGGGAAAATAATAAGTGAAAATAGGGAGGCTGCTAATCTGCTCAATCAGTACTTTGGCACAGTCTTCACAAAGGAGGACTGCTCCGAGATCCCAGAGCCTATAGATATTTTTCAAAGAGACATGGATACAGCGGGATTAAGATCAATCTGTATTACAGAGGAAATGGTTTTTAAAAAATTGGAGGGGTTGAAAGTGAATAAATGTCCAGGTCAAGATGGTATTCACCCAAAATTGCTGTATGAAATTAGAGACCAACTAGCAAAACCATTGGCTATATTATGTTCTCAATCACTTACAAAAGGGATTGTTCCACGGGATTGGAAAGATGCAGGAGTGATCCCCTTATTCAAAAAAGGCAAAAAATCAGATCCGGCAAATTATAGACCGGTGAGTTTAACGAGCATAGTCTGTAAATTGTTAGAGGCAATAATCAAAGAAAACATTGTAATGCATTTAGACAAATTTAATCTAATTAGAAATAGTCAGCATGGGTTTACTAGAGGGAGATCATGCTTAACAAATCTATTAGAATTCATGGAGGAGGTTACTAAAATCATAGATAAAGGGGAGCCAGTGGATGTTATTCATCTAGACTTTGCAAAGGCCTTTGATAGAGTACCTCATCAAAGATTATTTCGAAAGTTAAAATCACATGGAATAGGTGGGGAAGTTGCCAAATGGATTGAAAATTGGTTAACGGGAAGAAGGCAGAGGGTGGGCATAAATAAGGAGTACTCTGAGTGGAGTGAAGTGAAAAGTGGTGTGCCACAGGGCTCGGTTTTGGGACCAATTTTGTTCTTGATATATATAAATGATTTGGACATTGATATGAGATCCATTATTGCAAAATTTGCTGATGACACAAAACTATGCAGTAGTGTCTCATCTAAAGCGGAAGTGGATATATTGATGTCGGATTTAGATAAAATTCGAGAATGGTCTGTAAGCTGGCAAATGGAGTTTAATGTAGATAAATGTACAGTCATCCACGTGGGTAGATCCAATATGGAACATAATTACAGAATGGGAGAAAACAATATTAGAAAGATAGATAAGGAAAGGGACCTAGGGGTTATAATAGATCATACAGGAATGGTGAGTGAGCAAGTTAAGGTAGCAGTGAAAAAGGCAAATGCAATGTTAGGTATGATAAAAAGAAATATTAAACATAGGAGCAAGGAAGTCATCGTCAAACTGTATAAAGCTTTAGTTAGACCTAGATTGGAGTACTGTGTACAGGTGTGGAGTCCTTATCATAGAGGGGACATAAACATGCTAGAAAGAATACAGAAAAGAGCGACAAAGATGATAGTGGGATTCCAGAATTACAGTTATGAGGAACGACTCAGAAAAACCGGCCTACAGTGTCTCGAAGAGAGAAGAATTCGTGGTGACTTAATACAGGTTTATAAGATGATCAGAGGAATCGATAAATTAGACTATAACAAGTTTTTTTAAAATACAGCCACCTACAATAACACGAGGGCATAGCTACAAGCTGACTAAAGAGAGGTCCAGGTTAGATATTAGGAAATATTTTTTTAGTCAGAGAGTGGTGTCTGCTTGGAATGCATTGCCAGGGGAGGTAGTGGAGGCAGGGACAGTTAATGCATTTAAGAATAAACTGGATGCGCATAGCTTTTAGAGCAGGGTGATGTAAATGTAACTGGTTGTATACAGACTCTGCAGGGTCTTCTAAACCAGTATAAAGACGTTAAGTTAAGATAATATAGCCAATGGTTTTGCTAGTTGGTCTCTAATTTCATACAGCAATTTTGGATGAATACCATCTTGGCCTGGGCATTTATTCACTTTCAACCCCTCCAATTTTTAAAAAACCATTTCCTCTGTAATACAGATTGATCTTAATCCCGCTGTATCCATGTCTCTTTGAATGAAAAATATCTATAGGCTCTGGGATCTTGGAGCAGTCCTCTTTTGTGTAGACTGTGCCAAAGTACTGATTGAGCAGATTAGCTGCCTCCCTATTCTCACTTGTTATTTTCCCTGTACTGTCTATGAGAGGGCCTACTTTGTCTTTCGTTCTTTGTTTATTTCTAACATAAGAGAAGAAGCTTTTACTGTCAGTCTTGATCCTCTGAGCAAGTTTTTTTTCAAAGTCTATTTTTGCTGTTTTATTCGCTTTCTGAGATATGTTCTGCTTGTCCAAATATTTTACATATGTTTCTTTTGATTAACCTGCCTCTATATATTTTTTCCATGCTTTATTTTTTGCTCTTCTACATTTCACTACAAATCTAGTTATCCACTTTTTGCGCTTGAGGTTTACCTCCCTACATGGAACACATTAATCTTTTAGCGTTTCTAGAACTGTTTTAAAACTTTCCCACTCCTGTTCAACATCTGTTCCTACGACAATATCTTTCCAGATATTGTCATTGTGGGCATTCGCAAACAACAAAAACAGATTATGTCTCACAGCAGACTCACTTTCCTCATGGATGAACTGTTAGAAAAACTTGATTGTAGGAGGTTCACACATGTTTGATTAAATGGGCGGGAAGAGGGAGGTTGAAGAAATGTGATGTCACAGGAATAATATCGCTATCGTAATCCAGCACATCTAACAAGCAGCTAAAACTGAAGATACTGAGAACACGCATATTCCCTGTGGCAATATACGGGTGTGAGACATGGACTATGACACAAGTAGCAAGGAAGAAAATTGGAGCGTTCGAAACAAAATGTTACAGAAGAATCCTACAAATTCCTTGGATAAAGAAAGTGATAATTAAAACTATCATAGAAGACCTGAATGTTGAAGAAAACTGGCTCATAAACAATGTTCTGTTTCTGACATTTTTCGGCACGGAAAGGACGGTCATGGAGGGCATGGTACATGGAAGGCGACGCAGGGGTCGACCAAGTTATCGGTTGGTACAAGATATTAATGATACTCTAAACATGAACATGGAGCAGGCGAGAAGATTGACAGCAGAACGAGATTCATATCGGTTGACTGTGATGGGAGGGAAGTTCTACAAAGGACATGCTACATGATGATGATGAATCTACTACATTACTATGGGGACTGACACGCTAGTCTGACCAGGAATAACAAACAGACCAAGACCACACTTCTCTTCCATGTATCGTTCTCCGGAAATAGGCTTTTAAAAGGTAGTTTAGCTAACGAGATGCAGATCGGCTTCCTCTACGGCGTTCGTCTTGAAAAGGTGTTTGAGTTGTAGTTTACAGCAAAGCTGTGACATCTGCGCCTTTTGACATGACACATATAATTTCAGCTTTCTTTTATTATTACCAAATTTGCTTTCCCAATGTTATCCCTCTTCTCTTGGCCAGACTACACTAGTAAGTACAGTCTATTTTCAGTGACGCCACCTGGAGGCGGAAAAAGTTGTGGTCAGCTCTGGTTCGTTGACCCTGATAATGCCAGCTCATTCACTGTGCTGCATCATCACCAACACAGGCTGAACGATGCAACACACTTGGACTAAGAGACGAAACGTCTCTTAACGACAAAAGTGGGCGGAAAACGATAACTACGCATTCATTAATGAATGCCGAACTCGTATATATAACAAAAACATTTCCCAAACACCACATAGTTGATTCCCTATTTGCATCCGCAATAGACAACTCCATAGTTAACAATTAATTGTCACTGCAGGTCTACTAGTGGTGAAAGCAATTTAGAAGAACAATGCAAAAGAAGTTACATTGCTAAATAAATTCGTTCAATGTAGAAACATATGATTTAAAGCTAAAAATACATGAGAACTATAAAGACATATATTACATTGACAAATAAGTCTTCTTTAAAATATATGGGCCAGATAAGCGCATCCTCGGGCAGTTGTTATTTGGTGAATTTACAAACAGGCAGACACTGACCAGTAGAGCATAAGAAATGGTACAGAGACTCCTTGAAAGCGTCTCTGAAATGTTTCAATACTGATGTCCCCTTCTGGCAGATGCTTGCACACGACCGTACCACTTGCCGCGCTAGTATCACTGAAGGTGCTCAGACAGCAGATAGTATAATCATCGCGGAGGCTCAGCGAAAGCATGCTGTCATAAAAACAAAATAATACTCACAACAGTTTCACAGCCGGCTCGCGCATGTGTGCGCTGAATGTGTCTGGGTGTACCGTTCCCGGATTGGTCTTTACAGCCATCAGAGAACACATTTTGTAGCAGGTCTGATGCGGTTGCCATCTTCGTTTGTGGTGGGCAACTATTATTATTATTATTAAAATATTTGTGACACAACATTGACGTGAGTTTAGTTTTTGTGACGAAGTGAGACATCTGTTCTAGAAGTTGCGTGACGACATATATGAATGACATCAAGATCTGTTTATACTAGTATCGTTATTGCTAAGCATCAGAAAACACGGTTGAGACTAACCTGAACTGACCATAACAGTTGAAAATAAGAACTTTCCTAATAGAGATCTAACATGGCTATCCACTCTAAGTGGCTTGTGTAAACATGAATCCAAACATACAACACCTGAAGTGGCTCAGGTAGTCTAGGAGTTAATACAAGTGATGTGTTTTGGCACCCACGATGCTTTACATAGTAATAATGAAGAATGTGTTGCTTGCTGTCGTTATTAAATATAACCTGAGTATGGTATACCTGTTGCACAGTGATCAATTATGTAATCAACTCATCTACCTCTGATATCTAATTCAGTGTAACAGATGGTATGTGTTGATACTTATACAATTTAATTGATTCAACAAATTAGTTTTTACTTCTCTTCTCAACTTCGCTTCATATGTAAGCTACGATCAGATTTATGTAGATGTCGCTCTAAGGATGCCTGAGAAAAAGCACTTGGCGTGTTTTTGCAGATGTGGTTGGTATAGCAATTTACATCACATGATTAGATTGCTGACACCGTGTACAACTCTCTGTAGAAACCTCTTAGTAAGAGTCTTACCTAATCTTTCATCATCAATTAAAGTGTAGGACCAACCTGTCTACTAATTTAAGTAAATACTAATTACTAGTACAGACAGTCACTACGTTACGTTATTACATTAAAAAAGTAGTGAAAGTGAAAGCCCTGAAATTTTTAAATGGCTAATTACATTGGAATCAATATATTTTAAACGATCCATAATCCTTCTGCCTCCCTCACAATATTCCACACAAATCCCCATTGGTCAAATTCTGAAAACGATGAGGGCGTTTTGTTTACATCCGGGTTGATGTCATCAGACGTGCGAATGGTGGACTGCTACTGTGTCCGAAAACATTGGCCTTTATCAGTTTTATATATGGGCTATCATCGGTTGATTTCTAGGCGGCGGTATAATAGAGTGATGCCAATACTTACTTACTTTTCCCTCTACTTGTGCCGTTAAGCGGGTTTGGGAGGTTAAGACGGCAAGTAGCTTTCTTTGGCAAAGGCAAGGCCGAGTGTGTTGTGGAATTCAAATTGTCAGCCCGTGGTGTGTTTTTGTGGTTTATGTTTCTCTTATATTATGATAATCATCATCTATCCATCTGCCACGTGAATTTCCTTATGTCTTGTAAACAAGATCTTCGTGTCTTGTGAACAGATCTTCGTGTGTTATACGAATGCAGTGGATGTGTTGATCAGGTTGCGTTCTAATGAGATGACCGAACCATCTCTCTGATTTTGTGCCTTGAGATGAAATATCATTACATGCAAATTATGCTGCAGTAATGTATAGTAATTCAGCACCAAGGGGTAGTTCTCACTATATTTTATTTCTGATTTCACATCTACTTTTATCTCTTCTGGTGCCAGTAATAACTTTCCTTACACATTTGTTTTCGCATTCTGTAATTCTGCAAAATAACAAAACTTAACTTCCCAGTTATTTCAAACCTTGGCCTTGGGCCACTACAGCTGAAGTACTTAAGTCGATGACACTTCTGTTTTTTTGACCTCCTGGTGTTCTGGTAATCTTCATAGATTCCCACTTTGATCTGCTCTTCATATTATATCTGGCACAGTCTGTACCAAGGACACTCATATCATTTTGTAGTTTATCTCCATTCATTCAAGTACATTGTGATTGTCTGCAGCGAGTAGTCTATGTACTGATTTAACTTTTAAGTTTCACCTCTGGTGTTGCAATTTAGGTGACTTTTGTTGTTACATTGTCCATGTAAATGTTGAACAATAATGATGAAAGCACATATCCTTGTCACACTATTGTTATTTTCAAAAGCATCTGTGATTCCATCAATTGTTCTTATTTTATATATTCATTTAATACACATATTTTCCAATAGTTGTCCTTATATTCCATAGTCCTGTTTATATTGTCAAGTGTTTATTCATATCTACCCCACCAAAAACTTTCTCCTGATAAATACATGTCATGTTGAATGCATGTCATATATTTTGCTTGTTCGCTTAATTGTCTTAAGGTGAATAAGGTATTTGTTCATCCTATTTCCTTATGAATCCAAAATGAGCTTTGTTCAGCTGAGATTCAACAATTAGCCTTATTCATTGCTCAAGTGTTTTTGCATTAATTATTCCAGTAAGACTTAGTAGCGATATGTCTCAGCATGTATCACGGTTTCATTTACTGCCTTTTTCTTCCAGTTTTTGTGGGTACCATGGATTTTCTTTAGACAGTGCTAATATATTTAACAAAGATAATTATAGTGGATTTACTGACAGTGAGCTTCTTACTCATTGATAGCAAAGTGAATTTTATGAACAGGGTAACTCGTTATTAAGTATTGAAGTTGTTTTCATCGGTGTAGACACATTCATCCCTAAGAAGGGCATGGTATATCTGCTTTCAAATGTAATTACAAAATGTAGGGAGGATACTTCTTCTTCGTACGCAGTCAGACATCAACCTGTATTTTTTCGAAAAAAGCAGCAGTCATCCTGAGGCTGTCGGCACTGCCATAGAGCTTGTCTAGTGTTGCTACTGGTGATGGCCACATCTGCTTTCTCTGATCCTCATATGTGGGTCAATTTTTGCAGCAAATGTTCAGCGGTCATTTTCCCGGTACCACACGAGCATTCGTCAGTGCCACCTATCTTCAATTTATTGAATAAGTGGTACCTCAGTCTATTGTGGCCTGTGCGCAGTCTGAAGACCACTACCTGCTCTCTTCTGTTCAACTGGTAATAGGCATCGTTTTTTGTGTAGCCAGTATGTTCTGTTTCCCATTTGGTCATGTATCTAGCTCTAATAAGCCTTTTTTACTCTTCGTAGGTCACACTAGGGTCTGGTTGTGGTAGTCTTGCACCCTCTTTTGCCAGTCTGTCTGCCTCCTCGTCACCTTGGATGTTACAGTGGGATGGAACCCACTGTACCAATACTCTTTGTGGTGCGGACTGCTGGCATAGTTGACAGAGTACTGCTCTTAAATCATTAAGTTCAGTATTTTTCTGGCTTTTTAGTGCTGTGACTATGGCCAGGGCATCTGTAAACAGGACTATATGGCTTTCATTTATTTTGCCTGTCACCATTTCTTCTACTGCAGCTCTCAGTGCCTCTGCCTCCGCTCTGAAATTGCTTGAGTATTTTCCAGTTGCCACTGACAGTGTTATTTTTCTACCATTTGGTAGGCTCAGGAATACCCCTGCCCCTCCGTTCTGTGTTGTGTTGGTTACAGAACCATCGGTGTATCCATGGGTCCAGTCCATGCTTGGGTAGTTTTTCGTTATGTACCTCAGGGTTATGTCTCTTCTTTCTTTTTCAGTCTGGCTGTTCTTGTTTCAAATACTTGGTACATTTTCTACCACTTCTGGAAATATATACTGCCTCCAGGTAGGTTTGCGTACAGTAGGGATGGGCTTTGGTGTTGTTAATGCGTTCATAGGGTCTTCGCTCATCTTTGCTTTGGCTATTTCTGCAAAGTTTCTCCGCTTTAGTTTCCCATTTCCAAAATTATTTAGTCTCTGATGCATTGGATGGTCTGTCAGTCTTCTGAGTTTCTCTGCTTGCTGCTGAGCTCTGCAGTCTCTTCTGTCGGTCATGGATTGCAGATTTGTAATCTTTTCAAGTTCTACAATTGGCGTTGACTTCATGCCTCCTGTTTAAACTGTCATGGCTTGGTTTTGAAGTTTGCTAATTTTTGTCAAGGTTCGCCTTTGCTGCTGTTGTCCATGCCGCAATGCCATACTCGAGAACTGGTCTCACTCTTCCAGTGTACAGTTTCTTTAGTATACTCTCGTCTGCTCCCCAGCTTGTGCCAGCAAGTTTCCTCAAGATTGCCATTCTTTCTCTGGCTCTCATTCGGTTTCTCTCGATCTGACTTTTCCATGTCATGCGCCGGTCAAATATGACTCCTAGGTAGTTTGGGTTGTTGTTTGGCCGCAGGTATTTGCCGTTAAGACTTATTTTGGTGTTTTGGGGTTTGTTTGAAAGCGAGAATATTGTACATGTTGTTTTTTCCTCATTTATTTTGACCAGCCATGAGTTCGCCCACTCCTCCAGCGATGTTAGGGCCTGCTGCATCCGATTACTTTCTATGGTGAGATTCTTTTCAGAGGTCCACATAGTCAGATCGTCTGCTGCACATGGAGCTCTGGACTCTTCTTGGTATATTCTTTGAGATGTCGTTTATATACACCAGGAAGAGTGTGGGTGACAGTACTCCCCCTTGGGGTACTCCCTGCTCGAGTGTCACCTTTTTGCTCATCTGCCCTTCTACTTGAACTCTGGCTGTTCTGTTTTTTTGAGGTAGTGGCTGATCCATCTGTACATTTTCCCACAAACTTCACTTCTTCGTAGCTTGACTTTAAGTCCCTTTTTCCAGACCTTGTCAAATGCCTTCTCTAAATCCACCCAAACCGCTACTGTGTGTTTTTTCTCCTGGTAAGCCTCTATTTCTTGGGCTATGAGAGTGATCTGATCCTCAGTGGATCTGTGCTGTCTAAAGCCTGCTTGCTGTGGAATTAGTATGTATTTTTCTTCCAGATGCCACATCAGTCCGGTGTTTATCATACGCTCCATCAGTTTTCCTACACAGCTCAGCAGACTGATAGGCCTGTATCCATTTGGATCTGCTCTATCTTTTTCTTTCTTTGGTACTGGTATAATTACAGCATCTTTCCATGCCTGAGGTACAATTCCCCTTTTCCAGCTTTGGTTCAGGACTGATAGTAACTTCCTCTTTGCTGTTTTGCCCAACCCCATCAGCATTTCATTTATAACGCCATCTTTTCCGGACGATTTCTTTTTCTTTAGAGTTCTCATGGCCTCTTCCATTTCATTCATTGTTAGTTTTGCCATCATGTGCTCTTCTGGTGCCATCTTGATATTGTCGTGGCTCTTTTGTTCTTCGTTAATGTCTGTATGCCTATTTGTAGGAACATCAATGTGGTTTGCTCTGGCATAATGATCTATAAAGGCGTTTGCAGTTTTTTTTCCAGTGAGCATGTTGTCACCCTGCTTGATGGTAATTTGTTTGTTTAATGGAGTTTCGTCATTCATGGCTGTGACTAACTTCCATAGTTTGTTCCCTTCTTTATCTAAATTGAGGCTTTCTGTTTTGTTTTTCCAACTTTTTCTTGTTATTTGGTTTAGAGTGTATTTGTATTTCGCCGTGATGGCTTTGAGGGCGATATTTGCCTCCATAGATTGTTCTCTCTCTGCCATGTTCCTAGCATTTGAGACTTCGTCTTCCGCTTTCTGCAATTCATCATTCCAATAAGGCTTGTAGTTTTTCCTTGCCCCTCTTGGGATGGTTTCAGTGGCTGCTTGCATTATTGCTTTGCTTAGGCTTTCCACCATGGGTTTCATATTGTTATTCCGTGTGTTGATGGTTTCACACAGCCCATCTGTCAGGATTGCAAATCTGTCCCAGTCGGCTCGTTTATAGTTCCAACGTGGGAGCGGTTTTATTTCCTGGGGGCCTACTTCCATATCAACTTCTAGCCTAATTGGCCTGTGGTCGCTACCTGCCAATTGGTTTAGCACCTGGCGGTCTATTTTGTGGTGTATATCCACCGTGGGAAAGGCCAAGTCTGGAGTCGAGGTGGTATGCCATGTTGTAGAATAGAAGCTAGGGCTATCCTCCGGCCTATTGATAAGATAGAGATTTGTGTCTATCTCCCAATCTTCCACTTCGTCACCTCTGTTGTCTGTGTCCGAATATCCCCATCTCTCAGAGTTGCTGTTGAAGTCTCCAACTACTAGGCAGCTGGAGTCCTTGATTTCCATACTTGAGAACGACAGGTCTTTGTTTGGTGGGCCATACAGGTTGAAGATGCGGATCTTCGTTTCTGGTGTCATTATGTCGACTCCTACAATTTCTGCTTGTCTGGTGTGATTGACAGCTTCCGCGCTACTCTGTATGCAGTTACGTGTCAGTATCAGAACCCCTGCTTTGTGACCTTCTCTATCAAGACGGAAGGTCTGGTATGGGAGGATACTAATGCTGTTACTAGATTTATTGGGGCTAACTAGTTTCAGATACATTTGATTGTATTTAAAAAAAAAATACCCCCAGTCCCGGTTAGTAGGTGACAATTACCTAAAATATAAACAAGCTAGATGTAAAAATGTAATCTATAGATGATTATGTGGTTATTCATTAACAATATTATTGGTAGTAAGCATTGGTCATAGCATTCAAAACATTTGAATAAGTCACATGTAGATAAAAAGCGAAATGTGAACTAATTGATTAATTTCACTGTTATCATTATTGATCTAACTGGTTGCTCCATTGTTTCATGTAAGTCCCCCAAACTGATCAAACCAGTGCATGTTGACTGATGACAAAGTTATACTTTTAAATCTAAATTGCTTATTGATTGTTATTTTCACGCATTTTTCTCTCCTAAAATCTGTAACGCTACATGAGTCTCCTATACAACCATAACAAAACATTTGATCTGCGAGGACAAGCAACCTTCTGATTAATAAAATTGTCCAGATTTTGATACAAATTGGAATATGGATATATTATGATTTAATATGATATAAAAACAACTATATACCTGATGTTACTTGCACATTTTGAACATAAAAAGGTCTGCTTGTGTTCATTGGAAGAAAATAGCATAAAACAAGCAAAAAATCAAAGAGTAATTATAGAATGTAAAAGTCAATGAACTGTTATTATTTCCCTTCCTTATCATGTAAAGTTCTAAGCTTCAGGAATAACAAATATGGCTAGGCAAGAAATACCATAATAGCCTCCAGAAATAGCAGTTGAGATGAGATCTGTGTAGTCACCCTGTTAGACATATTGATCTGATCTTATAATAATGCATTTAGTTATAATCAGTGTTGCATAATAGCAATAATTGCCTACCTAGATCCATGGCAGCAAAATAATTGAATTGCTGCAAAATTCTAAGTATGTCATATAAAGATGATTATAGAGGGTGTTTGTGTTTGGGACTAGCAACCATAATATACAACACACATTTCTACAGACACCCCCACTACAAGAAAACACAATGTGCTTTGGTGCATGCTACAGTATGGTGCACAATGCAGCGGTGGCCATATGCCTTGTAAGAAGGAAAACACAGATAAAAAGAATATGAATATTATTTCTTTATGGAGTTGATTTCTTCTTCAAATTCTTTAAAGACTTTAACTTGAATGTATCTAAAGAAAGCAGCTAAGCTATTGGTATCTCCATAGTTCTTGTCCATGAATGGTATTGGTGATGGCCACATGTGCCTTCTTTGTTTCTCGTATGTTGGGCACCTTGTAGCAAATGTTCAACAGTGATTTGTTAGTGCCACAGAAACATACATCTGTATGTCCTATCATAGTTTGCTGAACAGTTATCTCAGTCTGTTGTGGCCTGTACGAAGCCTAAAGAGTACTACCTGCGTACCTCTGCTGAGCTGATAATATACGCCACTTGGTTGATGGCCTATGTTCTCTGCTCCCCACTTGTTCCTGTATCAACACCTGGTGGGCTTCTTCATAAGTTCTTTATCAAATTCAAGTAGCTTTCCATTGTCTCTTGACAGTCTGTCAGGCTCTTCATTGTAAAAAATATTGCAATGAAACGGGGCCACTGTATTACAACTTTCTTGCATCAATAATATAGTCTATAGTTCCTTTAGTTAGGTCTGTATTTTTCTAGCTCCCCAGTGCCACAATCTATGAAGAATGCTTCTTGTTTCTCTGTATTTTTCTAGCTCCCCAGTGCCACAATCTATGAAGAATGCTTCTTGTTTCTCTGTATTTTTCTAGCTCCCCAGTGCCACAATCTATGAAGAATGCTTCTTGTTTCTCTGTATTTTTCTAGCTCCCCAGTGCCACAATCTATGAAGAATGCTTCTTGTTTCTCTGTATTTTTCTAGCTCCCCAGTGCCACAATCTATGAAGAATGCTTCTTGTTTCTCTGTATTTTTCTAGCTCCCCAGTGCCACAATCTATGAAGAATGCTTCTTGTTTCTCTGTATTTTTCTAGCTCCCCAGTGCCACAATCTATGAAGAATGCTTCTTGTTTCTCTGTATTTTTCTAGCTCCCCAGTGCCACAATCTATGAAGAATGCTTCTTGTTTCTCTGTATTTTTCTAGCTCCCCAGTGCCACAATCTATGAAGAATGCTTCTTGTTTCTCTGTATTTTTCTAGCTCCCCAGTGCCACAATCTATGAAGAATGCTTCTTGTTTCTCTGTATTTTTCTAGCTCCCCAGTGCCACAATCTATGAAGAATGCTTCTTGTTTCTCTGTATTTTTCTAGCTCCCCAGTGCCACAATCTATGAAGAATGCTTCTTGTTTCTCTGTATTTTTCTAGCTCCCCAGTGCCACAATCTATGAAGAATGCTTCTTGTTTCTCTGTATTTTTCTAGCTCCCCAGTGCCACAATCTATGAAGAATGCTTCTTGTTTCTCTGTATTTTTCTAGCTCCCCAGTGCCACAATCTATGAAGAATGCTTCTTGTTTCTCTGTATTTTTCTAGCTCCCCAGTGCCACAATCTATGAAGAATGCTTCTTGTTTCTCTGTATTTTTCTAGCTCCCCAGTGCCACAATCTATGAAGAATGCTTCTTGTTTCTCTGTATTTTTCTAGCTCCCCAGTGCCACAATCTATGAAGAATGCTTCTTGTTTCTCTGTATTTTTCTAGCTCCCCAGTGCCACAATCTATGAAGAATGCTTCTTGTTTCTCTGTATTTTTCTAGCTCCCCAGTGCCACAATCTATGAAGAATGCTTCTTGTTTCTCTGTATTTTTCTAGCTCCCCAGTGCCACAATCTATGAAGAATGCTTCTTGTTTCTCTGTATTTTTCTAGCTCCCCAGTGCCACAATCTATGAAGAATGCTTCTTGTTTCTCTGTATTTTTCTAGCTCCCCAGTGCCACAATCTATGAAGAATGCTTCTTGTTTCTCTGTATTTTTCTAGCTCCCCAGTGCCACAATCTATGAAGAATGCTTCTTGTTTCTCTGTATTTTTCTAGCTCCCCAGTGCCACAATCTATGAAGAATGCTTCTTGTTTCTCTGTATTTTTCTAGCTCCCCAGTGCCACAATCTATGAAGAATGCTTCTTGTTTCTCTGTATTTTTCTAGCTCCCCAGTGCCACAATCTATGAAGAATGCTTCTTGTTTCTCTGTATTTTTCTAGCTCCCCAGTGCCACAATCTATGAAGAATGCTTCTTGTTTCTCTGTATTTTTCTAGCTCCCCAGTGCCACAATCTATGAAGAATGCTTCTTGTTTCTCTGTATTTTTCTAGCTCCCCAGTGCCACAATCTATGAAGAATGCTTCTTGTTTCTCTGTATTTTTCTAGCTCCCCAGTGCCACAATCTATGAAGAATGCTTCTTGTTTCTCTGTATTTTTCTAGCTCCCCAGTGCCACAATCTATGAAGAATGCTTCTTGTTTCTCTGTATTTTTCTAGCTCCCCAGTGCCACAATCTATGAAGAATGCTTCTTGTTTCTCTGTATTTTTCTAGCTCCCCAGTGCCACAATCTATGAAGAATGCTTCTTGTTTCTCTGTATTTTTCTAGCTCCCCAGTGCCACAATCTATGAAGAATGCTTCTTGTTTCTCTGTATTTTTCTAGCTCCCCAGTGCCACAATCTATGAAGAATGCTTCTTGTTTCTCTGTATTTTTCTAGCTCCCCAGTGCCACAATCTATGAAGAATGCTTCTTGTTTCTCTGTATTTTTCTAGCTCCCCAGTGCCACAATCTATGAAGAATGCTTCTTGTTTCTCTATATTTTCATGTCATTTCTGCTGCAGTTTTCATGGTCTCTCCCTCTGCTCTGAAGCTGCTTAAAAATGGAGTTGCCACTAATAGCTGTCTTTGTGTACTGTTTTTGAGGCTCAGAAAGATCCCTCGACCTTTCTCTGTTGCATTTGATGCAGACCCATCTGTAAATCCAATGAAGTTTTATTCATTTTTATAAATCTACATAAATAAAACCAATTAAAAACACATAGTTGAAATTATTTGCTTACTTTTCATTAAACACCATGCATTTATTGTAACAATAAATACAAATTGAAAATGTATCAAGGTCAAAAGATACTTTGACAGGTAAACAAATACTTTGGATGAATACTTGAGCAGACAAAAAATTGAGGAAGTTGTTAATCAGTTATGTTAAGATACTGTCTATACTCTTCAGTTTTTAATTTTTGTATATGTTTTAGTAGTTTATATTACAGTAGACTCTTTTCAAGTTGTTTACATATTTTTTGAAAAGTTTATACTTATTTTATATTTATCCATTATCATCCATGCTTCTTTTTGTCAATGGATCATGAGATTACAGCTTTTGTTCACCATCAACTTCTTTTTGTCAATGGATCATGAGATTACAGCTTTTGTTCACCATCAACTTCTTTTTGTCAATGGATCATGAGATTACAGCTTTTGTTCACCATCAACTTCTTTTTGTCAATGGATCATGAGATTACAGCTTTTGTTCACCATCAACTTCTTTTTGTCAATGGATCATGAGATTACAGCTTTTGTTCACCATCAACTTCTTTTTGTCAATGGATCATGAGATTACAGCTTTTGTTCACCATCAACTTCTTTTTGTCAATGGATCATGAGATTACAGCTTTTGTTCACCATCAACTTCTTTTTGTCAATGGATCATGAGATTACAGCTTTTGTTCACCATCAACTTCTTTTTGTCAATGGATCATGAGATTACAGCTTTTGTTCACCATCAACTTCTTTTTGTCAATGGATCATGAGATTACAGCTTTTGTTCACCATCAACTTCTTTTTGTCAATGGATCATGAGATTACAGCTTTTGTTCACCATCAACTTCTTTTTGTTCCATTTTTCATCTTTTCCATCCATGTGACTTAATTGTTTTGTCAATATCATCTCAGTTTTCTTTTCATCGCTATTCCTCTCTAATGGGCTCCACACTGTGGTATATTTGGTTATAATTGTGCTTCGTTTCTTGTTTCATGTTTACATTCTTTCTTTAACCTTCACGCTATATTGGATGTTGTCTAGTCCAATTCTGTATTAGTCATCATTATTTATAGTCATCTGATATGTACCACGACTGAAATACCAGAACTAATTGGTGGAGTAACGATTAATAATCTCATGTATGCTGATGACACATCTGCGGGACTGGAACGGACAATCGCGTCGGTAAAACAACACAGTGAAGACCAAAATCTATACCTGAATATAAGTAAAACCAAGAAAATGAGCTGAGCACAGATAAGGCAAAGACCAAACCTAAAGTTATTCTCGAACAACTGGAGAATGAGAAAGTCACAAGTTTTGAGTACCTCGTCTCAATGATAAGCAACAATGGTAATTGCCTGAAGGAAGTCAGACGGAGAATGGCTATGGCAATGCAGAGGTTAAATAAAATGAGAAACTTATGGCAGAACTCTAATAAAATGATGAACATCAAAATCCTGTGAACTTGTATCTTCCTGGTGGCAACTTATTGATGTGAAACATGGACCACCACACAAACACTTAAAAAAAGGATTGAACCTTTAGAACTAAAATGCCACAGAAGGGTGCTCAAATTGCCATGGACAGTGAAAATTAAAAATGCAGATATCCTAAAAGAACTGGACAACAAGGAAAATTGGTTAGTAAACAATATCTTGTCCAGCAAGCTAAAATATTTTGGCCACATGAAACACCATGGCCTAGAGAGAGAGATACTGGAGGGTATGGTGCCTGGAAAGTTGGGCAAAGACAGACTGAGGAGAAGATGGACACAAGACATCACAGAGATCCTGAAGATGACTAAGACAGAGACGGGAGTTCTGTCTAGAGATAGAGAGTCTAACTGATCGGCTGTTGTGAGGGCGACGTTCTGCAATGAACATGCTACATGATGATGATGACACAGTTCTGCTGGCTGAAAGCGGATAAGAACTTTAGGAATTAATGATTCAAATGAAGAATGGAAAGTCGGATGGATCCATCATCTTCTTTAGCGTTCATCCTTGAAAAGGATGCGTTATAGTTTACAGTGAGGCTGCGGTATCTGCACTTTTGACCTAACACACCCGGTTTCAGCACAGCATTTTTGGGTGCAGGTTTACCTCTCTCTGTGATCCCTATTCTCTTAGCCAGGCTAAGTCGCCTGTTTCCAGAACTACTACCTGGAGGCTGAATAATGTTTTGGTCAGCTATGATTCATTAACCCTTATGAAAGCTGCCCGCTGTGAGTCACTGGCTGCTGTCAGTGCATCCTATGCAACATCTTTAGCTCGGGCTTGGACAGTAACACTGAACACATAAAAACTATGATAATTACCAAAGTAGACTCGGCATCTACACATCAGATAACAATAGATGTTCAAATACTAGAACAGTTCAAGAGCTTCTAGTAATAGTAATAGCTGTCCATCGTTGTCGATGAGGACCGCCGACATCATCCTTGTCACAGATTTCCCCGTTGGGTGTGGGTGCGCATGTGGCTGAACAGGCCAATGCGAGCACGAAAACATCTGCTACATATCGGGCACACGAGGTTTGAAGAAGGGGATGGTGTTCCCGCTGCTCGGGATTTCTGCGTCTCGCGTCTGTTCTGGGCTTTCACAACACGGTCATCTTCACCGGCAGCTACACCCGATTTGACTGCGCTTCTCCAGTCAGATCTGTTTTTCGCAAGACATTCCCAGGTGTCGAAGTCTATCTGGCAACTTTTTAGTGAGTCCTTCAGACCGTCTTTAAAACGTTTCTTTGGGCGCCCTCTCTCGCGCCATCCGTCTCTCAGCTCGCCGTAGAGAAGCTTCTTTGGGAGCCGCTCGTCTGACATACAGACGAGGTGTCCGGCCCATCCTAGTCGTGCTTTTTCTAGCAGTGCATGGATGCTGGGCATGTTAGCGCTCGAGAGAACCTCAATGTCAGTGACACGATCTTGCCATCGGATGCTTCTACTATCTTGGTAATATAATAGTGGAAACTGGGAGATACGAAATGGAAATCAGGAAGAGAATAGGGATATCCAAATCTGTTGTCACCAAAGAGTCATATATTGTCATTCAAACAAGTCACTTACAAATGACAAATGGGAGTGGTGTTGTTGAATGCAGACGATGAGTAAGTTTGCTCTTTTGTGTGCCCTGAATAGAGCTTTAGGTTGCGGGTTGCAATAGCTTTCCTCACATCCCGAGTGTGCTGATGAAGGTTGACAATGGTCCTCCAGACTATTATGCTATGCTTGGCTTTCATCTGCTGTCTTTCGCTACTACAAGGATCAGGTCGATCCCCACCTTGTTAGTCAGACTGTCAAGAGATAGCCTGTTTCCAGGGAGAACTACATGGGGGTAAGGTAGGGTCGTGATCAGTATGGTTTGTCTTACCAGATCCTAGTCTTCTCTCCCCATGAGAGTAATCAAGTGTTATATATACTCATCTTTACTGTATGGCATTGAAACATTGACTATGAACAAACGATTGGAGAAGAGAATTGATGCCTTTGAAATGGGGATATGTAGAAGAATGGGGTGCATCTTCTGGAAAGAAAAGAAAACAAATAAAGCAGTCTTGGAGAAATTAGGGGAGTAAAGAGAATTGTTAAAGTCCAACAGTTATGCTATTTTAGTCAGATCATCAGAAGACAACACTTTGCTGAAAACAATACCAGAAGGAAAGGTGCAAACATGCCAGAGGTAAATAATGCTATAATCAGAAGATGGACAGGGAAAAGTCTGTCAGATTGTACAAGGCATGAGACAGAGGGGACCCATTGCAGCCGACCTTCGATGTGGAAATGGTATCTGAACTAAACTGACATGTATGTGATACAAACGTCTGTTGAGGATGATTGGATGTGATATTTTCAGTGTGCCACCAGAACAACACATTCTCACTCTTTTTTTCCTTATGTCAGGTAGTACGATATTTTCTTCTTTCGTGTTTTAGGATCTAGATACATGGTGTTAGTCATGGATGGAGTTGCTGGTAGTAATGGTATCTGCAGTTCTGACAATGACGGGCAATCACAAAGATGGGGTTTTACAGTTTTGTATTATCTGTTGCAATGCTTACAGAATGATGTATGGTGTGCTGTCACTCTTTCTGCTGTTTGTTCAATGGTACACGTCATTTGCAACCTGACAAATGTACTCTTACTGCTTTCGTTCAAATTGTTGATTCTTTCTTTGGGATTAGGTTGAGACAAGTCTGCATGCAACGCTCTTGCAGTCACACCTGTAGTCATTGGTCTATCTATTGCTGTCTGCAGTCATTCTTAGGTCAGGGGGAATGATGGGTAATGGCTTGTTTGTTCCTGTTTTTATGTTTTTGTAAATTTATCAGCACTTTGATTGTTTCGGATGCCTGTGTGACCTGGTATCCAATGTAGGGATGGGCTGATGCTATAGGATGCAAGTACCATTATAGATTTATGAATGTTTGTTAGGGTTTTATCAAGTCTTGGGACTCAGCTTTCCAGGGCCTGGAAAATGGATAGGGGGTTTGTGAATATGGCTAGGTTTGTTGAGTATATTGTTATGTTGGTGTATTTTGAAATGGTAGCAGACAGGATTTCTAATATTGCTTGGATCTCTGCATTGATGTTTGAGAAGAATGATCCATAAGATACAGATTGTTGGTTTTGTTGCTGTTTTGTCAGGAAACATTATATAGAACCTCTATCCTGATTTTATAGCAGCCTTACAGGGAAGTCATCTGTCTATTCCTGAATCTAGTCCCTGGGTTAGGACTGGATAGTTTCAAGTGAGTAACGTTTGAATACGTTGAGATCGGTTAACTTGTTCATTGGATAGTTCATGAGTGTGATGTGTATTTGGGGATGTGTGAATGTTGTGTTTGGTGGACACTTCGACACTGTTTTAGTAGATGTGCTTGGCATTTAGTTCTTCTGCTATGGCCATTTGAGATTGTTGTTAAAACAGGTGCTATATTTATAATGACTATATTTATATATTATCCATGACATAAATTAGCATAATTTCGTATTGAAAGGCAAGCATGGAAAACAAAGATGGCTTTCTTTATCCTAGCACCATCATCCTCAATTATGCTTCCATCTTTGTTGATATCTATCCTCATAATAGTTAAACTGTACACAGGGCTGAATTACGGCCATCAGATATCACCAAACACTGAAAATGTTATGGTGCAGTGTGCACTCACCCAACATGCAATTAAACATTAAAACAATAATGAACTGTAACTAAAGTCTTATATTTCGAAGTGATACACAAAATACATATGTGTTGAAATTAAAAATACTCTTTTTTTTCTAGATTTTCTGACCAAAAAATCTTGTACGAAATGATTGAAACTGACTTGATGAGGCATGTCCGCTTCCATGCACAATAAGGAAAGTGAATCAAGCCTGTCCTGACACAATGTTGTTTTCTGAGAGAATTTTGATCTTTTTAGTCGTGAAAAAGAGAGTTCTGCTGGAAAGTTAGTTATCATCAGTGTTAGAAAAATGCGTAGTGCCATATCTACATTTGAATGTACAATTTGTATTCCGTTATTCACTATTGTGTCAAGAACATCAGTGTTACATAGTTTCATATCTCCTTTTAAACCAAACTTTGTATTCATATATCAGTTGTACCACTGTAGTACTCCATAGAGATTCATTCCAAAGATTCGCTCAAGTCAACAGAGCATAATTCAGCTAGATTTTGGGAACGTTGTCAATGTTGTTTGTCAGATATGTTCCATGTTGTTTAGAAAAGAACATCTACTTGATACTTCCCTGTACCTCTCCTTTTCATGTGAGTTTAAAGTGTATCAATTATAGTCCAGTAAGTAAGTTGAAGGTAGAGTTCACATACAGATTTCCATCCGATTCTCTTTTTGAAATATCACAATTATTCAAAACACATTTCTCATTTTTTGGTGTCCTGTTTTGCTGGTGCCCTAAAGCATGTGCTTAGTCTGCTTATGTGTTAATCCAGCACTGACTGTTATACATCTTCAAATACTCAACCATTGATTTTTATAAGATTTTAAAAATAAATGATGAAAATCTTTATTTGCTTTACTTTGTTCATTGATATATAGCTCTGTTTTTGCTTTTCATCACCAGATAATTACAGCTAACATGTGTGATGTGAAAGGCAAACCCCAGACAGCATGTCTTGGTTCACATCTGAGGTCAGTCCACACTTGAAAGATTTAAGAACCAGAATTACCATGCAGAACATTAGCAAAGTGGAATCTCCCAGACAGAGTAAGTTATGTGATTACATCTTTTTAACATTCTGATGTAGTCTTTCTATTCTGTTCTGTTCTGAACATCTTTACAATGAGAACAACCCTAATGTACTTAGGAAAGCTTAATCTAATCAGGAAGAGTCAGCATGGTTTTACTAAAGGGAGATCGTGCTTAACAAATCTGTTGGAATTGATGGAGGAGGTTAGCAAAATGTTAGATGTTGGAGAGCCGATGGATGTTATTTATCTGGATTCTGCAAAGGCCTTTAATAGATAACCTCATCAACGATTGTTTTGCGAATTGTTATCACATGGTATAGGTTGCAAAGTTGCCAATTGGATAGAAAATTGGTTAACGGGAAGTAGGCAGAGAATGGATATAAATAAGTTATCTGAGTGGGGTGAGGTAAAAAGTGGAGTGCCATAGGAATTGGTGTTAGGACCAATTTTGTTCTTGAAATATATAAACAACTAGAAAAAAAAGCTGCTTTCGGTCCAGAAATCAGGTTTCAATTGGTTTAGGTTGGGTTATAGGTTTGCTGTACCACTGTGATCCCTATTTTCTTAGTTAAAGGACATTAGCACAGCCTGTTTTTAGGGTTGGTACTTGGAGGGCGAATAGAGTCTTGGTCAACTTACCCTGATGCAAGCAGCCAGCTATGGTTTACTGACCCTGATGCAAGCAGTCAACTATGGCTTTGCTGATCCTGATGGAAGCAGCCAGCTATGGTTCACTGATCCTGATTCAAGCAGTCAACTATGGTTAGCTGATCCTGATGGAAGCAGCCAGCTATGGTTCACTGATCCTGATGCAAGCAGTCAGCTATGGTTAGCTGATCCTGATGGAAGCAGCCAGCTATGGTTCACTGATCCTGATGCAAGCAGTCAACTATGGTTAGCTGATCCTGATGGAAGCAGCCAGCTATGGTTAGCTGATCCTGATGCAAGCAGTCAGCTATAGTTAGCTGATCCTGATGGAAGCAGCCAGCTATGGTTCACTGATCCTGATGCAAGCAGCCAGCTATAGTTAGCTTATTCTGATGGAAGCAGCCAGCTATGGTTCACTGATCCTGATGCAAGCAGTCAACTATGGTTAGCTGATCCTGATGGAAGTAGCCAGCTATGGTTCACTGATCCTGATGCAAGCAGTCAACTATGGTTAGCTGATCCTGATGGAAGTAGCCAGCTATGGTTAGCTTACCCTGATGGAAGCAGCCAGGTATGGTTAGCTTACCCTGATGGAAGCAGTCAGGTATGGTTCACTGATCCTGATGGAAGCAGCCAGGTATGGTTAGCTTACCCTGATGGAAGCAGTCAGCTATGGTTCACTGAACCTGATGGAAGCAGCCATTTATGGTTAGCTTACCCTGATGGAAGCAGTCAGCTATGGTTCACTGATCCTGATGGAAGCAGCCAGGTATGGTTAGCTTACCCTGATACAAGCTGCCAGGTATGGTTCACTGATCCTGATGGAAGCAGTCAGCTATGGTTAGCTTACCCTGATAGAAGCAGCTAGGTATGGTTAGCTTACCCTGATAGAAGCAGCCAGGTATGGTTAGCTTACCCTGATACAAGCAGCCAGCTATGGTTAGCTTACCCTGATACAAGCAGCCAGGTATGGTTAGCTTACCCTGATGGAAGCAGCCAGGTATGGTTCACTGATCCTGATGGAAGCAGCCAGGTATGGTTCACTGATCCTGATGCAAGCATCCAGCTATGGTTCACTGATCCTGATGCAAGCAGCCAGCTATGTGTTGCTGGTGACTGTAAGCTCATTCACTGTAATACATCTTTGGCCACTCTATAGGGTTTAAAGCTTGCTCTTAAAATATATTTTGCATTCATTTTTAATATGTTCTTAATTTTGGTAAAAACATTCTGGCTCCTCTTTTCATCTTCTGGGCGGTCGTATTAATGGTACTGAGTGGTACTTGCACAATACATGACAGCAGGCACATTTCCTGGAAAAAGAGAGAATAAAGAGACATAACATAAACATGCCAGAGGACACATCCTTTTTTTGTGAAGTTTCCACATCAAAATCATTGAACAGCAGACAAGGCTTCAATTTCCTACCATCCATGCTTATTTCGGTATGTTGAAATGGCAAATAAAGAAGAAAAAACATGCACATTTAAAAAAAAACAAAAAAAAAACTCACTGTCTGGGTTAGAAATGTCAGACCATAGAGATGACCTGGATTGCAGTGCATAGTTATGCAACGTTGCATCGACTAATTGTTGAGTCATCAGACTTTTGAGGGGGGTAGGTGAATTCAATAATGAAGAGAGAGTAGCGGACAGTGCATACCTGTATCGAGTAACA